>JAUTXW010002780.1:110000-367500 GCA_030620095.1 Kuschelorhynchus macadamiae
AAATGCTGCCACTTAGTGTTGACGGCAATGAAATGAGTCGGATGTTATATACCTAGCAGTGTTAGTAAATTTCCTATAAATATCAAATTCTAATTTATCGTTATTTCTAATAACTAACATGTCGAGAAAAGGTAACTGTCCATTATTCTCCTCTTCATACGTAAAATTAATGGAAAGATATTTATTGTGTAATGTTTCTAAGAAAGTCTCCAAATTTTCTGTTTTAGTATCAAAAATAGCAAATATATCGCCTACGTATCTATAGCTATATTTGATATAAAAACAGAAAATTTGGAGACTTTCTTAGAAACATTATCTAACTATTATCTAAGAATTCTAACTAGTTAGTAACCTCTAAGTTATCGAACGAGATATTTAATTTACTGAATTCTACTAACCATTTTGAAATATTGTAGGTTGCTGATCCAACAGCTGAAACAATAGGCCTCATGGACTTTCCAGATTTATGGATTTTGGGAAGGCAATACAGTTTAGATAACTGTGGGTTACTATGTGTTACTTTGAATTTTATTTTATCGGGCACAAGGTTTTTACACTGTTTTAAGGTACTTTTTACTTCTGCTATGCTTTTTTAAGACGGGTTTTCCTCAATTAAATCGTAAGGACCAGTTTGAATCAAACTGTCTAATCTTTCAAAATAATCTGTTTTGTCTGGTATACCAACCTTCTTTCCTTTGTCACCACATTTACCTATAAATAGTTTCGGTTATAATAAATTATTTTAGTTTATATCATCTGCTGATGATGCTAACTTGGTTAGCGAAACACGCGTCCAGAACGTAACAAGTTGTGGTGTAGTGTGGTTGAACTAAATTGGGTCTCACTTCACTATTCGTAATAAAAAGAAATAATATAATACGAGGAAGTTGGTTTGTTAGAATTACACCACACAGGCCCCTTTGAGCACTTTGTGCTTATGGATGGTTTTTGGGAACGCGGTGCCTATAATAGTCTTGCTATAAACTAAATAAATATAGCGAGGCACAGCCGAGATAAGAAGAAAGCAAAAGGCAAAGTTCTCCAACCCGAAGTGGCTTTATAGACAGGTACTAGGTAAAAAAATCATTGATGCACAAAAACGTAAAAAAATAAAGATTCTCTAAAAACATTTGAATCGCTTATTGCAGAAAGAGTACATGCCACAAAATGACAGTTTCAAGAAAAACAACAGAATGTGTTTATTTTAAATTTTGTTATCTAGATATTAGGGGTATATATCATATCCTTAAAAGGATATCTTATACTATTTAGTGATATTTTTTTGCTTATTTAATGGAATTGTATGTGCAAAAAAAATTACCAAAATTGAAACATGTACCCTTTCTGCAATGAACTCCCAGGATTAAGAAATAAAATACGTTTTTTATTCAAAAATTTGTATTAAAGGAAGTTCACATGAAATATTACGCTTAAATGAATAAAAATATTTTAAAAAACCTTATTGTAGAGTGGGCCATTCAATTATATGTTGCCAAAATTCGATAGTGGTTTCGTGATCATCGACATACTCCACCGATTTTTTTATGTGGTCCATTTTATCAAATTTATTAAGGACTTTACTGGACGGATTGGCTATTTCATCGGGCCTCTGCAAATTAACAGCTAGTTTTAAACAAAACGTGTGTTTTACCAAACTGTTAATAAATTCCCTCGTGACAAAAGTGTCTGCTTGACTTCCCTAAGAAAAGTGATGAACGCCTTTACGTTAAAATGTAACTTTAGGTTTCTTGATATGCTCTTCTGTGACGTTTTGGTTTAAATTGCTATTTTTTTATATAGTTTTAGCCACCAGTCTTTGAAATTGAATTTCTTTTCCATCATTTACAACGTGTACCTTTATGTTTTACTTCGAGGAACACGAGTCTAAAATTTCGGCATATTGATGAAGAGTATAAACCCTATCAACTGTTTTTAATGCCCTTTTAACCGAGCCAAAATCCCTATTGAAGGGTAAAAAAGAATGGCCTCTAATAAGGAAGTAAGTGCTCAATTTCATCAAATCTACCAGAATCTGTGAAGTAGAGGCACGTTCTTATGAAGGTATTATTTTTGTTTTACCCCGGGCAGTTATCATCAAAAATGTAGACTCCAAACCG
This sequence comes from Kuschelorhynchus macadamiae, assembly GCA_030620095.1. Taxonomy (NCBI): domain Eukaryota; kingdom Metazoa; phylum Arthropoda; class Insecta; order Coleoptera; family Curculionidae; genus Kuschelorhynchus; species Kuschelorhynchus macadamiae. The sequence goes on from JAUTXW010002780.1 coordinate 112,118, forward strand.
TAAAATTTTGTGAATGATGCTACTTTTTCTTCGGCTGTTAGTTTTGTGAAACATTTCAGCCTGCAGGTACATGATGCTCCAATTGATTTGCCTTGCACCACATTACTTTTGTAGTTCGTATAATGTGTTTCTTTAATGCTAAAAAATATGATAGTTTAGCACAAAAACTAATAGTATCATTAAGTAGTGGAACCTACCGATGCTTCCATTGTCGACTAAATTAAACGGAATAATAACAACAAACAGCTGATGTTTTATGGCACCCTGTGCAACGTGCCACTCATCTATTGCAGAAAGGATACAAGTCGCCAACTTGTATCGTTTCTGCAATAAATAAAAATTTCACATGTTAATATTCACAGCAGAAAGAGGATACAAGTCCTCCGACTTGTATCGTTTCTGCAATAAATGAAAATTTAACATCTAATTTTGTACGGTAACAACTATTCTAACATGTACCCTTTCTGTGCTAAACGATAGAAATACGTTTAAAGAATACATTTTCAAGATAAACTCAATATGGCTGAAAATGTGACTTGTACCCTTTATGCAATATACGATTCATTTTTTAAATCGGGTACTGTTGCGTTTTACCTGAGTAGCCAGCTTCATTCAAATTGTGTTGAATTCTGATGGGGTGGAAAAAGAGAGTGTTGGATATTCTCGCTTTTTTATATTTATATATGATTTTTAAACATATTATAGTTTAGTTATAATTCAATTAACATTTAAATAAATAGAAATATTAAAAGGAAATATCTAATAGACTTGACATACAACGTAACGAGGGTTGTCTAAACAAAGCTTAAAATATTTAAATGACAATATATATTCAAACATCTTAAAATTCGCGTTTTTATTCGGCGTTTTGTGGAAGAGGATAAAACTGAGGATGGGTCTAGGGAGATTATAGCCCAGGCCCCTTCGTGAGCAGAAGCCCCAGCATCTCAATGAAAGTGCGAGAAAGCATACTTACCTATTATCAGTTTCAGAACACCAAGTCGAAACAGGTGGCTTGGCAGACTTGTCTATGCAGTACTACTCTGTGTACTATAGAAAAAAGGTAAAAAAAATGGGTAATATTCCTTTATCCGGAAATTTCCTCGTTATAAATATTTCCTTTTATTAGGAATAGTAAAGCGTGTCTCAATTTAGTTTAGCCCAAAGTCATTTAGTAACATGCATACTTTTCAAACATTTTTATTGGTCGCCATTTTATTTCACCAATATTTTATCAGTTTCTACCTATGCCACACTTGATTTTAGGGCATAATTTAAAATAATTAAAAGTAGTTTTTACAGATTTTTTTTTAAGTCCGCCATTTTGCTCCGTCATGTTGAATTCGTACCAGTTTATTCCTATAACGCATTTAATTTTTGTGAAAAACTTGAGGTCAAATTTGAACAAGAAAAATTTTTGCGTTGATTTTTTAAAGATTTTCGTTGCCATTTTGTTCTGTCATTTTGAATTCGTACCACAATTTTACTAGTATATCCATCTATCACATTTAATGCTTCCACAAAATTTGAAATTAATCTGATAAGTAGCTTTTTCAAGCTGATTTTTGTAAATATTTTTTTAGGCCGCCATGTTGGATTCAAACCAAAATGTTACCAGGTCATACCCATAAGGCCTTTAATTTTTGAACAAAATTTGAAGTCAATCGAGCAAGTAGTTTTTTAGCTTTGCCGTAAAATGACAGACATACGACGGAACTGATAAAATATGTTTTTTTGGCATCTGGAAACGAGCACATAATTCTTGCACAAAATTTGAAATCAATTTAAAAAGTTGGTTTTTTCAGCCTGATTTTTTAAATATTTTATTAAGCCGCCATTTTGTTTCGCCATATTGGATTCGTAAAAAAATATTACCAGTTGATTTCGACGTAGGTACTTGATTTTTGAGCAGAATTTCAGGTAAATTGGCTAAGTAGCTTTTTAGTAATAATTTGTGTTTACATTTCACTAGGCCGCCATTTTGTTCCGCCATATTGGATTTATACCGAAACATAACTATTTCAACCCCTTAAGACTCTTGATTTTTGACCAAAATTTGAAGTCAATCAACTAAATAGGTTTTGAGCTGTGCCGACAGACCGACGAAATGAGAGGGTGAACTTTCCACGATTACAATAATTCCCATTTACGAGAGAAGTAATTAACCTGCAGCGCGCATTTTTAGTATATTGACGTTTTTTTTGCCTTGTAGTTTGTGCTTTTAATTTTAAAATTTGAAGCTATAGAAAGTATCTTTGAGGTTTTGTTAAACATAAGGTTTCACTTCTTACATTCAGGTCCCATACTACTTTGATTTAGCTTTTTCTCTGCTCGAACGGAATAACGTGTACTGGAAAAGCACAAGAACCTGCAGATTGAGATATTTATTTACTTCACATAAGGTTGTTTAGATACAGAAAAAAAGGCCTAATCATATAGGAGGGGCCCTAGTCAGTTATCACTAGGGATACCTAATTTTCGTATTTATTTCGTTTTTTTTTGTTGTTGCGAAACTTTGACATATCATGAAATTATTTGAAAGCATAAAACTATTTAAAAGCAGGAATCCTAATGGAGAATAGTGTGCAAGAGTAAATTATTGTACTCCAACTCAACTTAGTCGGTTTGTTGTTTTGTTTGTAAACTGTTCACTTTTGACACCCTTGCAAAGTTATTTTATTTTTGTGAAACGTTTTTAGTTTCTAATAAACTTATGTTTACCTAATATTTGACTTTATATAGTTATTATATAACACAACTGAATTTCTTATACAACACAAAATATTTTTTTGAAAATGAACAGATCGGAGTGAGCGGCTTGCCTCAGACCTAACTTTCAGATAATCCGGGCCTGTCTGGACATAGTTATAAGCAGTGGTGCAATAATAGATAAAAACAAAATATTTCATTTCATTGTTTGTGCAAGACCTAAGTGTGCTATAGAGATAAACTGATAAAATTGTAATACGATTTCAAGATGGCGAAATAAAATTTCGTCCAAATAAAATGTTTGTAACCGTAAAAAAAGGTTTTACATATATTCACATATTGGTATCATTAGATGTCACAAAAACATGTTTTCGGTGTCTCCCAGTTTGCGGCATAGCTATAAAATTAATTACTCCAATTTTCAAATCCAAACATCATATCGAATTCAAAAAATTCAAAACTGTTGCCGGAGTTTTATTTATGGTATCAGAAGAGGACAGCATTTTACTTACACTCTAATATTGACTACGTATACCAATATGGAGAAAAGTGGTCATTTTCACACAAGCACCCTTTATCATAAAATTATATCGCATAAACAACCCTCTTACTTATATGAAAGAATAACTTTTCGTGCTGATGTTCATAACCTAAATATTAGATTTAAAGATACATTGACACCTCCGATTCATAAAACGTCACAATTCTAATGTTCTTTTTCTTATAATATAACTAAAATATTTAATTCGCTACCACGTGCCCTCCAGCATTGCGATGTCACTATGTTTTCTAGACTGTACAAAAAACATTTTTACTATTTTTAAAATAAAGTCGGCTAATTATGTAATATTTTTCTATAAATAATAGTTTTTTGTTTCCATTTCTTTTATTGTTCTTCTTTCTTACTTGCAGCAATGGGATATAAAATATAACCTAGATTGTATGTAAATAATTATATATTGTAAGATTGGTTGAGCTAGCCATCTGTTTTTAAGGTTAAGTATTAAAACTAGCTCTGGAATTTCCAGAACTGAACTTCGCCTTGTCATAACTCAAAAGTAAAATCTAATAATAATAATAAACAGCTTTATTGATGAAAAAATAATACAATGGTAATACAAGTAAAAAAGAAAATATAGACATGACGTATCTATCAAATTTGCCCCCAGAAACACATGTTGGGCATGTATTTATGGGGCACATCCAAAAAATAAGGCCAGGGTAGATGTATACCCTATAAAATCTACCCCAGGGATATGTTTAATTGTGAATAGGTAAATACATCTTATTTTATTTATTGTAATAATAAAATATTTTTTTTATTTTATTATGTTTATTTGCAGTGTAAATGCATTTGCATTGCATTGGTTCGATATTACATCAAGAAAATAATCGCAAAGTACCTCAATACTAAAGTACCATTCTCAACACTAGATTGCCGTGACAAAGGCTCGAGGGGCACCAACTAAAATAAAAAAAACAGCGCACCCTGAAAAAATCAAAAATTCTTTAGCATCATCATCTGCTTAAGGCCTTAGACAATTGGTAAATGGACTTCGGAATAGAAATAATATAATTGGCAGGACAATTGTTAACACAAGTAATATCGAAATGCCATTTAAACATGGAGTTCCAGAAGGGAACTGATTTTAAACATTTAAAAGGCGTCCTCGTTTGTCTATTCGAATGCCCGAAGCGTTTAATTTACCAGACATAGAGCGAGCCAATATTTTTCTAGAATTTTAAATGGTGTTAAAAACGATTTTGTGAAATTGTAATTTTCACAATTTTTTTAATATATGTGAAATATTACATTTGAACATTTTTTTGTCATTTACATGTATCTTCAAATTATATAAGTTCATAATTATTACCTTGTATTTGAGGTCCTTGAATATAATTTCCACTGTCCGCATGAATTTTGCCCGAGCCGGAGTACCCAGTGGCGTACTTATCTGAACCAATTGTTTTATATGCACCTGTATCTACTGAACCAGAACTTTCACCAATCGCATTAGATTCCTGCCCTGATCCACAAGCGCTTCCTGCAGAACATCCAGACGAGTCGATGTTTTCAGTATTCGCTCCGCTACCTGGCAAAGAAATAATGACAATATAAACCTTAAACTATTTGATTTTTGGTTTCGGATTAGTATAAAAAAATTTGCAATAAATAAATGTGTTTTTTAAGGAAAGAACACTGATTTATGGTAAAAAGATGTAAAAACTATGTATACATACAATATTTTAATGAATTAAGTTATAGACAGCATAAGAGAAATAATAGTAGGGGCATGCAAAATTCTGGCTGCAGGCTGCAGTGCTTACGGCTTGTTCAGATTTTCTAACTAACTTAGAAATCAAATCAGCTCTTAATTGTAAGCATGTAAATGTGAGTTGGGATCAGTGGCGTAGCGTGGGAGAAGAGCAAGGAATACTCAACCACCCACCCCCTTAGGTGGTACCAATTTTTGGTAATATTCGGTAATAATCCCTCCCCCTTTGGGTGTTAGGTAGAACGCTTTTTCTGTAAACAATTTTTTTAGTCGTCATTTGTTTTTACTGGACGTTATTTTATGAAAAAATATATTTTTCCTACTTCAAAATAAATTTGTTTAGTTCATCAACAAATTCCTGATGAATGCAAATTAATTTCCTGTAATATCAAATCCTAAATAGGATAGCTTTACAAGGAAACTTGAAATACATTAAAATCTAATGCGGTTTCACTAATAAACAACTATTTCTGGAAATTAATTTTACGTTACGGATCTGCAAAAAAATTGAAGTGTTCTTTATTTTTTACATCTCAGTAAAAAAGATATCAATTCTGTAAGTACTACTCTTATTATTCACAATGATACAGGCTTTATAAATTAATTATTTGTTATATTTTTAATTCCATATAGTATTTTTGGTAATCTAAAAAACTGTTTTTGGAGGTTGGCGATATAGATTTTTATATAAAACTGTTTTTTTAACGCCTTCGAAATTGACATATCATATATACTATACATGTGTGTTCATCAACAGCCTTTTTATCCACTGCTGGATATCGGCCTACCTCTCGCATATACCTATGCTATGTGTCTTAGCTGTAATTTACACAGGTATATGGGACCTACAGTTTATCGTCGAATCCGAACGATGCTATTTGAGAGGTGATTTTAGCGTATTACTGATGGAGCGCACAACCACCAACCCATCAGAAGGCGAGCCCATTATGTGTTCTTAACAAAGTTTGCCTCGGCTCGGAATCGAGCCAGGGACCTTGAGCACCGAACAGTAAACACACGGCCATTGGCGCCACGCTCGCCTCATGTGCATTAAAGTAGCATACATCAAGATAATGTGATTTTTTTTTCTTCGTTTGTAATGAACTTGGTAACTTCAGTAACTTCTGATCAAAAAAAAATTTAAAATATAGTTAACAATCAGCAATTTTTAAACAACTTCAAAATAAATGTAACAAAATACTTATACTAAAGCACCTTATTTGTTGCCGATGCACATTTCTGGTATATGAAACGATATAGAAAAAAATTTATAAAAAATAAAACCGACTTAAAAAAGCACTAAAAAGTAAAAAGATAATATTTTTACCATCTTAAAAATGTTTAGTTTATGAAGCCGGTAGCGCAGTAAGAGCTGATTGGGCTGAGTTTATTTTAGCTCCTTTTATGATGGTTAAAAATAAACTTTTCACGTCCAAAAATCTTTTGTACTTTTTAAAAAGTTAAACTTACTTTGCCATTTTAGACAAAAAAATCTGTAGAACATGTTAAATAGAAACGACACTTTGTTACTAAATGTGCATGATATAGGGCTACTCTATATGATTTCCCGAATTTTTTAACTTAATTATTATAAATAGAGATCCCCACAACATATTTCGATTTCAGGAATATTTTTATATAAGTATATATAAATTCATATTCAAAAATATTTTTTAGAAATCAGATTCTATTCTATAATTTAATTATTTTTGTAAACTGACGTTTAAAACTTAAAATGTTATTCCAATTTTTATTTATAATATGCAAGATTAATATCGGTATCGGGTGATGTCTACCGAGACAACCAAAAATTATTATCTAAATGGACCTGGATATAAAACAATTGTTCTATGTAATTTTATTCAAAAACGTCATTCAAAAATGACTAAAGTGTACAATTAAGGTTTCTGAAAGTAAAAAGTATATTTCTTTACAGAATAACTTTTTTTCGAAAATTCAATTTTGGTTGTCTGTGAACAGTGTAGATAGAAGACACCCTGTATAAATCAGATTTAAATCTATTGAAAGATATTTTACCAATTTTAAAAGAGCAAATTCAAAGTCATCCTAATAAAATCTGGAATACGAGTTTAAAACTAATATTTATTTTTTATATTTCTAAGTTTCTTTAAAGAAACGGCTCGACGATTTGCTTGTGCTCATTGTGTAAAAAAATTGTTTTTTTTTAATTCATTACTTAATGTCATAATAGTTACTACTTAGTGTTTTATAGATGTTAGATATCACGGTCCAATTTGGCTTTTCCTACGTAGGTAGTTCCCTTTAAAATTAAAAGCATATTTTGTTTGAAGAGAAATTAAAAAAAAATATGTTTTCTCAAAAGCCGGACGATTTTAACTAATTGTTTATATTAATAATAGTACTATATTTATTCATTATTCTCGTTAGATATTTGAATGCATTTATAACAAATGATCTTTTTTATTATTTTTTTTAACGGTGAAACAGATATTCTGCTTAAATTTTTCGTTTTTTTTTTATTAATTACTCAAATATCTCTTATAAGCGATATATAGGCTATCTAAACAAGTATCAAAACCATCGTTACTATATTTGTACTTAATTCACAATACTTAGTTTGCCATAAAATGAAATATTTATTAGGAATAAAGACTTTTAGGAATTTTGTAATTTTTCTCTGCATGGGAATGAATATAATACTTGGATTTGATGCTATAATAATTTTTAATTTTTTTTTAAATTAATATTTCAATATTTTTTTGTTGCCGAATATGCCAAATCTATAACATAAAATCATATGAAAATCTTGCTATTTTTTGCCAATAGTTGGTCTATGCAGCGAAGAATTTGAACTTGACTCTGCCCATTTTCACTAAACATATTAAATGCACGCCCCAGCAATGCCCTGCTAAGAATGCATTTTTGGAATAATAATAAATAAAATGGGGCTGACAATAAGTGCTAAGAATTTAAACAATGTTTTTAAAACGCTAAAGGCATACTAATGTGTAGAATGTATCACGAAGCCTGTGCTTTAAATGTAAGTTTGTGGTAAATAAATAGAACCTTTCTAAATATTTTGAAATTCCTGAGATGAGATAATTAATAAGGAAGAAACATTAAAATGAATATGGCAAATCATATTATGAAAATGAGCTTCAAATTTAATACTAAATTTATTCTCAACTTGACAAGCCGTCACAGTACATCTGCCTTCGCGATTTTGACGATTATGTGTTTGCCAGAGAAATTCAAATTAACAGATACGATTTTAAATCATTCTGAAATAGGTTTTTCAGCAAATATTGAAAAAGTTTTTAACACAATAATAGAATTAAAATGTTATTTGTGCCAAAGACATTTTATTATATTTTTTTCTTTTAAAACCAATTTAGCCCAAGAGTTCACAAAAACCTAAATATATACATTTTGGAAAATTCAGAAACAATTTTTAGATGTTGGAAAATCCAGAAACAATTTTTAGATGTGAAACATGTAAAAGTAATTGACAAAGGAATACTCTTAAAATCACGTTTAGTTGAAAAGATATTGTAAAAAAGTAAGAACACATTTCACCTCCTCAACAGTGGAATTTCGAAAAATCCATAAATTTGTTTTTAAATGATCAACAGATTTTGAACTATGATTTTTTGATGTGTTTCTATCCAAATACACAATCAAGAGCTTATACAAATACTTCAAGTTTAGAATAATAAGCTTTTAGGTAAAACCTTGCAAACGGTACAATTTACCCAACTAGTTCGCTAAATTGTACCACGCGGTTTGGTATATTGTACCATACATAATGAACTAGATTTTTGATGGGAGTGAAACAGATAAATGAAAAAAAAGTACAAAGAATAAAACTTAATAGTTTTTCAACTAAGCAGAAAACATAAAAATTCGTATTATTTCTATTACTAAAATAACTAAACATTCTAAACAGGTTTTTAAATAAAAATTAAAAAAAAATAAATAAACAGGAATCTAAGTACAGAAAACACAAGTGTAATACTGTCGATTTGAAGATGATGCACAGGATTCGTGAACTCAATTTAGGCATTTTGTGCACTGAACCATATCTTCTATAATGCACAGCCGGCAATACCAGTCATTAACGTTTGCCTCTATGACAGCGTCAATCACTTCTCCCGCCCTTTAATATTTTAGGCAAGTCTGACGATATTTTTCTCTTAATTGAAGATTTCGCGTTATTATCGCTTCTTCTTTTTTCTAATTCTTCTTTATATGGCGTGGTTGTTAGCACTGTTGCTTGTTGGACATTCATAGGCTTTCATCGTTTATTTTCCAATCCGCTAGGTCCTGGCAAGCAAATTATTTCTTCAAAGGAAGTATTCAGAGAACCTTCTTTTGATAATAATCTATAAACGGGAATATCGTCATCGGAAAAATCGACTTCAGCCTGCTCAACATGGATGTTATTTCCTTCTCGTGGTAATTCAGGTTTATTTATGTGGAAGGCATCACTTTCAGCTCAATCAACATCAGTAAAAATATATCTATTTACGGGCCAAATACTGCATTTTGAAAATCCATTTACTGAAAAGCCAATCGTTGCTGCTTTTCCATACGCCTCCCCTAAAAGATTGAAAAATTTGATATTGTGTCACCGCTAATCCCGGATGTTCTCTCATCCATCTTTCAACTGCCTGTTTTGTTCTTACGTGGGTCGCACAACTCCAATAAATTTACGCAACCAAGCTACAAATAAGACAGTGTTGATGTATCCTGTGTCTAAAATTTGTACTGAGCAACCTGGTGGAGCATCTTCTGCAAGTAAAACCGTCATCTTCTTTCTTTTAAAAACTATCATGGGCACTACATATTGTCCCGGTGGACTAGTGCAAACTACTAACGTGGTGTTAAGTCCCCTTACACTGCTTGCCACCGTTCCAAGGTTTTTTTTCCTTTCTTAGAAACAATCTTTTGGCTTTTCTGCTTAACGGTAGAAAACACGGACTCGTCAACGTTAAAAATTTTTGTCGCATCTATTTTATAACTTAATCGTAGAGTGATTAACATTCTGCCTATTAAAACTTGTGCACCTAGCCAGTGATGTTGATTTAGGTTGCCTCAACGAAAGCTATACAACCATGCCTAACGTGCGATACTTTTCACTTTGTTAAATTTATTGGGTAGCATTTTGTTTGCAGACTAGAACGCGGCTCTTCAAATATCCTTGATGGTAAGACCATAAAAAGAATTTTCCATTTTCAGAATTTGATGTTCTAGCTCTTGCTCGACTTCTGCGCTAAATACCGTTAACCGCTCTATCGATTTGGTTCCTTCTTTTGCCTTCACACTTGTACCTAGCAAGTGTCTCTTAAAGGTCGGTTTTGGAATTTGGTATCGCCTACAGATAGGATTCAATTTAAATCTTCCAGTTTTATGTTTATTTATTATAAAAATATGAGTTTGGTAGATTGTACCGGTACAAATTAACCAACCATGTGGTGGTATAAATTAGCGAACGGGTATAATTGACGAAAAATATTGTATTTCTTTGTAAAAAGTAAGGTTAGGATAAATTTAACTCACCTAATAAGTAGCAAAATCACCAATAAATAATGATAGTTTAACTGCAACTATTAGACGGTGATTATCTGGACACAAAGGCTTAGTTTATAGTATTGAAAACTTACTGCGTAAACACGTATTTTGCAATTACCCGAACTTCACCTTAAACCGTTCACCGACGTTTGCGATCGTTGATCAGTTAATGTTTTGGCGCTATGGGATGTCAAGCAAGCTAAATAGATGGCGTTAGAAGCTAACAGTTTTATAAATATTGAAGTGGTACAATTTAGCAACCGGTACAATATACCCGACTTTACCCTATATTTCAAAAACTTTTCGTGAGAGAGTTGTTGTACTGCACCAACTTATATGATTTTTCTTTTGAACTGATCGTCAGGTGACGAGACCTGTCAACACTATTTTTTGTATTGTAAGTTTATATAGGGTGTTTCAGAAAATCGGGTCACAGATTAATCACGATTCTGCTCAAACCGCTTGACGTAAAAAGCTGCATTTTGGTATACAGGTTGATAGTAGGATGTAGAGATTCGATAAGAAGGGATTTTTCAAAACTCAAATTTCAGTTATTTATTATTTTTTATTTAAGAAATTGTTGGTTTTTCGGAAAACCTGTTAAACTCGTGTATTTTATTTGATTATTTCAGATAATTTAAAAATTCTTAAAAATTTTTACACAATGTTACAAAATATGGAATTACTGGTTAGTCACCACCATTCTGCTCAAACCGCTTGACGTAAAAAGCTTAAGTTTGGCATTTGATTGTAGGATGTGGAGGTTCAATAAGAAGGGATTTTTCAAAAATCAAATTTCAAGAAGATGAAACAGCCCCTTAACTATTACAATATTTCTTATTTAAAAAAAGGTTAGTTTTTCAAAAAAACGCTTGAACAAATTTTATTTTATTTTATTACATATTATTTAAAAATGTATACAGGGTGTTCCAATAAATCGGAAATAATTTATACACAAAAATCTCTGAAGCTTCTGTTGACAAAAATTGGAAGAACATACAATAAAAAACGTAGTTTATAAAGGGGTATTTAAATAAAGCGATTTAAGTATCTCTTTATATCCCTTTCGTGATAGCCATACGAACGAAGTCGCAATTACGGGCTAGTTATGTTTATGTACTCACTTACTACTGTCGCTAAACTTGGAAATCTTCGAATATTTTCATTATTATTTTTTAACTGTTGATAGATATTCTTTGGGATAGTTTGTTAAGGTGCTAATTTGTTTAATTCGAGCGGAACAAGGTTTAGTAGAGTAGCCTTTGGCTAGACTGTGCCTATTTTTGACTTTAGTAGAAATAATTTGATTCCTATTTTTTGTAATCATATTTGATTTCTTTTTAAAATAAAAGACATTTATTATCAATGATAATAATAAAGATTTATTTTATATATTACACGCATGGAAAAATGGGCATAGGTTTTCATAAACAAGTTGGACCTTTTTTTTTAATAAACATCATTTTTATCGTACATTATTTTCTATTTTTTCTCACACATTAACAAAAAAAGGACTCAGATTTAATTATTAAAATGTCACTTACTTTTGAGAATTATTTATAACTAGGTTTCAAAATAGTATCTTTGAAAATACACGTTAAGGATTGTAAAACCTTTTTTTCTACAAGCGTGCGAAAAATTTAATTTTCAATACATTTTAGTGTGGAAAATTTGTTTTTCGGCACTAGTGGCATTCACCTAGGGTTAAATAATAACCAGGTTAAATTTGCTATGAATAATAACCCGCTGAAAATACACCCCAAACACCGATCCACAGCAAATCAGTTGAGTTATAGCTCCTGAACGGAAGATGCATTAATCGACATTCAAATTGAAACATAACGGTATATTTTTATTATTATTTTCAATTAATTTAATACTTACTATATAATTAAGTTAGAACCCGCTATTAACTTTTATCCCATATTACCATATAAATAAAATGTTACATTTTAAATAAAAATTAGAATATAACTGTTCGACCTAGGATATTTCCGCACGCTTGTGGAAAATGCGATTTCCGCACTCAACTACTTGACCGAACTCCGCTTTGTGTTCGTTAAACGGCAGTCTCGTATGAAAATACTAATTTTACACACTTGTTAGGAAAATACTATTTACCTGCATTTGCGCCTCCTAAATATGCACTGTCTCCACTAGCACTGGATCCAGAAGAAACCTGTGAACCAGAACCTGTCAATAATCCAGATCCGGTTTGAGATCCTGCTCCAGCAATAGCGTTGGCGCTAGCTACAGCTCCAGCATTGGCTCCTGCTCCGGCACCTGCAAGTGCCTCGGCCCCTGCATGTGCCCCGGCACCTGCATGTGCTCCGGCACCTGCATGTGCTCCGGCACCTGCATGTGCTCCGGCACCTGCATGTGCTCCAGCACCTGCATGTGCTCCGGCACCTGCATGTGCTCCGGCACCTGCAAGTGCTCCGGCACCTGCAAGTGCTCCGGCACCTGCAAGTGCTCCAGCATTTGCGCCAGATTTAAGTGAATCTTTTAGTCCTTCTACGTCATTGGGGTTTAGGCTTCCGTTAAAGCTATACGAACTTGAACTGGAATGACTGTAGGCTAAAATATAAAAGAGTTATTACAATATTTATAATAATATAGAAAACTAAAGAAGTTCCCTACAAAATGAAAATGGCGAATACAGGTCCTACCACATAAATTATGTAAGCTTACTACAAAGACCAGATATACTCCGAATAAACGATTCAACGAGTGGAAAACAAAAGCCCCCTAAATTGAACCCAATTTTGTTTAGTATTCAGGATCATTATACAATCAGACTATACAATATTTATAATAATAGACAAAGGTAAAGAAATTCCCTACAAAATGGAAATACAGGCCTTACCACATAGAATATTAAAGCTAACTACAATCGAAGACCAGATATATTCCGAATAAACCATCCAACAAATGGAAAATGAAAAACCTCCTAAATACATCCCAATTTGGATTTGTATTCAGAATCAATATAGCTGAGATTCATCGAGAGATTTTCGAGTAGATCAACGGACAGTGCGTAACGCACTGCTTCCGTACCTGCTGGTTAAATTCGTTTATAGATCGGTTTTTCGCTATTACCTGGCAATTTGCTATTATTGCATTGTACGATATTGTATTTTACTTTTAAATATTTATAAACATACCTACATTGTCCTACTAGATAGACAAAAGTGCATTTATGAAAAATGTCTGCTTACGTTCTGAAATACACTACATAAACTACTCTTTGTCTCTTACTTATGCAAAATTTAGAAAAAAATTCCTCCATTTGTTTAGTAAATACACTAAATTTACAGATTTTTCTTTATTTCTTATTTTTCAAAGAAACAAAGAAATATTGTAAATCTTTTATATAGATAACAAAAGACTAAATAATAACCTAAAAACTTATTTAATTTTGTCAAAAATGGTTAGCTGGTAAAAATAGTAGCAACATTTTGACCGGATCCTTAAAATATAATTTAAAACTTCATCTTTTGATGCTAAAGAAGTTCCCTACAAAATGAAAATGGCGAATACAGGGCCTACCACATGGACCTTTTGAGGTACAGGGTGTATCTAATGACACGTGATCATGAAGTCGAGAACTGCATTATATCAACGACCGAGTATACTTTTTGCATAGAGGGTCAATCAAGTAAACAATAATTTACCACTTTTTATCGTTCATATGGCCGTTACCTCGAGCGCAGAAAGATTAGATGCGGAGTTGCCGAGAGCGTAAGTTAGTTCTATTTACTTGGAAAGATTTGTGGCCGTGAGCTTGTGTCGAGCTACATGGAGAACTCTCGATGGAGCCCTAGTATAGAGGATTTTTTATATAACAATGGATGGAGCGTCTATTCGGAGTGTTATCTGTCTTTGGTTATATCAAATAATTCATCAAAAGCCATTTTCTTTAAGACTTGTGAGAGGTACTTTGGACTCCAGATGCGTTTATGGTTTTTTTTAATTAGACATGTGATGCCAGTCGTAGAAAATAAATTGTACTTTCCGATCGATTTATCTCAGAAACTAACATATTTGGATCATTTTTGTACAGGATATCCTGCTTTTTAACTTTTTACATAATGGTTTTATCTACAATATATTGGTAAAAAGTGTTTTCTTTTCCGCGGCCTCATACCTTGGTAAAAAATTTATTATTAGAGACTACTTATTGGATGGACTTCGAAATTTTTTCGATCTGAATTGAATATGGTGGTCTAAAATGCCCTTAAGGAGTTATATTATCTGGTGCAATACAAAATTATCTAATATTGCCAAAGTTAATACCTGAGGTGCAAATTTTAGGAATTTAAATGAATGTCAAATTATCACAAAATGGACCTTTTTTTATATAATAGTAACCTAAGTAAGTTTTAAGCAACTCGTTTTATATTCTTTGGCATGCGTATTTGTGTATTTATAATGTATTTAAAAAAATGTATACATACCTGATGATGAAGAAGCCGAACCACCTAAAATAAAAATAAATACGTATATATTAGTTTTCTTTTACGTAAATGACAATATATATATATATATATATATATATATATATATATATATATATATATATATATATATATTATATATATATATATATATATATATATATATATATATATATATATATATATATATATATATATATATATATATATATATATATATATATATATATATATATATATATATATATATATATATATATATATATATATATATATATATATATATATATATATATATATATATATATATATATATATATATATATATATATATATATATATATATATATATATATATATATATATATATATATATATATATATATATATATATGATATGTTTTCATTCCGGGTGTGGTGAAAAGAGTAATGTTGCTGACGTTTCGCCAAAATCTCATTTGGCATTTAAAATTACACCTTAAATTAAGTTACTGTATTCATCCTTTATTGTGGAATCGTATAGAAACTTTGTCTTATTAGTAGTTATAATAGGGGAGCGCCTCCTCCTCCTCCTCCTCTTCCTCTCTCTCATGTCCCTCATTCTTAACTTCCTCCCCTTTTATTCTCATTCGCATCATATTTTTTAATTTTTTCTCTTTGTTCTCCCACATTTGATTTTGCATTCTTAAGTCTTATAAATAGGTGCATCAAGATCATTTTAGTATGTTAAGGTACGAGTGACTGTTAAAAGAAAAAAATCTGTTGAATAAATCTATTAATAATAATATTAAAATAAAATGAGTGAATCAGTTGGAGAAAGAAATCGATCCATTCCGCTTCAGACAATTAGCCTCGAAGAAATTATACCAGGAGTTCAAGAAGAAAATATACCATTAGTTCGAGAAGAAAATAATGGGATTGTTTTAAAAAATTTGAATAAAACTGAGAGTGAAGAGAAAAAAGTGTTTTGTGCTATTTGTTTTGAAATAATCGAATATTATGATTCATGTAGACCAAATACATGTTCCCACATTTTTTGTTTAAAATGTATTTTAAGATGGAATGATGAAAATGGTTGTTCTATAATGGTAAACAATTGTCCTGTATGTCGCACTAGATATTACTATTTGGTACAAATCTTCAAAGATGTAATTAGACATCATTTTGTTGTAATTTTAAAAAGAGGATAATATTTTTTATAATTTGTGTTTGTGAAAACTCTGGTAACAAATAATTTTGTAAAAAAAGTAAATGTAAATATATATAATAATTGACACACATTTTTTCCTTTTCCTATATTGAAACGACAACAATGATCTAACAAGTTTTTTAATACATACTAATTTTCACATTACATAACAAAACAATTGTTATGGGTTTACACAAAAAGTGCCACGCCCTAAAATGGCACCACTTTTGCAAATGGAAGCTTAAATTTTCTTATGGGAATTTACATGTAAAAATGACGGTTTTGATTGTCGGACCGGCATAGCCTAATCTACTACTTTTTAATTATACTAATAATATTAATATAATTTGCATCAAGTAAGAGAAAACTCAATTGAATACAGAAACAAGCGTTAACAAAATGTTATGCTAATATATGAGTGCTTCTAGTGGCAGTTGACATAATCGACACTTTTTTTACATATGATTAGCTATTTCATTTACAAATACAGTGTCAGATGTTAGAATAAAAAGAAGTATTTTGCATATAGCAATGAAAATATATAACCGCTTATAGTAACAGTTGACATTTTTTAAAATTAATATTGTTGACATATTCTACTTATTATCTTTACAATTTATGTTTAAAATTAATATTTTTGATATAATCTACCCATTACGTTTATAACCTATATTTAAAATTAATATTGTTGAAATAATCTACCCATCACCTTTACAAACTATGTTTATTATTAATATTTAACAACATAATTTTCTATCTCTTTTTTTTTCATTTTTGTTGCAGTAAAAGCAAGCATGTTCAGGAATTAGTAGAAAAAGATGTATCCTACAAATAGCACAATGTAAATCAGAAGCACTAACAACATAGGCTCTTTTGTAGTGGCAGCTCACATGATCGGACTCCCCTCTCCGTAAATATCTCATGTGAATTGCACTACAAGGAAGGCAAATAGCAAATGTTCCTAGTCTTCGACTTTCAATTTTAGAGTAGCTTTGTATAACACATACATCTTTTTCTTCAAAATTATTAAATAATTCACTAGCCCTAAACTTGCTTACTTTTACGTCAGCCTCGGTTCCTAAATTTAGTAGTTGTCCATCCATGTCCACTCCTTCGTCAATTTCCTGATCATCTTCCTCCATCTCTTCTTCTTCCTCCTCAATATAATTAATGTCGATGTTACATAAGAATGATCTTCTAACAAGCCTAGATGATTTGTCCAAAAATGAATGTTTATAAGTGATGGAATCGCCTTCCAAGTTAATAAAAATTTCTTTTCTTTCTTCAATTTGAGCGGCGTTCTCCACATTATTTTCTTCAATTTGGTCAGCGTTTCCAATCATATTTTCTGCCATCGTTAGGAGCTTTAGATTTAGATAGATATATTTGATAAAAAACAATTTTGGTTATAGCTTATAAAATAATATCGACAACTGATATTACAGCGAATGATACTGTATGATCGTCGAGTGGATGTTCTTAAGTATATATCCCATCAACCACCACTTTTACTACCTGCAATACTTAAGTTTTTTTTTTTTTTTTGTTTCTTTTTTCGCTGTCCCTTTCCCTGTCAGTTTCCTGGGGGGGGGGGGGGGGGGGGGCCACGGGGGCTTCGCCCCCCTCCCCGCTCCGCCATCCCCCCTAAGGGGGGCTTCGCCCCCCTTAAACCCCCCTCACTCTCATTTTATCTTCTTTCTCTCCCTTCCTTCTTTCTCTTTTTTATATGTTTCTCCGTTTTCCTTCCTTCTCCTTTTTCCTTCCTTCTCCTTTTTCCTTCCTTCTTCTTTTTCTTTCCTTTTCCTTTTTTCTTTTCTTCTTTTTTAATCCCTAACCTAACCTAACCTAACCTAACCTAACCTAACCTAACCTAACTTAACTTAACCTGAAGAGGGTAGCCCGAAATTGGGGAACCGGGATTTTAGTCTCGGAAATTCAGGGGTCCGGGGGGGGGGGAGGGGGGTAAGGTTGTTGATCAGCTTGGGAAAGTGGTTTTTAGAGATTGTCGTTCAACTTTAAGTAGGACACATGTGATTAACTTTTGCATATAAAATCGCCTCAGCGAAGAGACGAATGCCATTGATTTCTGCATTCACACTGTGCAGAGCTCGCGAGTTTTCTGGTGTTTACATTGTGTCTATTTGGTAAATTTTTATTTTTATTTCTAACATTTTTATTTGGCAAGATTTAATTCTTATATATATTGGTGACATTTTTATGTACATTTGTGGCATTTTTATTTGTTATTACGATTTTTTTCATAATGGACAATTTTTTGGCATCGAGTAGCAAAATAATTGACAATGACTTTGACTTATACACATGTACTCAAATGCAGAATTTTGCAAACCAACAAAACAATGAAACAGACGTATTTACAACTAGTCAACAACAAACTATTCAGGACTTGAATGAAATTATTTATAATAGCCAAGTTCAGAATAATGCCAACAAACACAACAACGAAAAATATTTATTTACAGCTACTCAACAATAAACTCTTGACGATCTTAATGACATTATTGACAACAAAACGGACTTAATTACAACAAAAACTAAACAAACTCTTGAAGAACTGAATGACATTGACGAAACTGAAAATTCTAGCTGTGAGGATATTGTTTGTTTTCAAAAATCTAATCCAAATTATTTAACATTAAAATCGCCAATTAATTCTCCGAGACCAATTTGCTCTCCCTTTTTGTTTAGTGAAAATTCTGATTCGGAAGAAGAACAAATTGATCAAAATTTAAGTTTTAGACGGACAGAATCAAACAAAAGCATTAAGACTGATAAACTTTCGAAGAAATATGACAATCTACTAAAGAAGTCAAGTCAATCACAAATCTGGTCATTAGACGCCGATAGAGTGGTTCACAATATATCGTGCTACAATCTCTCTGAAAATGAAAAATTTGTACTAAGTAAGGGTTTTAGTTTTGCAGTAACCCCAAAGGAAATTCCTAAAGAAGAGATAATAGCTGAAGTTGAACCTGCCCTTGACTCCCCTGAAGAAACGAAAGCAAAGGAAATTAGACAGGAAGTGGCAAGAATTATAAGATCAAGCAAGCTACCTGAACCAAATCTAAATGTTTCTGAACAGAGGGCCCTAACAAACCTTCGCAGAAAGACATCACAATTCTTCCAGCAGACAAGGGAAATGCACGATTAAGACTGTAATTATGAATACTCAAGACTACATGCAATAAATGCAGGACATCCTACAAGACAATTCTTATAAGCCTGTTTCAAGAGACCCGACGACGTACCTAGAAAAAACAACAAAAAAATAAGATAAAAAGTTCACAAAAAGACATAGAAATACAACAAACATTATCCCATGAGAAAAGTCCAGCAGATGCCCTAAACTCTACGGTTTCCCAAAAATACACAAACCAGGGGTGTCTATCAAACTTATCGTTAGTGCTGCTAATTCGCCTTAGAAAAACTAGAAAAAAATTCAAAGCATTTTACCCGAATTATACGAGACGTCATTCTTGAAAAAAACAACATCATAGCAAGCCTAGATGTTAAATCGTTGTATCCTAGCTTTCCCATCGACGAAGCACTGGACAGGATTGCTATGGACCAGGATTTTTTGGCCCATATAATACAACTGTCAGAGCATTGTCTTAAAAATACTTATTTCTCATTTAACGGGCAAATGTACAAACAAATAGACAGAGCTCTAATGGGATCCTTACTATCACCAATGGTGGTCATTCTATTTTTGATAAACTTCGAGAAAGAAGCTCTTGAGAAAGCAAATCTAAAGCCCAAAATTTTGCTTCGTTACGTGGATGACATATTTATCATATGGCAACACGGTAATGAAAACTTGACAACTTTCTGACTCACGTAAATTCAATACATCCTAAAATACAATTTACGCTAGAGTTAGAGGAAAACCACAAACTCCCATTTTTAGACTTTCTGCTTACAAAACGTGACAATGGACACATTGAATATACCGTTTATAGAAAACCAACATATTTATTTATTTCATTTATTTATTGCTTTATTGTTACAGAGTAGCATATAATAATTACAATGATATTATATTAAAATATAAAAATGTTACCACTATCTATAACAAAGGCAGAGTTCGCACTCACCGCTTTCACGGAGAGCAGCGCTCTTCCACTCAACCCAACATATTGACAGATATTCGAATGCTGGATCACACCATCACCCAGCACAAATACAAGCCCTCATATCTAGATCCGTGTGATTAACTAATACATAAACGAGACGTGATGAACTTAATATAATATCTAGTGCTTTAAAGAAAAACGGTTACACAAAGCATGCCATAGATAAAGCCATTAATAAACAGGATTCCCAAACAAACAGCAAAGATTACGAACCGGGAAGACAACAAGTAGTCCTACCATATGTAAAAGGTACCACAGACCTTATTGGTAGGATTCTTAGAAAACACAATATACAAACAATTCATAAGCCTCAAACAACCATAGGTAAACTACTTGGAAATCCCAAAGATAAAATAAAATTGGAAAACCACGGAGTATATAGCATCCCGTGCCAGGACTGTGAAAAGTAGTATGTTGGGCAAACAAACAGATGAATATCAACAAGAATAGAAGAACATAAACTCAGTATCAGAAATAAACAAACAACCTCTGCCTTATTTTTACATCATCAGGGAACAGGCCACAAAATAAACTTCGAAAGGTGTAAGGAGCTTGCCAATATAGAGCACTATAGGACCAGAATAATCCGAGAATCTATAGAAATAGAAAATCAAGGTGATTTAAATAAAAGGGGCGAATCATTAATTAACCAGCAATATGGAAATAAATCATATATAAATCAAAAACCACAGAAAATCAAGCGACATTATTCCAACAACAACGTCCCGGAAATATAAACAATAATGCACGACCGTTTAAATATAACCTTCAGCCGAGTGTGGAGGTATAAAAGGAAGCTCCGCTGTCACTAACACTTTCAGTCTTCAATCGGACGCGAAACAGAAAGCTTCGAAATTTTGTAATCTTCAGCACATGCAAGAAAATTAGACAATGTTTGCGATCGACAAAGGACGTTATTCCTTTCCAAACGAGAGAAGATTATATGCAATTCCTTGTTCCTATGGTGATATCTAACTGGACGATCCATATCGACTAGGCTTAAGGAATATAAACGATGTATTAGAAAGAAACAAATTATACTATGTCTTGAATCTGAACACCAACATTCCACTGGACATGTAAAAAATTTTTGGATTGGTTTCGGAATTTTATAAACAGAGAATTGAATTGTTAATTGAAATCTATAAGCATCCTGATAATTTTAATGGAGATACGAGTTACAGTCAAAATCATACGTGGAAACCGATCGTTACACCACTTCACGGTTCGGTGAACATAGGTTTAGTAAGATTCCTAAAGATCCCTGACGGTGCATCGTGCAATCAGAGATGAAACGTCGGAACATGATTCTATTTTGACACGGCCTAATCCCAAGAACAAGATTTCCTAATTGACTTAAGCCGCACTAAATTCCATTCTATATAAATAAAAATAAATTTAGCATAGGGATTTTTAAAATTAGGTGTATTACTTTTAATAAGATCATGTATTATACTTACTAAAGCTGGCCGTATAAGCCCCGGGTTGAGGAATACTGTGTCCATTAGCTGAAACAATGAAATAGCCATTAAAACATCTTTTAAAAAATCTTTAAAAATGAATTTATTGTAGTAAAATATTTATCGTTCAAACATTTATCACTTTTAAATTGTAACATGAAATAAAAATGAGCGTATTTATGTACTAAGATTAAAAAGAAAAGAAAATGTTATTAATAACATTTTTGAATAAATTGATATATATTCCAACACTACTAGTACCTACGTATGCAAAGCTTACTTTGATATTATTGGTATTTTAAATTTGGAGGCTTTAAAATCATTTAGGTTTTAACATCCTAAATTACACGAGAATTTATGCTAATAAATATACTTTTAACATCGTCTTAAAAAAAACCCGATTAAATCTAATTAACATATTTTATATTGTTTTATTTGTCTGGGCTTAGCAAAATTATTTTTTCGGTAATCCCAGGCAAGTAAAAACCACTATATATACTTAATTAGAAAAACTATATATAATAATTAGAATAAGTACCAGAACCAATTTACACTGTATTAAAAATGGACTACGTTTAATATTTCATTCTAAGCAGTAACAATTAATAGGATTAAAGGTGTTCAATTATTGCCAACGTTGCGCGTCGTAGATTAAGGTTTTTTAGCCAAAATAAAAATAAATTCCCATGAAGATGGATCCAAATAAGCATATCCAGGGCCAAATTATAAATAGGCTGGTAACTTTACCACGATGATAACTGTCAAGGATACCATTGTAGAGACAATTGCAACTATGGCAAATATCTGTTTGGTAAAATTATCAGCCTATTCATAATTTAGCCCTAAGGAAGTTATAGCCCTACGTGAAGGAGAACCGGTCACAATGGTCATTTTCGAATAACTTTTAAACTCATATCTACAGTGTACTTATATAAAGTCACTGTTCTTATATCGTACAAATACTGCCATTTAGTACAAAGATAGTCAACTTTTTAAGGAACGCTGTACCTTCCACTTTTCTTAGGCATTTATAATTAAGAACACCGGAAAACTCTATATTGGAGAGAAATAAAATTTTTGCATGAAATTTGTTTATAGAATAGATTTGTACATAGTTACCACGTTTAGTTGGGGGAAGAGTGACTACAGCTCTGTATGAGTTTTTGGTATAGCAACTGTGCTTATTATATATACTGAGAATACGACTGCTTAGTGTTAGAACAAGGAATATCTACAAAGGTGGCTGTATTCCATGTGGGTATGCCACATTGAGATAATTAAAAAAAATGTGATGGGCCACACAAAGAAGAAATGAAATTATATAAATGTTTAAAGACGTACAAAAAACTATATCGAGCTGCCTAAAAAATTAGCATAGCACCTTGTGACAATTAATAATAAAGTAATTCCAAAAAGTTGACGCCGAGACCAATTTGTTGGTAATGAATGGTTTACTATATTCATAAAAAGTAGCTCTTCAATAACCTCACGATCTTCTGAACAACTTCTACAGCGAGATCTGTAGTGTTCAACAACTCCTTTATACATTTTCTGACGATTTGTTGGCAATTTATGAAACATATAAAACTATGAGTGAAAAAAAAATAATACCGATAAGACTACTAACCTAAGTAACCACTGTTCAGTAACCATCTAAAATTATCATTGTATCAGATCTTATAATAAGAAAAGCTGTTAAGATGAAACATCGATACTAATTAAAGACTTTTTACTGTTAGGAAACTTTTAAAAACTCAGTTTTGTTGGTTGGTTATAATACAACGTAAAAAATGTTCTTTTACGATAAAAAATTAGATAAAGTCTGATGAACAATGTATCCCATACTTTTTGTATTTTTGTAATACTTGTAATATTTATTATCTATAATATATTTTTCCTAAACAGTGTAAATGCTGGTTAATAAAACCCCATAAAATATATCGAAATTAAACCACATCTAGTGAAATAAAAATTACAATACTTAAAAATGGCCACTGTCGCCAGCTGTTCGCTACCAAAATAAAACCCCACCACTATCTAAACTACCTATTACAATTTTTTTTTCGAACCCAGAATTCTTTTGAATGATTGGCCTTGTGAATATTTTAAAACTTTTTAACAAGATTATCTAGAAGTTGGTTATTATCAGTTTCCAACAAAAGTACCCTTTTAAGTAGAAATGTTCAATCCTTTCGAATGCGGTATAAATTCCGAATCAAATCGTTGTTTCCTAAATATTTGTGTAGGTCGAAGGGATAATTATGCTAATTAATTCTACGCAAACCAGCTTATAGAGATATCTAAAAGTTTTATCCGCTTTCCCAGAAAAAGGTAAACATTTCATCAAGGGTCAAAATCAAAATGAATCGAAGTAGAAAAGAAATATAATAACAATTTCTACCTGAATTTAGTTTATTTTAAAGCAGACAAAGAACTTAAACAATCAAGCCGAAAATTAAGTCTAAATGATTTTGTCCCATTGTGTACGATCCTTACAACTATATAAGTAATATTCACATTTACTTCTTGATTCTTTGGTATGAATTGTACTACCAGTTTCCGTTGTCCATCAGATAGCCCCGTATCTAATCTCACAATTAGATGCTCTGATACATACTTTGATAAATTCGTAAAATTTTAATTTCAAATATTTACCGCGCCCTTTTTTGTAAATAGCAATGGTTACCAAACACCAAACCCAGACATATGAAAAATACTATCACAAATTCGAAAATATGTATAAAAATGACACAGTTTGTTAAGCTGTCAACATTTCGGAAAATTTCCTTTTTCAAGGCTAGTTATAGTGAGTCCCACCAGTCACAATAAAATCACTACACATATAGGACATTTTTTAATCACACAATAAACACACTTAGAATTAAAATTCGATATTAATTCCTATATAGGTATTAAATACCTAAACCCGTTTTGCCAATAATAATATTATTTATTATAGGTAAAATATTCTGGATTTTCTCTTATAGCCATTAATTTATTTAGGTCTAATTGATCATTTAATAATGTGTTGTTATTTTTATACTTGTTTAATTCGCTACTTTCTTAGATTAATTTTTACAAACTTATCGGAACCTAAAAAGTTGAATGTTTGTGAAATATGTTGATCTATATTCATAGCTATAATAGTTTTTCGTTATCTGCTCTTGTAAAATTATGTTTTGTATGTTGGCCCGTAATATTATCGAATTTTGTATTGATAATATGTTTTTTCAGTATTCAAAAGTGGCATATTTTGTACTGATAATTCACACTCAACTTAAGTTGTGATAAGTTTGAAAAATTAATTTTGATCCGTCAGAACTGGTCCAAAAACTAGGAAAAAATGTAGTCAAACGTCTTAGCATATTTACCGAACAAGAGAAATATCAGGTATCATTAATGAATCATCAACCCCCTAAATTATACTCTTTCGTTAAGTAACATAAAAATGATATGCCAATTAGACCAGTTGTATCCTATATTTCAGCCCCAGCGGTAGTTCTTTCTAATAAGTTAGTAAACATTTTAATAAAGTATTGTAATTTTAAACCTAAATACATTAAAAATAGCTTTCAATGAATAGGTAAAAATCAGTTAGTTGACTATTCCAAGTAACGCCAAACTGATATCCTCTTTGATGTTCAAAATTTAATGTTAATGTTAATCCAGTTTATAAACAGGATATCTTAGAGACCTTGTCGACCTGTTTGGATATTTTGAATTTAACGAAACTATGCATGCAAGGAAGGTTTAATAATGGGAATTCCTTTAAGTCGAATTTTAGCCGAGATATTTAGGGACCATTTAGAAACCAAAATTAATTAATATTCCCTTAGTAAAAATGTCATTTATAGGTATAGGTTGATGATATATTGGCATGTTTTATTGGTACTGACAGACAATTAAAATCATTTTTAGATTATATAAATAACTTACACAAAAATATAAATTTTACAGTTGAACTAGAAAACAATAAAGGAATTAATTTATTAGGCTTAACAATAACTCTTAAAATAATAAACACGAGTTTTAAATTTTTCATAAGTTATCTCATACAGACATTACAGTACACAATACTTCTAATCATCCTTTTGCACATAAAATATCAGCATATAATAGTTTCGTTGATAAATTGATCAACATACCTCTAACCAATGGAACTTATACTAAAGAGTTAAATATAATAAAATAAATAGCGGTGAATAATGGTTATCATAAAAATCTCATAAGACAAAATAGTAAAAAAAAACAATATAAAAAGGCATGATAGTTAGTTTATCCGACTAATAAGTTCAAAGAAAATATTCAATTTCATTCTTTCACCTATACAGGAAAAATAACATCAAATTTTGCTAAGTTTTCTAAAAATAAATGTGCAACTGTTGCTTTTAGAACTAACAACAGCCTTGGTAGATGTATCAAAAACAAGTTAAATTGTCGACCCTGTTCAGAATTTTATATTGGACATACGGGCAGAACGTTTAAAAAAAGAATTATTGAGCAAATATTTAGTTACAGAAAGCATAAAGACAATTCCAATTTCTCGAAACATTTAATTCAGGAAAGCCACACTTTCGATGAGAACTTTGAAATCTACGAAAAAGTAAAAAACTTAATTTACCAGAAAGTATGGAAATAAACAAGCATAAAAATACCAACACATTAAATGAGCAATTGGGCTTAAATAATTCCCCATTGTTAGATCTTTATTAGGCATTAACGGAAAATTCAGAATATTTTACCCGTAAATATCCGCAAAACGGGTTCAAGTATTTAATACCTACAGTTTGTGTTTATTTAAGATCTAACATCTGATGAATCCACAGTGTTGGCTGAAGAAAATGAAATCGAAACAAAGGCGAAAAACAGACTTCAGATTTAATATCACGGCACCAAAGTTTACCCCTATACCAAATTTGATGAAAATCGGCGATGGCACGCAAAAATAAATAATTACCTGCAAACTCTGCAGTTTAAAAGTACACCGCATGTCAGGATCTACATCGTAGTAAAGGTAATAATTGGAATAACTAAATATTGTAAACTTGCTGAGCTTTATTGTTTAGCTAAATAAAAATTGCAAAATCATAAAGCGAGTTCGCTCCGCAAGAATTTGTTATTAATGAAACAACTCAAACGACATTTAAATCGAAATGCATCGTAAATATTTTAATTTCTTTCTTTACCTTAAACCACAGAACATATGCGCGTTTGGGTATATTTTCTGTGGTAAAATGCAACTGCATTTTTTTTTGTTCAAATGTATTATTTAAAGAGCAACAGACTGACAAAAAAATGAGAAGCTATTATATTTTATGCTATTTGCGGTTGTATAAAAAAACGTGACGCCTATAACACCTTCTAATGTTTTTTATACGTTTGACACTGAAATAGCTTATTCCTGCACACCCATTCAGATCAAGAAATCAGCTGAGGCAACCCACATATAATAGTTAACAATACCAAATTAGTAACGTTCACAAACCGGCTTTTCTATATATTCGCACACGTCGCAATTATCTTGATATATTGCCACATGTGTAAAAAACTGCTTAATATAAAAGCATTTTATGATGCACACTTACACAGATTCACTATCGTTACGAACGCCACTAAAAAAAAGTTCAATCTCATGATGATCGCTACTCGCTGACCTCTGTGAAATAATTGGTTCCCAGACTGCTTTGAAAATACTCATATTCCACCTTTTATATGGTATTTAAATAACTAGTTCTAAGACTGGTCCCATCATTTTAAGCGTCAGGATATTCCGATTTTTGTACTCGATAATATATGTTAGATCCGCAATTCAAAACAAACCCGAGAAATTATGATAGTACATGATTCATAAGGCTTACATAATTAAAAATACATTAATATTTATCGTTAAAAAGCACTTAGTAGTCTATTATCTGGACGGTCTAGCCCTGGGAAGATTAGATGGAAGTTCTTCAGAACAAGTTAACATTACTACACCCTCCATTCATTCAATCATTATTACAAAAAAATTGCAAAAATACATTTTTTACCCAATATCTGTTAAAATATTGTAAATAGACCAACTTTATGTGTGTGTAGAAAATAAAGGTGAGAATATCTTTAATAAAAATGGACCTCATGATTATTTTTCCTAAATATGTCAGTTTCTAAAATAATTCGATTAAAAGTGGGTATAGTTAATCCCAAATTGATCACAACTTTGGAGATAACAACCTTTTAATGAACATTTCGTCAGTTGTTGCTGCAGGAGATAAAAGGAAGAAAGTAAGACCAAATGATTAAGAAAAAGAAGAGTACTGTGGGGCTCTCACTAATAAGGGATAGGTTTTAATTCGATGATGATTAGTTTTTTAATATTATAGAATGACACAGATTCAATTTAAATATGCATCCGAGATTTCACGTTCGAAAATTGAATGCGTCTACACAGTATCAAAAAATTCATAAATATATACTTATAGTTGTGCTTATATTTAAATTTGTTGACTAAACATACTCATTAGTTCTATTATATTCAACTTTAACATTTATTTATATAGTTATAATTATAATAAAATTACAATAACTCCTCCAAAACTATTTTTAGGAGGACGCTAGTTTTTAGATGGCAATAGTTTTTTATTTTAATATACCTCACAACTGTAAAAATTAGACATTTTCTTTAAATCGCTTTTTTATTTTAAGAATATTTTTTTCGGGAGTTTTTTCATGATCTTTCCATTCATAGAACTAATAGATTTAGTGTTCCGATCTCGTGAAGTAAAGATCCCTGAAGAAGCCTCGTGCAATCGAAGGCGAAACTTTGGAAAGTGACTCCATTTTGACACGGTTTAATCCCGAGAACCATGATTTTTTAATTGATCTTTCCATTCATTTACTTAATATCGTCTTTTGTGTACCACGAGAAGCATGCTTTAGCAGCTGTCGCATTGTGCCCAATTTGAAGGTAAAAACTAATTATCACATATTACAGTCAAGCATTTCCCCTTTTAAATTCATTTTTGAACATCTAAACTGAAGATAATTTTTGATAAAACTATTAGAAATTTGGCTCTGAGACGCGTCCACAATTTTCACATTTTTAATTTTAAGATATCAGTGGGAGAAAATTACCTGTAGATTTCAATCAATTTATTTTAAAGATCACTTCTAGGACAAAATTGTCAGGGCTATGTTTGTACAGGATAATTAATTTCTGCATTTACATAATTACTCTGCCTACAATATTTTGTCAAATGTTAGAGAATATATATATATATATATATATATATATATATATATATATATATATATATAGTTTTGAGTTAGTTTTTCTTGAACATCCGTGTATATATAGTTACTAGATTTTTCTTGGGTTATAAGTTCATAGCATTAAAACAATTCTCAAAAATTATTAGTCATCTATTCATTTTAAAATTTGACGTTTCGGCAGGTGGTTCCGTGCCTTTCTCAAAAATACTTTCATGAAACGTAATTAAATTATCCAAAGGTGTTTAAAATCACAAAAGACACGACGCTGATCGCGTTATTTGGACAAACATTTTTACAATAAATATATGAAGGACGACGAACAGTTATTGACTTCAAGAGTCAATAACTGTTGAATGAATTGAAATTTCTTCTCTCATCTCTTAATGTTTTGTAGGTTAGTTTACTAATAACAATAAGTGGTTGATAATACAAAATGTTTTTTTTTACAAAAAATATTATTTTTATTTTAAATCCCCACAAAAAAGGTAAATATTAAAAACAACATAAAAAGAATGAACAAATAATTTATGCAAAAAGAACACGGAAAGTTCAATAAACCTAAAAATCCAAATATAAGAAAATAAAGGAAGAAAAATAACACTTCTTATGTATAAAACATTTTAGATATAATATGTAATTTATAAGAAAATTCTAATACCGTTAATACAGAACGATCATAAACGATTTACGGATTTTAAAGCTTTGTATAAGATATATTGATGTCTCTATCAGCAATGATACGAGGAAAGTTAAAAATAATGCCTTAAAATTGTATCAACATTAATCTTTAACAAAAAAAGCCTGTGTTTATTTACCTATAAATTGTTATGGAAATTTAATATAATTTGGGAAACTTAAGGCTTTTTTTAGTACATTTATTCTTAGCTAGATTTTTGAACATCGTAAAATATCGTACAAAAAAGTTATTCTAGCAAAATTTGCCTCAAATAAGCATCAACATAGTTTAAGATAAATTAGCCCTTAACTTTTTATATATAATCTTAGTATCAATCGGTAAAGCAAACACTTGATGACGCTATGCTCAATAACTATAGTTAATATTATGCCTCCGAACAAACCGTTAAAAAAGTCATACCTGAATAACTAAATTTTTTGAAGAAGAACTTCCTGCATAACGTTAAAATAAATTAAAATAACCTTCAGTTATTCCAAATGCATACAAAAACCGGAATTAACGACATGTAAAATAAATTTGTAGATCACATTTAGATATATTTTGTAAATAAATCAATTGATGTTTAAAATAAAAATTGTAAATGATCAATATAACGGTTAAATTTCTGTAATATCAAAATGTTTTGACATATAAATATCTTATGTATAAACGTATTTTAACACTATGTAATGGGATTTTCAGAAATAAAACAATATTCATAATAAGTCTATAATGAAATTTTGTTATATGAACAAGGCTGCTCCATTTAATTGGCGTACCCTGTATATGAAAATAATAGCTCATATACAAGTGTATCGTTTTCTGCTTTTTTGGAATTACTATTTATTACTACGCAAATGATAATATTTTGCTATGCAAATTAATTTCCGAAATTGGGGTATACGTTCTTAGTATTTAACTCAGCAAGTGCCAACTTTATCTCAAACCGACTTTTAATACCGGGTGGTAAATTTGACAAATTCGATGTTTTTTCATTACGTTCATATAGTAAGTGATTATTATAATGCGCTATTCCCTTTTGTCGTTAATACTGTTTAGAATTCAATTTTTATCAAATATGGTAACTGGTGTTCATTTTCTTATCTTTTAATCTGTTAATTAACTGAAATTAATTTTATTTACGATATTTTAGTAAACTTGTATACTTATTAAACATTTTAAATTGTGTCTGATTATTAAAAAGTTTTGCGCAAAATTTTTAAAAACTTGAAATTGAATGTTGTTCATTTAATTTGTTTTTCCGAAAGTCGAAACAATATCAATACACATATATATATACAATATCGATTTAAATTATATGTGTTAGTTTTGAATATGATTTTTTGCAGCTTGTGTGGTATAGTTAACGTAAGGTATTGGAATTTCCGAGATATAATCCTTATGTCAATGATTCACTTAACACTTACACAAATTCACTACCACTGCCACAACCAGAATCAAAATCGAATATTTGTTTTTCATGGTCACCGACCCGTAATATATGTGTGTCTTGTAAAATATTAATTCCCCAACTGAATGGGTAATCTTGATATCCCACCTATTTATACGATATTGAAATAACAAGTTCTAAGACTGGTTGGTCTCTGATTAACGGCTTAAAGTCAGTCCTTTGGTTATTTCCAGTATACGCAAATAGAGGAAGGAACGACCGAATGTGAGATTCCAAGAAGCGGTTGCAAAATTACCAAACTCTAAAACATCCCAAACTGAAAAAGTGGTGACTGTTACCTACTTAATTTGGAATTTCGCGAAACACATATAATTAAAAATGTTATTATTCAGAAAATTATGGGCTGTATTTGAAACAGTATCAAAAAGTATTGTTACATATTTAGACAAGAGTGCTAGAATGAAAGAAAACTAATGATTAATTTTCAATAGTAATAGAACGAGTGCAACAAAGATCATGAAAAATTTTTGGGAAATTTACCACAATACATTTTCGGATTAAAATGCATAGGTGCAAATTTGTCATAAATTAAAATATTTTTTTATATAACTCCATAAACTGAAAATTTAATTTTTTGCTACATCCTCCTAAGTATAAAACTTCAGTCTCATAAAAAATGTTAAACGAATAGCAAATTCTAGTAACTACAGCATTCTTGTAATATCACAGAAAGAACAACTCTTGGCTGCCATGAGAAATAAATAAAGTAGTACAAAAACAAATAATTTTGAATGCCTGCGACTTTTTGCAAATCTGAAACTTTTTTTTATGATTTCGGAGTAGCAACGCTAGAAGAGCTTGATCAAAATATTGAAATTCTTACCCTAAAAAAATGCCAATAGGTCTAAATTTAATTTATTGATATATCCGCCTCAGTATAAAAGTGTGTATCACAAAAAAATGTTAAAGGAATATCAAATTGCAGTAACTACAAAATTTTTATAATATATCAGAAAAAAAATCTCTTGGTTGTCACAGTCGTTTCCATGAAAAATAATAAAACAGTACAAGAATAAATAATTTTGAATGCTTGCGACTTATTTCAAATTTGAAAAAAAAAATGTTATGATTTTGGAGCAGCAATGCTAGAACTTGATCAAAACATTAAAATTCTTACCCCAAAAATGCCAATAGGCTTTTGTTTGGAGTCAATTTCAAGACTTCTTTGCTAAAAAACAGTACACTCTCAACAAGAGTAAATGAAAAAGAAGCTTTATTTTATTCTACAAGGTTGGGTGAACAAGGTGCAAAAGAATATAGATCACTGTACTCAGGAAAAGTTTTGTTACTTCCCTCGTGAAGGGAAGAATTGTAGTCATGAAAAAAACCATCCTCTGAATTTTTTCAGATCTTTACTTTTCAGGGTCCTTTTATAAAACATGTTTCTCAATTCCGTCGGTTTGTTTGTCTGTCTGTCGGTCTGTCTTTTCGCGGTGTAGCTAAAAACTACTAATACAATTGATTTCAAATTTTGGTCAAAAAATAAGGGTCATATGAGAATGACCTGGTAAAATTTTAGAAAAAATAGAGCATGGCGAATCAAAATGGCAGCCTCGTGAAATGTTAAAGAAATTTATTACTAAAAAATCCTTAAATTTCTTTACCCGAAATTTCCCTCGCTATGAATTTTTTTCATTTGTTAGGAATAGTGAAGTGCGACCCAATTTAGTTCAGTACATAGTCACAGTATATATTATATGTGTTACATAAACTGTCTTTTCATTTTTATTTGTTCCATCATATTGGATTTCTACCAATATTTTACCTTTTTCTTTCTCCCTATGCCACACTTGACTTTTGGGCATAATAAAATATATTCAATAAGTAGTTTTTACAAAAAATTACACATGACACATACCGCCAGTTTGCTACGTCATGTTGTCAGTTTATCCCATTTTCACAACTAATTTTTCTGCAAAATCAATTGAACAAGATTTTTTATCGCTGATTTTTTAAAAATTTCATTGGGCCTCCATTTTGTTTCGCAATCTTAAATTGAAACCCATATTATCAGTCTTTACCTACTCCGTTGGTCCGAAGATACTTCCTAGATATTAAGTTTCTAACAATTTCTCGTTAACGATCCTCTTGTTGTTATGTTAAAGTGGTGTATTATTTGGGGTTAAGTTCCAGTAAAAAAACTTTTTTTTAGATATCGACGTATCGCAGCTTTATTGTTGCATCCTCAGAACAAAGATTCTATATTCTACATGAAACCCATATTATCAGTCTTTACCTACTCCGTTTGTCTGCAGATATTTCCTAACTTCAAATCATACACCACTCTAACAACAAGAAGATCGTTGACGAAAATCATCTAGAAACTTAATACCTGGGAAATATCTGCGAACCAACGGAATAGGTAAACACTGGCAATATGGGTTTCATGCAGGATATAAAATCTAGGTGTCCTGAGAATGCAACAATAAAGTTGTGAAACGTCGAAAATTTAAAAAAAGACTTTAGTTTTTTTACAGGATCCTAACCCCAAATAATACACTACTCTAATATAAAAACAAGAAGATCGTTAAAGAAAACCATTTAGAAACTTAATATCTGGAAAATATCCAGGTAATAGCTAAAGACTGATAATATGGGTTTCATGCAGGATAAAGAATTTATATGTGTCCTGAGGATACAACAATAAAGTTCTGAAACGTCGACAATTTAAAAAAAGACTTGTTTTTTTTACTGGATCTTAAATCCAAATAATACACCACTCTAACAAAATTTTTTTAACATTGTTCAGCCATATTGGATTTCTTCCAAAATATTACCAGGTCATCCCCATATGACCCTTAATTTTTTATCAAAATTTGAAGTCAATCGGGTAAGTAGTATTTAAGCTATCGCGAACTGACAGACAGATCGACAGACGAACCAACGGAATTGATAGAACATTGTTAAAACCTGAGAGGGTGATTTTTTCACGACTACGAAAATTTTATTTGGTCGCAATTTTGTTTCGCTATCTTGATTTAGTAACACAGTTTTACTAGTTGAGCCCTATACTGATACTATTGATTCCAACATAATACTTTTATGCAAAATTTGAAATAATTTCGACAAGCAGCTTTTTCATATTTTTTTAACATTTCACTTAGCCGCCATTTTATTTTTGCCATACTCGATTTTTACCAAAATATTACCAGATCATCCCCATTTTTTATCAAAATTTGAAGTCAATCGGATGAGTTTAGCTACACCGCGAACTGACGGACAGACCGACAGACGGGCTGATTTTTTCACAAGTACAAACATTTTATTTGGCCGCTATTTTGTTTCGCCATCGTGAATTAGTACCGCTATTTTACTAATTGATAATTAAAACCCGTAAGGGTGATTTTTTCACGATTACAAACATTTAATTTGGCCGCCATTTTGTTTCGCCATCTTGAATTAGTACCACTATTTTACTAATTACTTATGGCACACAATTTGAAATCAAACCATTAAGCAGTTTTTTCAGGCTGAATTTTTAAATATTTAATTAAGCCGCCATTTTGTTCCGCCATCTTCGATTCACACCAAAATGTTACCATTTGATTCCAATATAATACTTGATGTTTTTGCAAAATTTGAGATAAATTGGATGAATAGTTTTGTAATAATAATTTTTTTTTCATTTCACTAAGGCGCATTTTGTTTCGCCAAACTGGATTTTTACCTACCCTTTTTTTTCATTTACTAGGCCATCCCCATATTATGACCCTTCATTTTTGACCAAAATTTGACGTGAATCGAGTAAGCAGTCTTTAAGTTATGCCGCGATCTGACAGACTGATAAACAGACAGACAGACGAACCGACGGAATTATGTTGATTCCAACATAATGATGTTTTTGCAAAATTAGTTTTTTAGCTACGCCGAGAACAGACAGACAGACAGATCAAGTTTTTCGTATATATATATATATATATATATATATATATATATATATATATATATATATATATGTGACATACAATTTTGGTCAAACATTAAGGGTCATATAGGGATGACCTGAAAATATTTTGGTAAGAATCTAACATTTTACATAATTTTATAAACTCGTGAAGCTGGACATGACACAAGTTAAATGTATGTTTCCCTGAAATAATAAGCAAACTGAAGGGTGAGCCAGAAATCGAGGATCGAAAGATGTATATTTTTATTTTTATAATTACATTATGGGCGTATTATTTTATAATTATGACATTACAGGTATAATTAACATTCGAATTCTTACAATGGGTTATATGGATCAATTGGTAATGAAAACCAATGTTAAGCTGCCAAAGTTTCATAAAATATAGTTCTTTTCTCAAGTTTCTACAATAATACACACTTTTTAAAAATAGTTTAAAAAAGTTGAATAACTATACAGATATATCTTTTTTATAAACACCATGTAGATATAAATTTTAAGTTTAGTATTATTAAATAGATGTCGATAAGGCATAGAGTACAAATTAGAATTCGGTTCTAGTATATTTTTCTAATTGGCTTTTTCTTTTAAATTGGACATAAAATCTTAATTATAAAATACGCTTAAAAAACGCACAAGAATGCGAACTTACAGTTATAGTGGGTCCCACCAGTCACAATAAGTTCTCGTTCTTTTCTTGTGTCTGTTTCTAAACGTATTTTAATCAATTTATAATTAATTAAAATGAAACAAAATGGCGACTTAATAAAATATTTAAAAATTCAGCCTGAAAAAACTGCTTAATGGATTGATTTTAAATTTTGCATACGAATTCAAGATGGCAGCACAAAATGACGGCTACATAAAATATTTGTAATATGAAAAAAAATCACCCCCCAGGTATTTCAGCTCTTAGCAAGCTTAAAACTACTTACCTGATTGACAAATTTTGATCAAAAATTTGGTTAATATCCAACTGATCGGGATAAGATAACGGCCTAGAGAAACTTATTTTTTTTCTTTTATTATGAATAGCGAAGTATGATCCAATTTAGTTCCGCACATAGTTATTTAGTGACACACATATTTACGGTCCTCAATACTTTCCTCGAAAAGGAAAGGGGGGGCCAATTTTTTAGACCATATTGGACTGGTACCGATATTTTATCAGTTTCTACCTATGCCACACTTGATTTTATGACATAATTTAAAATAAATTGAAAAAATGGTTCTCACTGATTTTTTTAAGACCGCCGTTTTGTTCCTTCATGTTGAGAATTCGTACCAGTTTATCCCATTTTTATATTTAATTATTCTGCAAAATTCGAAGTCAATTGAACAAGAAGATTTTTACGTAGATTTAAACATCTTATTTGGCCGTAATTTTGTTTTGCATCTTGAATTCGTACCACAATCTTACCATTTTTACTTTTTAAGCTGTTTTTTAGCTATGTCGCGAACTGACAAACAGACCGACACACAGCTCAACTCTGTATCACACATTTGTTACACAAAATGTGAAATCAATCTAATAAGTAGGTTTTGAAGCTGATTTTTTGAACATTTTAATATGTGGCCATTTTAATTTGCTATCTTGTATTCGTATCAAAATGTTACCCGTGAGTTCCTATGTAACACTTGATTATTGAGCGAAATTTGAGATAAATTGTATAATTGATTATTAGTTAAGATTAATTTTTGAAATCAATCAGTGTTTTAGCTAAGTCATGAACTGACAGAGACAAGAGACGTAATTGAGAAAACATATTTTTGGCATCTAGAGACGCTAAAACGTGAAGATGTGTAAAACCTGGGAGGGTTATTTTTTCACGATAGAAAAATTTTATTTTGCCGCTATTTTGTTCCGCCATTTTGAATCCGTACTACAATTTTACAAATTCATCTCTAAATTAAATAGTTTTTTGAGATTGAATTTTTTAACATTTTATAAGCCGCCTTCTTGCATTCAGACCAAAATTTTACTAGTTGATTCCTATGTAATATTTGATTTTGTGCAAAATATGAGGTAAATTGGGTAATTAGTTTTTTACTAACAATTTTACTAGGTGTCCATTTTGTTTCGCCATATTAGATTTTTGCCAAAATATTTCCAGGTTATCTCCATATGACTCTTAATTTTGAAGCAAAATTTGAAGCCAATCGGTTAAGTAGTATTTTAGCTATGCCGCGAACAGCAGACAGACACTCCGACAGACCGACGGAATCGAGAGAACATCTAGAATCTAGGGATCTTGAAACGGAAAGATCTGAAAAAATCTCGCAGGGTGATTTTTTTCAGGATTACAATACTTCGGTTTTATGAGGGAAGTAAACACTAGTAGTATAGAAGGCGGGGTACTGTGACCGAGGATGGCCTGTCTGTCCAAAGATTGGGTGTGTCCAACTTCTTCGGCGACGAAGTGACACAATCCTGAAAAATGCCTGAAAAAGGCCGAAGAAGTGGTCGACAATGACCAGAGGCTGTTGACCAGAAGGGCCTTATTAGTGTAGGTGTTCAAAAAGTACGTGTTAAAAAAGTGACACAATCCTGAAAAATGCCTGAAAATGGCCGAAGAAGAAGTGGTCGACAATGACCAGAGGCTGTTGACCAGAAGGGCCTTATTAGTGTAGGTGTTCAAAAAGGCGTTGAGACCCGTCGGGTAGTTTTATTTTATGGGGGGATGGTGGTGTTTTTATAAGGATGTAAATAGGTAGAAGCAAAAAAGACTTATATGTGAAGCGTCTTTTTGGCACTCACACACACACATGCACCCCTATAATTATTACTAATTTGTTTCTTAGAAGAAAAAAAAAAAGCCCACGCGCGCCCGCCTGGATTCGAACCGTCGACACCGAGATTTGTTTTTTGTCAAATTTTGAACTTCTAGACTACTACTACCGCCATGCAGTACGTCGTAATAAGTAAACAATTTAGATGATCTTGTTTATCTTTTAAACGAGCAATAATAGTAATAATACGCAGTTATACAGTACAACACATGTGGTAAAAAAAAAAAAAAAAAATAGAATGTTTGTAGGGCTTCACGCCGCACTTCTGGTATAATTTCATGAGCCGAGCCTCGCCTCGCCGAATTCCGAGAATTGTTTTTCTGTTTGAATATGTTCGACGTAAGACTAGAGGTCAGGTTCGCAGATAAGAAAAGGTCGAGTACCGAGAATTGTTTTTCTGTTAATGTTGGACGTAAGACTAGAGGTCAGGTTCGCAGATAAGAAAAGGTCGAGGATGTAGATAAGGAGATGTTTGTGTAGTATTGAGATGAGCAATATTTGAATAAATACGTAAAATATTAGTTTTTGGAAAAATACCGAGAATAGCTTGTTTTCATTTTCGACGACGACGACGACGTAAGACTAGAGTTCAGGTTCGCAGATAAGAAAAGGTCGAGGATGTAGATAAGGAGATCTTTGTGTAGTATTGAGATGATCAATAATAATGTTGTTATAATAAATAATATTTGTTTCGAATAATAGCTTATACCAGATGATAAAAAACGTATAGCACTTAAAGTAATTAATATATATGTAAAATAGCCTCGTCTAACCGAAAATAAATGAAACAAATAATTATATCTTTAATATATTTTTTATTATTTAAATCAATTAAACCTTTCAATATAAATTCTAGTCCTATGATTTTCATCAAGTACATTTTTTAAAATTAATTCTAAATTAGCTATTCGTCGTTGAAAATGCATTTTGTTGATAATTTCTTCATCTTTTCGAGCTCTTCTGTATGCATAACTCCAAACAATCATTAGGTGTATATGATTTTTTGATTCATTAAAGCTTACCGACTTTATTGGTTTCATAACGTCTCTCTCTCTCCAAGTCAGATAACATAGAAATTTTGTAGATAGATTTATATATTGTTATTGGTATACTATAAGACAGGTCTCAAAGGTTGAGTTTGTGTTAAATAAATAATCCAACATTGTTCGTCTGTTTTCTATGTATACATTTTTGTTTTGAACACTAATGAGCTTTGCATTGTTGTGAGATTTACAACTTACTGTAAAATGTATTTTAAGATGGATTGATGAAAATTGTTGTTCTATAATGGTCAACAATTGTCCTGTATGTCGCACTAGATATTACTATTTGATACAAATCTTCAAAGATGTAATTAGACATCATTTTGTTGTAATTTTAAAAAGAGGATAATATTTTTTTTTATAATTTGTGTCACACATTTTTTCCTTTTCCTATATTGAAACGACAACAACAATGATCTAACAAGTTTTTTAATACATACTAATTTTCACATTACATAACAAAACAATTGTTATGGGTTGACACAAAAAGTGCCACGCCCTAAAATGGCACCACTTTTGCAAATCGAAGCTTAAATTTTCTTATGGGAATTTACATGTAAAAATGACTGTTTTGATTGTCGGACCGGCATAGCCTAATCTACTACTTTTTATTTATACTAATAATATTAATATACTTTACATCAAGTAAGAGAAAACTCAATTGAATACAGAAACAAGCGTTAACAAAATGTTATGCTAATATATGAGTGCTTCTAGTGGCAGTTGGCATAATCGACACTTTTTTTTTTTACATATGATTAGCTATTTCATTTACAAATACAGTGTCAGATGTTAGAATAAAAAGAAGTATTTTGCATATAGCACTGAAAATATATAACCGCTTATAGTAACATTTGACATTTTTAAATTAATATTCTTGACGTATTCTATTTATTATCTTTACAATTTATGTTTAAAATTAATATTTTTGACATTATCTATCCATTACGTTTATAACCTATATTTAAAATTAATATTGTTAAACTAATCTACCCATCACATTTACAAACTATGTTTAATATTAATATTTAACAACATAATCGTCTATATCTTTTTTTTCATTTTTATTGCAGTAAAAGCAAGCATGTTCAGGAATTAGTAGAAAAAGATGTATCCTACAAATAGCACAATGTAAATCAGAAGCACTAACAACATAAGCTCTTTTGTAGTGGCAGCTCACATGATCGCATTCCCCTCTCCGTAAATATCTCATGTGAATTGCACTACACGGAAGGCAAATAGCAAATGTTCCTAGTGTTCGACTTTCAATTTTAGTGTAGCTTTGTATAACACATACATCTTTTTCTTCGAAATTATTAAATAATTCACTAGCCCTAAACTTGCTTACTCTTACGTCAGCCTCGGTTCCTAAATTTAGCAGTTGTCCATCCATGTCCACTCCTTCGTCAATTTCCTGATCATCTTCCTCCAGCTCTTCTTCTTCCTCCTCTTCAATATAATTAATATCAATGCTAAACAAGAATGATCTTCTAACAAGCCTAGATGATTTGTCCAAAAATGAATGTTTATAACTGATGGAATCACCTTCCAAGTTATTAAAAATCTCTTCTCTTTCTTCA
This sequence comes from Kuschelorhynchus macadamiae, assembly GCA_030620095.1. Classification (NCBI taxonomy): domain Eukaryota; kingdom Metazoa; phylum Arthropoda; class Insecta; order Coleoptera; family Curculionidae; genus Kuschelorhynchus; species Kuschelorhynchus macadamiae. Next base: position 152,634 of record JAUTXW010002780.1, read on the forward strand.
ATTTGAGCGGCGATCTCCACATTATTTTCTTCAATTTGGACAGCGTTTCCAATCATATTTTCTGCCATCGTTAGGAACTTTAGATTTAGATAGATTTATTTGATAAAAAATTTGGTTATACGTTATAAATAATAGCGACAACTGATATTTTTCATTAATTCGACGATCTATTTAACTAAAATTTTCATTACAAAAAATGCTGCATATGTTTGATAAATGTTTTTTTTTTAATGATAAGCACATGTTTGTTAACTTGAACTTGAACTTGTTTTGCTGATTTTGCTTATCTAGTTGTTGTTGTTGTTATTCAAAATATATGATGTGTTGGAACTAGCGTGAAATCTTTAATTACAAAATATTAATAGATTTTTTTTTTGTATATTCATATATAAGCAATTAAACTGAACATGCAAAATCACCAGTCTTCGTTTGTTCTTCTTCATTACTACTACTACAAGACGTAGCAACAGCAGTAACAACTATAAGAAATGGCATCCACTCCAACCACCATAGTAGTGTATACCGAGGACAAAATTAATTTTCCTCTAAAATATGCGTCCGTTGTTATAAAACAACTTTTCCAGTAAGTTATTTTTTTTTTTGGTTTTTGTTAATAGATATACAGTGTTAGATTATAAGTTACATATTGAATCATAATGTGCTCGCGTGTAGCAAGTGCTTTGTCTGGCTACGTGCGAACTGTATGGTTTGATCGGCTTGACGGAGTGACCAGTTCACTGCCCGATTGTTATCCGCTAGGGAAAAGTGTGTGTGTGTGTGTGTGAATAGATATAAGTTACATATTGAATCATAATGTGCTCGCGTGTAGCAAGTGCTTTGTCTGGCTACGTGCGAACTGTATGGTTTGATCGGCTTGACGGAGTGACCAGTTCACTGCCCGATTGTTATCCGCTAGGGAAAAGTGTGTGTGTGTGAATAGATATAAGTTACATATTGAATCATAATGTGCTCGCGTGTAGCAAGTGCTTTGTCTGGCTACGTGCGAACTGTATGGTTTGATCGGCTTGACGGAGTGACCAGTTCACTGCCCGATTGTTATCCGCTAGGGAAAAGTGTGTGTGTGTGTGTGTGAATAGATATAAGTTACATATTGAATCATAATGTGCTCGCGTGTAGCAAGTGCTTTGTCTGGCTACGTGCGAACTGTATGGTTTGATCGGCTTGACGGAGTGACCAGTTCACTGCCCGATTGTTATCCGCTAGGGAAAAGTGTGTGTGTGTGAATAGATATAAGTTACATATTGAATCATAATGTGCTCGCGTGTAGCAAGTGCTTTGTCTGGCTACGTGCGAACTGTATGGTTTGATCGGCTTGACGGAGTGACCAGTTCACTGCCCGATTGTTATCCGCTAGGGAAAAGTGTGTGTGTGTGTGTGTGAATAGATATAAGTTACATATTGAATCATAATGTGCTCGCGTGTAGCAAGTGCTTTGTCTGGCTACGTGCGAACTGTATGGTTTGATCGGCTTGACGGAGTGACCAGTTCACTGCCCGATTGTTATCCGCTAGGGAAAAGTGTGTGTGTGTGTGTGTGTGTGTGTTTTGAAGTGGGTTGATGTAATTCTACTGTTGTGTATAAATTTGTAGGTATGGTGTAAAAGAAATACTGGAAAAAGGTGATAAAATTTTTATATCACTAACATACAGTCCTAAGGCTATAACCTTAAAAAGGAAGTTTGGAAATTTACCGGTTCGTTATATGAGAACAAAAATTGAAAACAATGAAGATTTCAAGATTTTAGAAAAGGTTGTTAAAAGGTATAAATTTAATTTGTTGGATGATAATACAGAAAAACAACAAAAACAACAACAAACACATAAAGTGTTACGATTATTTCAGCTCTAAAAAGTTCTGGACTTCTAAACCTTTAATTGAAACTATTCGATATTCACACAATCTGGGAGATGAATTAAAAATTATAACGTTATTTCTAAAATCTGTACCGTTAAGATCTTTCGTAGCAGGAGGCTTTCCTAGTTTTTTGGTAGGACGGACTGACAGATTTTCCGACATAGACATTTATATCGAACTCAATCCTTTGAAAGAAGAGGTATGTTTATTAGCGTTAAATATTTTTATTGAGAAACTCATAGAAAATGATTATAGAGATATAATATATACTGATACAAGAAGAGAAGTAAATTACAAACCTTTCAAATTTTTTGATATTCGAAATATTACTTTAAAAACAAAAAAGAAAAATATGCTTATACAGTGTATATTTTTAAAAGCTAACTATATATATTTAACTTACGAAGAATTAATTGTAAAGACAATAATGGAATTTGATTTCGATATATGTAAAACAGCATTACTTTTAATCAACAATACATTACATGTCATAAAAATGAATCAAATGAAAAGTATTGAAGATTGTGTAGCAAGAGTATCGCGTTGTGTTGAATATATATCAAGGCGTACTGAACATGAATTAAATGCAGATTCTTTATCTATGCTATGTCTTAGAAAAATAACAAGTGTTAAAAATAATGTACATGTATGTAATAATAAATAGTTACAATCACATATTTCGTAATTCTTCCTTATTTTTACGGTAACGAAATTCCAGAAAGTCAAAGAAGGTTTCCTTATAATTTTCTGTTGAATGCATAGCTTTAGCAACACATATGTAGGCGTGTTCTTCGGCAATACAAATAGAAAACATTCCATCATCTGCTTCTTCCCGTGCCGCGTGTTTATATAATATATAATATTCCGTCGATTTTTCATCTTTTCCTCACTTGGTAATTTGTATGTGAAATTTTTAAACACAATTTCTAATAAAGTTCTTGTTTCTTCAATGGAAGACGTCACAGGTATGAATTTTATGCCACTATTCACCCATCCTCGATTTATATATAAACATAAAATAAACTTATTTACACCAGGTGGAATTAACGCTCTTGCTTTTTCAATACACAGCGTAGTCGGTCCATACGTCAGCAACCATTTTTCATCGTTGTTAGTTTTTCTTTTAGAATTTTGTTTAAAACTAGAGTTGGCTGAAATAGACTCCATAAATAGAACTTGTAATACCACTCAGTCCACGAACGAAATGTGAACTAATTTTTTTTTTTTTTACTTTGAATGAGCTGCAGGTATTTATATTAAATTTAATCACACCCACTTTCAGCATTTTAACTATTTGAGAAAAAAACAAAATGGTTTATTTAATATACAGTTTTATTTACAAAATTGTTTACAAGGTTTTACTGTGTAGCAAATTCCAGTAGTAGTATATAAAAAATACATTTTCTAACGCACAATTTAAGTCGTTATTTACATGTTTTTTACAGTGATTAGATTTTAACATTTTCTTTAAATTTTCCAAAGAAGGACAGTTGTTTTCCTCTAAATCAATTACATGGTAATTCTCTTCCAACAGCTTGATTAACCACTCTTTCTTTTGACCTCTCTTTACGGCGATTAAGACATTTGCTCCATCAACAGTGTCAACACCATAAGATGTATTGATAAAATTCTTGATAAAATCTGTCAAGTTTTCATAGTTTATAATAATACTTCCAACACCACCACCACCACAACGATCACTAAACCATTCCAAACCATGTATATTTCGAGTTAACCAATTCATGTGGTTTTCAATCTTGTACTTAAATAGATTTAGATCAAATTGAAATTTAACCATTGCGTGCTTGTAGTTACCACTTGAAGTATCCAGAATTGCAATTTCTTTACAAAAAAAACTAGTGTTTCCATATTGAAATCCTTGAACGTCCAAAACGTACATTTTTTTTTTTTTTTTCTACTAAAGAACTTTTACTGTGCTAGTTAGAGAATTATATTTAACTAGTCTATCGTGTAGAATAAGACAATAGGCTGTAGTCTTGACAGACACTGCTTTACTTGTTTCAAACTCTATGCGAACATCTACGGCCCCTCCTTTCAGCACGTCTTCACCTTGTCGAGAACAATCGACGACTACCAGTGGAGCTTTACCTTTAAAACTTGCAGGTTTATAACATGGATCGCTGTGACGTTTGTAATAATACAATCTTTGGAACTGTGCATACATATCGTAAAGAATGGCAAATTTGTTGGTGTCATAGTCCACGTTTAAGTTATCGTATGGAAATACTTCTGAATTTAGGTAAACCTTTAGGTTTGTTAAACCACAGTGGTTAAAATGACTGCTGTTTTTAGCAATTTTTCCTTTCACATCGGTTTGAAACCCTATTATTATGAAACGAGGTTTCACCAGCTGATTTGATGATTTGACTGCCCAACTGTGATTTTTACTCTGTTGCAGCTGAGGGTATTCATGTAATTCCCAGCTTCTAAAAGCAATATTCAAATCTCTGTTACTTTCAAATTGTCTTAACAGACGTAACTTCTGGCTATCACTCACGGTGACGTGTGGTATTTTCCACAACACCTTACTAAGTGCAATTTTATAAGTTTCCTTTCTATCGGCCAACTGACATATTGCATTCAAATCATTGTTGCTTCTAATAAGCACTAATTCTTGTCGAATATTCATGATAATTTTATTAAAGTCTTCTGCATAGCCCATTATAAGTTTTAAGGGAATGCATACACTAAAGTTTCCTTTGTCATCTAATAGACTTGGATGGTTTTCAGTGTTCCATCCTGCATTTTGTAAATTAGAACTTTCACTTCGCGTAAGCGATACATAACCTTTAATAGTTGAGGTTATTCCAGGATTCCTTACTCGATCTATGCATACTCCTCCCAATTCGTAACGGATCTCTTCGAAAAGGTACATAAGACCATTGTTGGTAAACTTTATGTTGTCACTAAATGTACCATCCTCTTTTGTCAGTTTGCCTTCAATGTATAGAAAGCTTTGACTAGGTAAGGTATAGAGATCTTGGGTTTGAATAGGTATCCTAATTTCATCTTTGTTGTTCAAAGTCGTAGCAGAGTACGGTTGATGTGTATGATATTGGTAACTAACTATTGAATCATCACTTATTACGTTGTCTCCTACTTTTAGAATATTGGAACTCATTTCTTTGACTATAGGCACAATTCCAGTTGAATATTAAAAAAAAGTGTCAAAGATTTGCACTAAGAAGTAACTTAAAACTACACCAATATCTCCTTATTTTTCCTATTATTATTATTATTATAATTATTATTATTATTTAGTTTAAATCCTAAGGAAATTAAAAAAGCTCTATTTTCAGATGTTAACTGATGTTCACGTAGTCTTGGACTGTTGATTATTCCAGTGGACGACTTGTTTTTATGGTACTTAATGGGTAACCCTAATGCATTATCTTCATAAAGAAAAACCATGCTCTTATACCTGCTTTAGATGTAGTCTTACTGTTATCAGTTCTTTTCGGAAATTGACCAATTTTCCGTCCTGATCGGTTATTTTAAGCAATATTTCATCCACATAGCGCGTGTTTATTGGTAAATATATAACGTTTGAGGGTTTTTCAACAATCTTAAAACCGGGCGCCACCTCGGGATAAAACATGTGAACTATGTGAACCAGATTACCGTTATTGTAGGCATTTGTAACTAAATTACAGTCTACAGCAATGGAGTTGACCTTAAATATATCTACTGGGTTTTCGGATATATGCAATTTGCCTGCTTCCAATACTTTATTTTTGAACCCCAACAAACTTCCAATTGAGTTGTCTTTTGAAAAGTCTATTGACCTATTGCATTTTATTTCACACTGTAGTGTATTATGGTTTGCTTGCAATCGCAGTACAATTGGATCACCTTCTTTTTCCAAATTTAACGCCCTAACCAAGTAGTTCTGGATATCCTGTATTTCATAAGAGCCTTCAGGTAGTTCTATTTTTTTATTTTTACCATAGTGAAATACATTGTTTGATTTATCCACATTTGGAATTGAATTGTAACTTTCGAAATTTATTAAACCTAAAACGTACTCGTCACTTTCACTCAATATAATTGGTGGGTAAATCTTTGCAGAAATTGTTGATTCTTTCCCCGATAAGGTAAATGTATATGACATTATAACTAAAAGAGAGAGAAACGATCACTACAAATCTATTAAAATAAATGAAACAAACCAGATAATGTTAATCTATTTATTCATTGTTCCATATGAGATAAAAAATTCAAACATAAATGGCCACAGTTGTAAGAATTGTAGGACTGAAACTGAGAATGATTATAAAATATATTACAAGTACCATTAGAATTAAAATATCTTAAAAGCTCTACGGGTGGGTGTAAATTACCAAAACTGTCAAAGTAAATAATATTTTTTCCATATTTTCGATATGCAGTCCAATGAGTGCCAGGTCCGTAGGAGTTGTCCAAATTAACTATAGCCGATTCATTTCTATAAATTTTTTTGGGGAGTTTATCTTTCATAAAAGTTCCACGAAAATAGGGTATTTTCAATTTTTTTGCATAGAAATCAAGTTCCAAGTTGTTTAGGGCGTGTGCTGGTAATGTTAGCTTATTTGACGTTTTGGACCTAAGTTGGGAAAAAAAAGTCCATATCCAGTTTTAAAGGGTTTCAAGTAGAGTCCCTTGCCAAGTGCAACTGCTTCCATAGTTCTATTGTGTCGTTTATTTTCTTCCAATTGACGTTTCGCTGCTTGTGCATCATTGATAGTTTTTGCTATGGCTGAAGCTCCACCGCTTAATGCTCCCAAGGCACTCAAACCGGCAAAAATCGGTATTAGTGGTAACACACCTCCTGTCTTGGGAATTCTAATTATTCTCGAGGATGGTGGTTTGATCCTTCGTTTTTCACCCTTAACTGTTTGAACTGCAATCTTTAAAGCGTCATCGATAGTACGAGGTTGATTTTTTAAAACATTATTTTTAATTTTTTTAGTTAACTGTGGAAAGTTTATACGTTTCTTTCCTTGTCTTCTGCTTCTCTGCATCTTTTTGTGTTGTATTTTTTGTTGTTGTCTTTTCATCACTTTGGAGGATCTTTTCTTTCGGTTACGTTGCTTATTCTTTGAGGACATTGTTACTTTAATAGTGCTCGGTATTAACTAATTTGAAAACTAAAAATCTTAAATATTTATACGGTATCTAGCTTTTAAATCTTTTCTTCGGTTCAAAAACAATATTGTTGTTGTTGTTGTCCTCAGAATCACTTCGTTTACGTTTTTTCAATTTTTGTGAAATTAAATCGTTGTCGTTGATTTCTAACTTCGGTTTTTTTGTATTGTTATCATAGTCAATATCAGACGAAATATCTGCTTTACGCTTGTTAAACGTTTGGATATCCATTTTCATTTCATTTTCGAAAAGTTTTTTTTCTTTATTGCTGCTGCTGCTGCTGCTGGGTCGGCTACTTTTAACAGTTTTTATGTTACGATTTAACATTTTTTCTTTCATTTTCTTTTCATGATAATTGTCAATGTGTTCACTATCACTTGATTCCTCTTCAAAATTTTTAACTATTTTCTTTTTATTTTTTGTGGGACTAAGGGGAGAATTCTTTCTAACTCGCTGCTGCTGCTGCTGCTTTTGTTGAGCTTTACTCTTGTAAGAATTCACTTCTTCAAGCAAGGCTTCAATCTTTTTTAAATAATTTTCCATACTTTTTGCACTTTGTGCCATGACAGTTGAACCTTTACGTAGAACGTTACAAGTTTGTTTCACACACTGATTATTTTTAGAACTCTCTTTCCTTTTTATACCCATACCTAGTTTTAGTTTAGCTTGCATGGCTGTTGATACACCTAATGTTTTTCGCTCCAACCAGCCTCTGATGATGATGAACTGATTCTGCTCAAAGCACTTTTAAGAAGAATCTTATCAACCTGATGACGATTACTTAAATCCTTGTTATTTGAATAGGCAATATCATGTTGCTTACATGCTGCATCCAAGGGATTAATTCCTTTATCACCACGTGCTAAACGTTTCTGCAGCTTGGTACCCGGTCCACAGAACTGGTAGCCAGGTATGTGCATCTCGAATGGTAGTTTATTTATTACAGTATTTAGCAGACCATTTCCGGTTTTTTTTGTTTCACTTTGATTTGTATAATATCTCATGATTGTAAGACGTAACAAAACATACTAACTATAAATTGTTATGTTGTCGTCTATTATTGTTATTCATATTTTATTCTTTTTCATGTCAAGATTTGTTTTTTAACGCTATGAAGAAAGCTGTGAAACAAAAAACAACTTTAAACATTCAAAATCACGACGAAGTTAAAAGAGGAAGTATCAAACACAGTAAATTGCTACCGTCTACAATAAGGGCAGTTATCACAGGTCCTTCAAACTGTGGAAAGACCAATGTTATGATTAGTCTGCTGGAACATCCAAATGGATTGAAATTCGAAAACGTCTATCTCTACTCAAAATCTCTTTATCAACCAAAGTATGTGTATCTGGAAAAGCTGTTGACACCAATCAAAGGTATCGGTTACTATACCTTTAACAATGGTGACACTATCCTCGATCCCTCTGACAGTAAATCTAACTCTGTAATCATTTTTGACGATGTGGCATGTGACAAACAGGATGTTATGAGGGAATATTTCAGTATGGGACGTCATAATAACATTGACTGTTTCTATCTGTGTCAAACCTATGCTAAAATACCAAAACACCTAATAAGAGACAATGCCAAAGTTTTAATATTATTATACTATTATACCCACTAAGTAAAACTAAAAACAAATAAAATAAACCATAGTAGTTTTTTTACATTTTTAATTTCAATATTTTTGTACTGTTCTATTTTGACATTAAAATCATAGACCTAATACTATTTACACCAAATACATAATTCACTAAACAAGTATCACAAAATTTTAATAACTTTACTCTATGTTTTAAGTGTTTATTAATATTTTTTTCAACTAAACAATTACATATTTGACATAAAAATTGTATTCTTTCAAAATCCATTTTGTGTAACGTACAGGGTCTTATTATAATAAATATATAATTTGACATGTACTGTAAACAGTAGAATTTACGCTAAAAATGTCTCCTAATTCTGTCTGACCAGTGCTGTAAACAGTGGAATTTACCAAAACACCTAATAAGAGACAATGCCAATGTTTTAATATTATTCAAACAAGACGATTTAAACCTACGTCATGTTTACACAGATCACGTGGGTACTGATATGTCATTTGAAGATTTTAAGTCAATTTGCGGCTTCTGCTGGGGAAAACCTTATGGGTTCTTATCAATTTTCAAAGACAATAAAATGAATGATGGACGTTATCGATATTGTTTGGATAACTATATATATCTCTAACATAATGACATTTTATTAGTTTACTTGAAAATCTACTTAAATTGAGTTGTGGCTATGGTTGGGCTCGATAGAAACAAGAAACAAACTGCGAGAAAAGTTGTGAAAAAACAACTTATAACCAAAAGAAATGAAATTAAAAACAAACTAAAACTTCTTAAGCACGGTCAAATGACACATGAAAATCTTTTCAAACCCATAACCAAGCATTTGCAGAATATTGAAAATAAATTAATTCCTAGAGAAACTGTGACTTTAAGCAATGCAAGTTCAATACCTGTTCACAACGAAGAAGGTAGAAATCGTTTAAAACAAGAACAAATTGAATATAATGTATCTGACTCTGACGATTATGACACACAATCCACAGTGTCGGAACCGGCGGTATCACTACCCAAACTAATACAGTCCACACCAGAAGCAAAATATGATTATACACCAAAGGTACTAACAGCCACTGCACCGCGTCCAAAGCGAAGATTATCCTTTTCAGCGATCGGTCAGCCGAAAAATAAATTAAAACAAAAAATGATTTAAGATGTGGAAACGGAAATGCAAGAAGACGAAGCTCGGAAACAAAAAGAGTTTGAGGAATAACTAGATAAAACGATTAAAGACAAATCACTTAGCGACTATTATGAACAATATCACCCACTTCCTTTAACGTATATTAAAAAGTTTATTAAAGACCCAAACAGTGAGAATTCAGATGGAAAATTTAGAGTTCAGTTTGATCCAGACATTGAACGATTTTCCATTGGAAACAAGAGGATTGATTTTGACGGACCTGATCTTTTAGTAGCTGGGAAAAAATATAAAGGTACTAAAGGGCTTTACGGTTTACTTTTCAATCAGAATATTCCTAAAATCTATACTAAAGACGACGCTCAAAATTACGCAAATATATTATTCAATACTAAAGCTGTTGAAAAATATTTTGATTCAACTATGGTGTCTACAAATAAAAATAAGAAATTTACAAGAATTATTGAGCCAATTATGATGCAACAAGAGACAGATAGTGATAGTGGTAGGGAAGAAAATGTTAAACAAGGAGAAGGAATGCTTATGACAGTAACAAACCGACCAGTTGATTATGTTCATTGGGACGACCCTAATGAACTTGTGGATAGACTAAGATTGTTACTTGCATCTCAAGCTGCAGGTACTTCGAGTCACAACAACGAAATCGTTTCAATCATCGAGGAATTACGAGAAGCTCAAATTATAGAATAATTTCGAAAATGTCTAAATACGTTACAGATGTAAAACGTCATATTGTTGAAGAAATACATAAGCCAGCCAGAATTAATTTTCAACGACGAAAAGTTATAATTAAGTCCCTTTTGGATCTTATGCAAGCAGATTTAGTCGACATGAGGGAATATGAAAAGGAAAATAAAGGTTATAAATACATTTTAGTAGTCATTAATTGTTTCTCCAAATATGTATGGACATTTCCATTAAAATCGAAAACGTCAAAAGAAGTCGCTACAATGCTGGAAAATGTGTTCAAATCTCAAACACCGATTCACCTGTGCAGTGATTCTGGAGGAGAATTCACGGGCAAAGAAGTACAAAACTTAATGAAAAAGTATAACGTCAAACATTACGTGGTGTATAGTGAAAAAAAGGCTTCAATCGTCGAAAGAGTTAATCGCACACTAAAAGGAATGATGTGGAAAGAATTTAGCATTCAAGGGTCCTACAAATGGTTTGACTTGATTAAAAATATTACAAATGTTTATAACAACAGAAAACATAGGACCACAGGTTTCAAACCTTCAGAAATAACAAAAAAGCATGAAAAACTTTTGTTGGAGACTGCCTATAGCAAAATAAAAATTGCTCCCAAACCAAAATACAATGTAGGCGACCATGTTCGCATTTCTAAATTTAGAGGAGTGTTTGATAAGCAATATAGGCCGAATTGGTCTACTGAAATATTTATAATCAAGAAAGTTCAACTTACAAATCCAGTGACATACCTACTTCAAGATGCAGAGAAACAAGACATCAAGGGAGGATTCTATGAACTTCAATTACAAAAAGTTAAATATCCAGACATTTATTTAGTGGAAAAAGTGTTAAAACGTAAAAATAATAAAGTATTTGTAAAATGGTTAGGTTTCAGTGATAAGCATAATAGTTGGATAGATAAAAATAATGTAGAGTGACTTAATAAAATAATTTTGTTTCATGTACGTTTTATTTATTATATATTATTTACATGTTTTCTACAAATAATTTATTTATCTTCAAACAGAAAAACAATATTTATAATTATATTTACGAGACACTATTGACGCCTAGTTCAATCTACTTTCTTTTATAAATAAAACTCTACCACTTTTTTTTAATTATTGTTCTATTGGTGAGTAAAAATCACGTGAATTTACGTCACACCCACTAAGTAAAACTAAAAACAAATAAAATAAACCATAGTAGTTTTTTTACATTTTAATTTCAATATTTTTGTACTGTTCTATTTTGACATTAAAATCATAGACCTAATACTATTTACACCAAATACATAATTCACTAAACAAGTATCACAAAATTTTAATAACTTTACTCTATGTTTTAAGTGTTTATTAATATTTTTTTCAACTAAACAATTACATATTTGACATAAAAATTGTATTCTTTCAAAATCCATTTTGTGTAACGTACAGGGTCTTATTATAATAAATATATAATTTGACATGTACTGTAAACAGTAGAATTTACACTAAAAATGTCTCCTAATTCTGTCTGACCAGTGCTGTAAACAGTGGAATTTGCACTAAAAATGTCTTTTAGTTCTACAGGCTTACAATCAAGATAAATATTTTTATTTCGAAAATATCTGGCAGTATACCAGTTACAATATATATCTGCAGGTTCATTAATATTCACAGGAACATATGTTAAGTTTGATACACTGTCTTTTAAGTGAGGCACTAGACCTATTTGCTGATTAGCCAAATTAAATATTTTATCGTTTGGCTTTACATTTTCATCAGGTTTTATTAAATCATAATGTATGTGAAACCATACATTATAACCAGTGTCTTGAAATGTTCTTAAACCAACATTTCTCAAAATATAATATCGTCTATTATTAATTAAAACAAAATTATAACTGCGCTCTTCTGGATAATATTTCTTTGTCGTCGTCGTCGCCGTCGTTGGTTGACTATTAGTTAGGACACAATAATTGAAAAGAATACCATAGAAAAGTAAAACAAATTTACTCATTATTTTGCAGCCTTCTCCTTCTTTCGTACTCTTCTTTTAAATAATACAAAACGGTATATCTATTAATACTCTTTTGTCCGTTAACCTCTTTGTGAATTTTTTCACAGCGGCAAAATGCACAGATGTTTGGAGATATTGAGTTCCCTTTACACTCTTGACACGTTCTGTTGACTGGAACAGGCATATATTACCACCAGTCTGGTTCGTGATCGACTGCTATTAAATCCTCTGTATTTTACATATATATTAATTACTTTAAGTGCTATACGTTTTTTATCATCTGGTATAAGCTATTATTCGAAACAAATATTATTTATTATAACAACATTATTATTGATCATCTCAATACTACACAAAGATCTCCTTATCTACATCCTCGACCTTTTCTTATCTGCGAACCTGAACTCTAGTCTTACGTCGTCGTCGTCGTCGAAAATGAAAACAAGCTATTCTCGGTATTTTTCGAAAAACAATATTTTACGTATTTATTCAAATATTGCTCATCTCAATACTACACAAACATCTCCTTATCTACATCCTCGACCTTTTCTTATCTGCGAACCTGACCTCTAGTCTTACGTCCAACATTAACAGAAAAACAATTCTCGGTACTCGACCTTTTCTTATCTGCGAACCTGACCTCTAGTCTTACGTCGAACATATTAATTTTAATTAACAGAAAAACAATTCTCGGTACTACGGAATTCGGCGAGGCGAGGCTCGGCTCATGAAATTATACCAGAAGTGCGGCGTGAAGCCCTACAAACATTCTATTTTTTTTTTTTTTTTTTACCACATGTGTTGTACTGTATAACTGCGTATTATTACTATTATTGCTCGTTTAAAAGATAAACAAGATCATCTAAATTGTTTACTTATTACGACGTACTGCATGGCGGTAGTAGTAGTCTAGAAGTTCAAAATTTGACAAAAAACAAATCTCGGTGTCGACGGTTCGAATCCAGGCGGGCGCGCGTGGGCTTTTTTTTTTTTCTTCTAAGAAACAAATTAGTAATAATTATAGCGGTGCATGTGTGTGTGTGAGTGCCAAAAAGACACTTCACATATAAGTCTTTTTTGCTTCTACCTATTTACATCCTTATAAAAACACCACCATCCCCCCATAAAATAAAACTACCCGACGGGTCTCAACGCCTTTTTGAACACCTACACTAATAAGGCCCTTCTGGTCAACAGCCTCTGGTCATTGTCGACCACTTCTTCTTCGGCCATTTTCAGGCATTTTTCAGGATTGTGTCACTTTTTTAACACGTACTTTTTGAACACCTACACTAATAAGGCCCTTCTGGTCAACAGCCTCTGGTCATTGTCGACCACTTCTTCGGCCTTTTTCAGGCATTTTTCAGGATTGTGTCACTTCGTCGCCGAAGAAGTTGGACACACCCAATCTTTGGACAGACAGGCCATCCTCGGTCACAGTACCCCGCCTTCTATACTACTAACACTAATTATTCAATTTACCTTAATTTTTGCATAAAAACCGAGTGTTACATAGCAACGAAAAAGCAACATTTTGGTATGAATCCAAGATAGCGTAAAATTCAAAAATATATGTTTTGCAGAATATTTAAATGTGATATTCATAGCTATGACCCATTCCATTCTTCTTTTGGGATCTATCGGAAAATGCTTCATAAGGAAGCCCTTCGCGCTAGAATTTGTACGGGCAAAAGCGGCACACCCCGGTATATCTGAAAAAAGGTATTTTAAATATAGGACACCATTAATATGAAAATGATATTTTTCAATTATTTAATTCATTATTGCCAGAAATAATATAATATCTAGAAAAGTGGATTTATGCCCACACACTAAACTAAAACTCAATTAGGCTCCATTTTAAGACATCAAAATGGAGCCAATTTTTTTTTAATTCTCATTAGCAAAAAAAATTAAAATATAGTTTTTTTTATAAATAAAATTGTTATAATTATGTATAGTTCTAAGATGATCAAGCAACTTATTATATTAAGCAGATGCTTCAAAACATGGGTTGCAAAGGCCCTTGGTAGTTATAACGTTATTCCAATATATATTATTCTACGATCTTGTATAGTAAGTGTGCATATCAATTGAAAACAAAACATTTATATTTAATTGTTGTCCCTTATTTACAATTTTATACATTATACATTACACATTACATAAATGTAAAAAAATGTTATAAGCTTAAAACTTCATATTTATAATGCTAACGAACATAGATTTGGCTGTAAAATATTAAAATTAAAATATAGTGGCGTGTATACTGTCAGGGTTTGTTTAATTCCAAACAAACCTAATTTTGTCCGTAGAAAAAAGGAAAATCATAAATAGCACGAAAATTCTCTATCACATGTTATGATCCATCGAGAAACAAGTTTTGTCTATGGTTCTAGTTTTTGTCATTATATGCGAAGCCAGATTCATTTACAGCAATTCGTAAATTCGCTGTGTGCCTACAGGCGGCTATTTTAGATGTGAAATTTGACAGCATTCTGGACAGGCTAATGGCCACACTGTCTTGAATAAAGCAACTAATGATTTTGAATCCGTACTACAATTTTACAAATTCATCTCTAAATTAAGTAGTTTTTTGAGACTGAATTTTTTAACATTTTATAAGCCGCCTTCTTGCATTCAGACCAAAATTTTACTAGTTGATTCTTATGTAATATTTGATTTTGTGCAAAATATGAGGTAAATTGGGTAATTAGTTTTTTACTAACAATTTTACTAGGTGTCCATTTTGTTTCGCCATATTAGATTTTTGCCAAAATATTTCCAGGTTATCTCCATATGACTCTTAATTTTGAAGCAAAATTTGAAGCCAATCGGTTAAGTAGTATTTTAGCTATGCCGCGAACAGCAGACAGACACTCCGACAGACCGACGGAATCGAGAGAACATGTAGAATCTAGGGATCTTGAAACGGAAAGATCTGAAAAAATCTCGCAGGGTGATTTTTTTCAGGATTACAATACTTCGGTTTTATGAGGGAAGTAAACACTAATTATTCAATTTACCTTAATTTTTGCATAAAAACAGAGTGTTACATAGCAACGAAAAAGCAACATTTTGGTATGAATCCAAGATAGCGTAAAATTCAAAAATATATGTTTTGCAGAAAATTTAAATGTGATATAAAAATAAAATAGTACGAATTTAACATGACGAAATGGCGGTATGTGTTAATGTAAAAACTTCTTATTCGATATATTTTAAATTATGCCTAAGAATCAAGTGAGGCATACGTAGGAACTGATTAAATATTGATAGGAATACCGTATGGCCCAAAATTTTTTTTTTAAAACACAGTATATATGGTTACTAAATGACTATGCGCCGAACTAAATTAAGTCACACATCACTGTTCCTAATAAAAGTAAGAATTTATAACGAGGGAAAATCCGAGTAAAGGAAATTTACCGATTTTTTACCAGAAAATAAGCTAATAATAGCACTAGTGAAATAGTATTGCGTAATATTATTCTGAATAGTTTAAATCAACAACTAAAACTTTTCAGTTTATTGTTAAAATGTATATTTTGACAGATTAACGATTTCTGTCAAATTACCAAAGTAGGTACCGTAATTTTGATGATTATGTATTAAGTTCTGGAAATAAGGTTGGGTCACTCATTACAACCACTGCGGCTAAATCCTATTTCGGCTCTTGTTTACACTCCCTAAGAAAAATATCATAGCATCCATCAAGCAGCTTATGCTCAAAAAATGTTATCTGCTAGAGGGATTTCCCTTAAGCTGCCCATACTGTAGATTAATGCTTTCCTATATTTAACAGTTTCCAACAGTGGGATTTGCAGGGCAATTGTAAAGTAAATGTGGTCTTTTTGAACTCCTACATGGAACAGTATTATTTCATATTATGATGGATTTTTTTTACTTGACAGTGTCCAGCTAAAGTTTCTGGAAACTTTAAGAAGTATTTAAATATAACCCAAAATTAAATAAAGGTATTTAAATCTTCTACCTAATTCTGACTATTTCTAACCTAAGAATGTTTTTAAATATTCATGTTTATATTTTTAATGTTATAAAATCATAGCGTTTTTAAAATAACTAAGCAACTGAAAATTCAGAGAAATATATTTCTTGATAACAATCAGGGATATTATGTATTAGAAGAGAGCTCTATTGTATTTCTGTGTTTTTTTTTTGTGTGAAAACATGTGGCGGTCATTTTGCCGAGGTCTCATTTGCATCAGTTCTGTGAGTTGTGTAAGGCCTGTTAACTCCAGAAGACGCATTTTACAATTTTTTCATTTCCACGTTTGGTTGTTACTTTACTGCAAGATACCCAAGGATCTATCTCGTTCGAATAGTGCATATTGCCTTAATAACCATAGAGATCGTGACAAAAAACTTTGAGCCTTTTTACCGGCGCACAGTAGAACAATCTTATGGCAGCCGCTGGATATTTATTCTTAGGTTTATAGCTTTGGCTATATCCGTGTATATAAAATAACTTTTTACCAGTTCTTATATAAATAACCAGTGGCGGCTCGTGGATTTAAAAACGGGTGAAGCGCAGCTAGGTGCACGGTACCGTAGATAAAAACAGCGCCGCAGGCGAATAATTTTCGAGGTACCACACCCAAAATGGCTATCTTTTTAACCTTTTTATGATGCTAATTATCCGTAGCTTTGGATCGTTTTTTAATACTTAGGGGACATAATATTAATTTATAAGATTCTAAATATATTTTTTGTTCTTAAAAAACAGTTATGTACCTATATCTTAAAGCTAATATCGATTCGATTCGATCGATGCGAAACTGCTTCCGCCTACGATGATCCCAACGCACACGTTAACTCTATAACAAGTGAACAAGCGCCTGCAGCCTGCAGCAGCAGTTTTATGCCGCGTCCATCTCTATTTGGCTTACGGATATTCACCATTGCGTTGCCATAGCAACTACCATAAACAAATTTAAACGCGAAAGCCGACGTGCGGTGGGAGTCTGATGCGGAATTTGTTACTGCTGATTGTGATTCCTCAACGGGTCGCTCTTATGAAAAGATGTTCAGCGCGATACGTTTTTAAGTCATTTTTATTTTTTCAGTATATAACACACTAGGTTTGATAGAAAACAATGGTAGAGTTAAGTAAATAATGTGAATTTATATAAAACATACTACATTTTTATAATAAAAAATGTAGATTATAAAATGCTTAATATTCGAAAAATATTTCTATGTGTAAGTAAATTGATTGGAAAATGTAGGTGAAGCGGCGCTTCACCCGCGTTTTCTGGCGAGCCGCCACTGTAAATAACTAAGGAAAAGAGAGTAACAGTATCATTTTTGGATTATAATTTTTATAAAATAAATATAAAGTACATCAAATATTAAATTAATATTAGATTAAATACAGGTTTGATTCATTAGATATAGGACGAATTAAACAGTATTCAGTTATTTTAGACAATGTTAATTACTACTTATGTTTAACAGTAAATACAACACATTACTAAAATATCTAAAAATCTAGTTCTATATAATATAGTGTATGACCCAGTAAGTATGCAACATATAGGAAACTTTTATTTTTGTTTTTTTAATGTATTATTGATAAAAATTAGTGCACAAGTAATTTTCAATAATACACTACAGAGTGGAATACAATTAAAAATTTACTAAACCAGAAAAAAAAAATCCAGACATACAGAAGCATTAAATAAATACAGTTAACAAATACAAAAAGTTATGGATTGCCTGTCAGCGACTTTATTATATGTTTAAATTTAATGCTTAAAGTTTAAAATTATGGGGTATATAAGTATTAGAATACTGTATAGGTAACACGATTAATCACCCTGTTATGGCCTACATCGGTACTTTGTTAGTAAGATAAAGATACAAGGTAAGATGCAAGTCTAATAACAGTGTGTTGCACGGCGATACTAGGAAATTGGGACAGTCAATGTTGTTAGTAATAATTTTGTGAACGAAAGTAAGGTCAGAAAAATTCTGCGTTTCTCTAAACATAGTTGTAGTTGTTGCTCATGAACTGACAGATTATTTTTATTAAAAGATAAATTATTAACCTTTGATAGATGCCTGACTAATTTATAATATTAATGTGATTTTTCATATATTTGCAGTCTCGAAGAAAAAACTAAAAATCTAATTAAACTGTAAAAGATATAGCAATAGATAAAAATAAATATTATTAAAAAATGTCAAAGCCTTTGAGCCGATTTATGTAAATTGCGTTTTGAAGCTGGAAAAACAAAATGTTAATATTCAGTTTAAACCTATTTCGCATATACAAGAATATTTTGTTGGAATCCATTGTTACGTTTCATAGCTATGACCCATTCCATTCTTGTTTTGGGATCTATCGGAAAATGCTTCATAAGGAAGCCCTTCGCGCTAGAATTTGTACGGGCAAAAGCGGCACACCCCGGTATATCTGAAAAAAGGTATTTTAAATATAGGACACCATTAATATGAAAATGATATTTTTCAATTATTTAATTCATTATTGCCAGAAATAATATAATATCTAGAAAAGTGGATTTATGCCCACACACTAAACTAAAACTCAATTAGGCTCCATTTTGAGACATCAAAATGGAGCCAATTTTTTTTTTAATTCTCATTAGCAAAAAAAATTAAAATATAGTTTTTTTTATAAATAAAATTGTTATAATTATGTATAGTTCTAAGATGATCAAGCAACTTATTATATTAAGCAGATGCTTCAAAACATGGGTTGCAAAGGCCCTTGGTAGTTATAACGTTATTCCAATATATATTATTCTACGATCTTGTATAGTAAGTGTGCATATCAATTGAAAACAAAACATTTATATTTAATTGTTGTCCCTTATTTACAATTTTATACATTATACATTACACATTACATAAATGTAAAAAAATGTTATAAGCTTAAAACTTCATATTTATAATGCTAACGAACATAGATTTGGCTGTAAAATATTAAAATTAAAATATAGTGGCGTGTATACTGCCAGGGTTTGTTTAATTCCAAACAAACCTAATTTTGTCCGTAGAAAAAAGGAAAATCATAAATAGCACGAAAATTCTCTATCACATGTTATGATCCATAGAGAAACAAGTTTTGTCTATGGTTCTAGTTTTTGTCATTATATGCGAAGCCAGATTCATTTACAGCAATTCGTAAATTCGCTGTGTGCCTACAGGCGGCTATTTTAGATGTGAAATTTGACAGCATTCTGGACAGGCTAATGGCCACACTGTCTTGAATAAAGCAACTAATGACTGAAAACTATAGGGTTTGTTTGCTTATCGAGCATTGATGTCTCCGAATTTTGGCCATTTCTACGGCGCTATCCTATGATGTAGTATATACAGTAGTAGTGTATATGAGTCAACACCTACTCGCAAAGTCAAATAGCGGAACATCTAAAGGGGGTGACGCACCTCTAAATATGTCCTAGTGACTAAAATCTATTGGATTTATTTCCTAATGAAGCACTGTTGACTCCGAATTTTGGTTTTTCTCTTCCTACGGAGTCATCTTACATCTTTTCCCAAATATGTTTTCACAGATGGATAGAGTGACTTAAGATCTATCGCCCAACTAAAGCACCTGCTTCGCCTCTTCTTTACGGCTCTAATGGCAAAAAACTATATCAAAAAGGGTGCAGCCGATCGTCGCCAAAAAATGTGTTAAATGGTTATGACATCATCTTGTTTGACAGTTTTAACAAATAACGGGTGACAGCTGATTTTTCACAGCAGGTAACAGAATCAGATGACTTGTGACACGTGATCAGTTAGTACTTGCGTGGACTTAAATAATACCCACGTAGACGAAAAATGCCTGATGTCAGAGATATCGAGATAAGAATCTCCAACCATGGATGGTGGTCTCAAAAGCGCTCCGAGCAGCCATGCGCGCTTTATAATTGCTGACTATTCCATTAATCTGAGGTCTGACTGTTTTTTTTTAATTATATAATATAATAATTTAGTAGTAAACAAATTTCCAGCCGTTGTTACAAAACCCTTGTAGCGATATCATTATCGCGACAACTTATGGAACGTACGGACTCGCAGCGTTGCACAACTCTATGCATAGTACAAAAAGACAACATAGTTTTGGAACGCGGCGCAGCACCGCAGCATAATTTGTCACAAGAATGATGACGATGAGTTTTGTAATAGCTGAGAATTGGTTTACTAGTTAATTATTATACACAATTAAACCTCAGTTTAATGTAACAGACGCAGTCAGCAATCGCTCGGAGTGCCCATATATAGCTCACGTGGTTGCTCGAAGCGCTTTTGGGACCACCGTCCATGGGTGGAGGTTTTTATCTCCATAGCTCTTACGTCAGACATTTTTCGTCCACGTGGGCATTATTTAGTTCTGGGCAGCCAAATGTCATCTGACAATGTCACCAAGTTTTGGCGTTGATCGCCCGCATTGTTTTTGAGACATGTTTTTTTTTTGCAATTAGGACCTTAATTAAGTGACGTAGTAGGTCAAGTTTTGTGAGCGATTAATCTTAACCCCCTTATCGATAACGAAAAAATATAAAATGACGCCGAAGAAAGAAAAAGAAAATTGGAGACACAAATGCTCCATTAGGAAACAAACCCAATAGCTTTTAGTCACTAGAACATACTTCGAAGTGCGTCGCCTGTCCCATTACCTGACTTTGCGAGCTGGTGCTAACTCATGTAAACTACTACTAGAGGTACTACATCATATTGAAATATGAGCTATTACAAAATTCTTGCAGTTTTTTGTCATGAGCTCTACGGCTATAACTGAGTTAAAGCACGCAGCTATCCGCATTCGGCACAACTTACGCGATGATATGACCGGCGCACGATGATATGAACTCGTGGGACCAAAATTTGCAGCACACTGTATATTACCGATATATTATGTTTTTTAGCGGTATATGGCTTAAATAAAGATGCATTTATTTTTGTGTGTCAATCAAAACTTTTGGATCTAGTATGTTTTACTTAAGAATTGTCGGTATTTAACATAAATATTTCATGTGTTGTGGCAATTTAGAGGGTGTTTTACTTACTACTAGATGGATAGTCTATACATAGTATTATCTGTCCCTGCTCGTACAAAAAGCAGCCTGATTTATAAAATTTAGCAAGCTCGATTTTTTTACTTGGCTTTGTGGAACGATCTTATGTTTATAGCTTTGGCTATATATATATATATATATATATATATATATATATATATATATATATATATATATATATATATAGTATATAAAATAACTTTTAACCAGTTGTTATATAGATAACAAAGGAAAAGAAAGGCAGTATCATTTTTGGATTGTAATTTATATAAAATAAATAGTAGGTACATCAAATATTTAATTAATATTAGATTAATTAAAAATTTGACACATTAGACATAGGACGAATTAAACAGTATTCATTTATTTTCGACAATATTAATTATAACGAATTATTAATAGTAAATACAACACAACACTAAAAAACCTAAAAGTCATGTTCTATATAATATAGTGTATTGCCCAAGAACAACATATAGGAAACCTTTTTATTTTGTTTTTTTAAAAAAATGTATTATTGATAAAAATTAGTGCACAAATAATTTTCAATAATACACCACAGAGCTGGACTCCAAAATGTGGAATAAAATAAAAAATTTACTAAACCAGAAAAATAATCCAGACATTCAAAAGCATTAAATAAATACAGTCAACAAATAAAAGAAGTCTACAACATATAGGAAACTTTTTTATTTTTGTTTTTTTTTAAATGTATTATTGATAAAAATTAGTGCCAGAAAGATACTGTATTTATTTGTTGTATGTAGTTTTAGTGAAAGGCGATAGACATACAGGGTAAGCAAAAAAATATAAAAACTCTACAAAGTACCCTTAATTCTAAAAATATAGTAAAATGTTATGGAGAAAAGATGTTTGGAATGAAAACCTATGCTTATTTATGAAACAGTTGCTCATATTCCCAAAGAAAAGCTTTTTTATTAAATTTAAAACATTGAAAAAACATTAAAATACTACTATTTTGGATTGAATTTCAAATATTTCTGTAGACATGCTAAATTAATTAAGAATTGGATTTTCTATGAAAATACATTCATAATACTGAAGAATAATTAAATACCTGGCAACAAAATTATTTTTTATTATTAAAAATATACAAGTGTAAATAAGTAACATTCATCAGTCTCTTTTCCGAACATTTAGATTTCATGTATTTTACGTTTACTGGGAAAAAATACTAAGGGGGATATTCAAAATTTACTAATTTTTTCTTCAAAATTTACTGAAAAAGATTCACATATGTTGTATACTTCTTGGACCACACTGTATGCCGGGTATTTTGAAAACTGAAATGTTTGAAAATGAAAAGCTTTCCCAAAATAACATTATTTAAACTTTTATGAAGGTGATAAAGGTAGATAAATTCCGAGATGATTTGTAACGTATATTCGATTCTAATTATTGTTTTCTGGTTATTAAAGTTTGATAATAATTGGAGTTTATATCCGTCAATTGCCTTAATTCAGAAAACTGAAAATCAGAAATGCGATAGCTAAAAAGAAACAGAAAAAAGAGTATTTAAGACAATATCCTGAGGAGCATTTAAAATTTGTTGCTAAAAGAACAATACATATATAGATGCTTAATTTTTAATTTTAAAATTTTGGTTTTTCCCGGATATCTCCGAAAGTACTCGGAATTTCAAACCTTTCTACACGGTATATTATTCGGCACCTAAATGAGCAACTTTACCATAATTTGACCGACACTGAATTTCTTACGGTTTATGAGATCCCAATGATGAGGCTCGAATTCGAGCCACACAGTTTTTAAATTTGCATTTAATAGTAAAAGATCTGTCAAAGCTAAATTCAGGATTATAAGTTATGTATCTATTAGTATTCTTAAATTGGAGCAATTTTGAGCAAACTTTGAAAAAAGTTATACAAAATAGACATGTTCTTCTACGAAATGTAGTATGAGGTTGCTTTAACACTTTCTAACAATTTAAGTTGTCTAAATTTATTTTGATATCTTTAAAAATTTGCAAATAATTTTCAGTACAGCCAGCGACACCTATAGTGAAATAAAGAAACCAAAAAACTAGCCCTATGTTATAGGAAAAAAGTCAAATATATCCCTGAAATTTAAAAGATTATTTGAAATATTTAATTGACTAAGTACACAGTACAAGCAAATGTAACCCGGAAACACGAAATTTTAATGCACTTTAAAACACGCAAATTTGCGCGAGTGTTATTAAGTAAATAAGTAATTATTTTCAAAGAGCGATGCAAACTGTTAAAAGTGCAACTATCGCACAATAAGAAACTACCAAAACATTTACCATATTCACAGTTTTATTTTTTCTCAAATATCCATCAATCGTTCCACCGTTAAAACCTCCATATTTTTGCTAGAAGGCGTAGATTTTCATTTTTTCTCCTATGTCAAAAACTGCGTATAATCGAGTTTATAAAAATGCACAAGTTTTTCGTTTTTAAAGAAAATTGTCATTTTTTCAAAGTGAGTCTTGACAAGACAATGTCAGATAAATAATTTAACCAGACATACTTTTTAATCCGACATACGTCCAGCAATTTACAAAGTTCTCCTCAAATGCTTTTAGGAATGGTAAAAGTAAACATAGATTAAAAAGTAAAATTATTTTCACGGCCCCAGACCAATTTTTTTTAAGTTCTCGCATATTGCATGGCAAATTTTGTTTACCGAATGAACGTAATTATAATAAATAGGTGGGTGTCGTATTAAACATGAAATGTAGTAGATGCTTTCTTCTATATACGAGGAATTCAAAATCAGTTTTTTATTTTTCGCTTTATACCTATACAAACTCAAATGTCGTATATTTTGTAGTTTAATTTCTTCTATTAATATACCAATTCTAAGCAGTGGGTTTTTTCTTTTTTAATTTATATTTGTTTTAATCCTTGCATGCAATATTATGTCATTATTATTAGACCCTTTTAACTAGTTTAATTTGTGTACATAATTACCATAGGCGCCCGCGGCGAATCAATGTTAAAAAAACTGAGGATTAAAAAAATAGGTCATCCATAATCCATTTGGCATATTCCTGTAACCCCAAAAGCGGCCGGAAGAAGTTTCCCAATTTTTTTTATCATAATATATTTATATATATATATATATATATATATATATATATATATTTATCATATATGTATATATATATATATATATATATATATATATATATATATATATATATATATATATATATATATATATATATATATATATATATATATATATATATATATATATATACATATATATATATATATATATATATATACAAAATATTTGCATTTTTAAGGGAAAGGTAAGCGTCCCCACTTGCCCTCCCTCCCCTCCGAGTGCCCATGATAATTACACATCAATATTTGGCTCCTGTCCTTGCGATGGGATCGCCAGTGCTACTAAATGGTGGCAATTCAAAGGGCATATTGGTTAATTATGTAAGGCCATCAGTAACCCAGGGACTTCTATCCGTTGGCCTCTATTTTAATACCTTCCTTAAAAATCCACTTTCAAATTAATTAATTAATATGGACATGTAGGCATTTGTAAACTTACTTTATTTAATAGACTAGCTTTTTGTAGGGTACCTGGTTTCGTTATTCTTTTTAAAATAAGCATGAACATTATAATCTAGATTTGACTAAACAGATATCAATGAAAGTAAAACAGAATCAAATTTAGTTTAAGGTAAAGCAATACGGATCTCATTATGACTCAAGCTTTGTTGTGTGTGCTTTAATATGTTATTCTAGTTGACATTTTACGCTCTCGTTAAACTAAGTACTATTTAGACATAAAAATCTATTAAGGCAATACTGCGTAAACTAGTTGCACTCTCATTAATAAGATCCGGTATGACATATTCATAGAAGAAACGTAGGAAGACAATAGAAATGCTGTCCTTTCATAATCGATATAGATTAGTTAATGGTCGAGTTTAGGTACATGACAAATTAAATCACAATTTAGTGAATAGCTTTCAAGGCAGTAAACATTTTTTTATTATTAGTGTGTTTTCCATGTGTAAACGGTTATATACGTTTTTACATGCTCACTTATGTTTACTTTTTCGACAGAAAGAAATACTGAAATCATGAAAAACTCCCATTAAGTTCTTTTTGCAGATCTTTGCATTTCTTTCCGAATCCCTAACCCCGAAAAATTTGTTCTCAAATTTCCGTCTTATTTCTACGCGGCTTAGCTCAAAAACTATGTATCACATTGACTTTAAATTTTGGTCCAAAATCAAAAGTAATATGGAGATGGAATGATAACTTTTTGGTAAAAACCGAACCCCGGAATAAAACGGTGGCCTCACAAAATGTTAAAAAAGCATTATTAAGAAACTAATTATCGAATGAATATCAAACTTTCCACAAAAATTAAGTGCGATATAGGAATAAACTGATAAAATGTTGAAGCCATTATGGTGAAAGAAAATGACCGCCTAATGAAATGTTTAAAAATTCGGTACCAAAAAACGACTTATCAAAGACTTGAAAATTCGCACAAATATGAAGCAGGGTTAAACTGGTGAAATTCTGGATCGAATCTTTTTCGGCAAAATAAAATAGTAACCTAACAATCATTTAAATATTCTGTAAAATTCCAGGAATAAAATATTATTTTCTTTTGGAGAAAATATTAAATAAATTTATTTTATATAAACTATGTAAATAAAGTTATAAAAAGTAATTAATAACAATAATAATATTAGAGAAATAAATAAGAAACAAATAACAAAATCGAAAAATTCAAGTTTTATCTACAACTTCCCCTCGTACATAATTCTACTATTTACATATGTATATAATTATTTGGTAATAATTTGATTCAAATCCTATAAACTGTAATTTATTTAATTCTTTTTAGTTTTTAATTAATTATTATTATTATTATTGTTAATATTATTATTTATTTTTAATAACATTAGTACGTAATCTACAAAATTAAATAATGTCACTATAATGGACTTACACAAAAAATGTACTAGTATATACCACACCATATTTTTGTGTATATTTTAAAATCCATTTGATAAATAGTTTCTCCATCTTGGATTCATAGCAAAATTTTTATCAGTTGATTTCTACGTAATACTTAGACTTATATCTCATTTAATTTCTGTTCAAAATTGAACTGAAATCAATTGAATAAGAAGATTCTTTTACGTTAAAGTTTTTAACATTTTATTTGGTTACCATTTTATTCCGCCATCTTAAATTGGTGTCATAATTTTACCAGTTTATCTCTATATCACACCTAATGCTTGCACAAAATTTGAATTTAATCTATCAAGTAGTTCTGATTTTTAAATATTTTGTTTTACCATCTTGGATTCGTACCAAAATGTTACCAGTTCTTTTCTATATAAATAGCATAATCAGTATTTAGTAATATTTTTTTTGTAATTTCTCTGGTCCGCCATTTTGTTTAATTTTGAACCAAAATTTGAAGTCAATCAGGTAAGTAGATTTTTAGCTGTGCCGCGAATTGGCAGACAGACTAAATTTGCGATAATGTGTTTGATTGGCATCTAGCGCCGTGAAGATATATGTCCAACCTAGACGGGTGATTTTTTTTTCATGATTATAAACATTTTATTTTGCCCTCGTGTTGTTCCGCTGTCTTGAATTCCTACCACGATTTTACCAGTTCGTCTCTGTATTACACTTACTTGTTGCACAAAATTTGAAATTAATCTAATAAGTAATTTTTTCGGACTGATTTTTTAAACATTTTAGTAGGATTCGCACCAAAATATGACCAGTTGATTTCTACATAGTACTCGATTTTTGGAAAATTGAATAAACAGTTTTTTAGTAATATGTTTTTTTACATTTTGTTTAGCGATATTGGATTTTTACCAAAATGTAACAAGGCCATTCCCGTATAACTCTTAATTTTTGACCAAAATTTAAGTCAGTGGGGTAAGTAGTTTTTTTTAGCTATGCCGCGTACAAGCAGACAGAGAAACACGCAGACCGACGGAGCGGAGAAAATATGTTTTTGACATCTGGGGACTCTAAAACGTGAAGATAGGTAAAAACCTCGGAGGGGGGTGTTGTTGTTGATTACAATACTTCCCCTTTTACGAGAGAAGTAAAAATCGGTAAATTCTCCTTTATCCACAACTTCCCTCGTACAGAATTCCACTACACACAGTCAACACATTTTAACAATCTATATAGTTTTTTGGGAATATTCTTATAATACATTTAAAATAAAGTATCGCTTATGGAATATTCATAAACTTTTTACCAAATAATTATATGGATATATAAAATATGTTATATGTGGATAGTGGTATTCTGTATGAGGGTAAGTTTTATTTTATTGTTAGATATGATATACAATTAATATTTTTTTTAATACCCAACCATCAAAATACGAAACATAATATATTTGCTTACCAACAATGTACACAAAGAAAGTTTTGTTTTAAAAGTGCATATGTGCCAATAATAGTTATTTGTGTACCAAGGGTATTAAATAGATATTTATACCCAGAGGGCAAACATCTTACAATTCCGAGGGCTTTGTAATATTGGCCCGAGGATATATAAGCCGCCGAGGGTATACATATCTATTAATACCCGAGATGCATACAAACCTTTGTCATACTACTTCGTTATTGCATCCCCAATATTAATATTTAATAAAATCTGAAAAATCAATTTGATTTTATCATAGTAGATACTATCGTTGCTGGGGAAACGGTGTCAAAATGAAAAAGTCAAAAAGCAGGAAAGTTTTGGAATCTCTGACGAAATTGCAAAAAAGGCGGAAAAGAAGCACAAAACTCGCTACCGAAGAAATCGAGAGATGCCTTCGACAGAGATTATGACAACTTACTAAACTGGATGGCAGAAAACTGTGTAGAACTGAAACATTTTCTCCGAGGTTCCTTATAGGCCAGATATTCAGTGGGAAAGAAGACTTTAGTGGTAAATAAGGATATTAACATCGTTAATTTACCATAGACGAATATCTGAGGCAAGGGTCAAACGGTTATCAGCCAAAAAAGTCTAAAGTTCTGTCTAGAGAAGACGTTTTACAATTTATTCACGAGGCACCGAATGAGACAATTTAAATGAACAAAGGTGCATTAATATTTGATGTATGTGGTGGATGGACTACAAAAACTTGTGAATTATGCTAGCTACTCAGGTAGAAGATAGAAAATCAGTTTTCGTGGTAAACGTACCAGAGACAAAAACCGAAAACGTGAAGACAAAATAAACAGTTTGAAGCTGATAAAAAACTACATGTCTTTACAGCCACCTGGTTGTTCAGATAAAAAATTCTGGCCTATATACAAGGTCGCTGTACTGTGTAGCCAGTTGGGAAAAAAAACATTTGGAAAAATCCCGTTTATCATACCTAAATATCTGGGTTTGAACGATCCTCTCAATATACGGTTCACTGTCTGTGTCGAACATTAGCAACTCCTCTGGCAGGGGTATTAACTAGATATTTATACCCAGAGGGCGACCATCTTACAATTCCGAGGGCTTTGTAAGATTTCCCCGAAGATCTATAAACCTCCGAGGGCATACATATCTGTTAATACCCGAGGTGCATACAAACTTTTATCATACTACTTCGTTATTGTATCCCCAATATAAATATTTAATAAAATCTGAAAAATCAATTTGATTTTATCATAGTAGATACTATCGTTGCTGGGGAAATGGTGTCAAAATGGTTGTTCAGAAAAAAAATCTGACCTATAGACAAGGTCGCTGTACTATGTAGCCATTTGGGAAAAAAACACATTTGGAACAATCCCGTTAATTATTCCTAAATATCTGGGTTTGAACGATCCTAGTATCCGTAGTATACAGGTCACTGTCTGGGTCGAACATCAGCAACTCCTCTGGCAGAGGCTGGAGCTAGTATGACGACATTGAAGTACCATGGTGAATGGAAGAGTATGTTGGTTGCTCAGGGATATTTAGATAATCAAGGATGCTGGCAGGCATACCTTCTTCCCGCGCGGGCCATAAAGTGAACTTTATATCCACACGGTCATAAAGTACATTATTATGTAGTAAACTAAACAATAAACACAACGCTGCAACCTCAGAATCACAGAATCTTTAACCAAAGTATTAATTTTTATTATAAAATATTTCCTTTATAGCACATTTATCTTTAATCATAACATTAAGAAAATTATAAAAAACTGACTTCAAAAAATGCACTAAAAAGTGAAAAGTAATATTTTATTTCATCTGAAAAATTTTACTTTTTTATAGGCACAAAACAATATTGCTGTTAGTTTGCAGGAGATAAAGTTAGAATTTTGCCTGTTCCTTATTTTATACATTTTTTTTTTGTTTTTAAATACTTAATACGCATTCAACTAAGTCAGTAACCTATAATATATATCTGAGATTAGAAGTTACTGTAGGTTTTAGTAGAAATAAACTCATACAGCAACTGTTGCGGTCATTTTTATTTAATATACGACACACTTACATTCCAATTTGTACAAAAAATTCAACTTAGCTAAAATAAACATCAGATTTGGCTAATTTTTTATTATTTTTATTAAAATTAAATAAAGATTACAGAATCGTATCGAAGAGATTTGTAAACAGCTGACATTAACATAGCCATGGATTTTAATACACGTTTTGTAACCTATTCATCATTTGAAAATCTAGACCACTTAGGCTTACTGCAAGTATATTTAAATAAGTAACCGGTAAAAGTGACACATTTTAATTAACAAAAAAATAAAACCATGGAAAGATAAATAATAATACATAAACTTACTGACAAGGTTCATTCTATAATTAATTTGTGTCATATTTGCCGGCTACATAAATATCCCTGCAATACGCTGCTAATACAAAAACATTTATTAAAATTCATAGCAACAATAATGTCAGCTATTTACAAATCTTTTCGATAAAATTCTTTAATCTTTATTTAATTTTAATATACATATTAAAAAATTATGATGACTGTTTGTTTTAGCTTAACTGAACTTTTTGTAAAAATTGGAATTTTAGTGTTTCAGGTGCGCTCGAATATGTAACAAAAACGACCGCAATGTGGCACTGCAAAAAAAAAAATTACACCCTATTTTTTTACTAATACTTATAGTAACTTCTAATCCCAGATGTTATTCTAAGCAACTGACTTATTTGAACGCGTATTGAGTATTTAAAAATAAAAAAATTGCATAAAAAGAGGAACATGCAAAATTCCAACTTTGAGGCTTTGTATGTCGAAAACTAGCCGAAGAATTGAGTTGTGCCTATAGAAGCTTTTGATCAAGATGTCGAGAACTGCAATATATTGACTAAAAGACATTTCCTATAAGGATTGTCTGGGGTCCTCCCCTTTACCCGGAAATTCCCTGACCCATTTTAGATCAGTACATAGCATTTAGGAACACACATAAGTAAACTGCCTTTTCAAACATTTTTATAGAGTGCCATTTTGTTCCATGATATTGGATTCCTAGCTATATGTTGCCAGTTTATACCTATGCCACACATGATTTTGGGTACAATTTAGAGTAAATTTTATGAGTAGTTTTTACATTGACACACACCGCCATTGTTGTTGTCATGTTGAATTCGTAATAGTTTATCCCTATATCACATTTAATTTTTCTGCAAAATTTCAATTGAATAAGAATTTTTACGCCGTTTTAAAAAAGAAATATTTTGCCGCCATTTTGTTCCCCCATCTTGAATTCGTAGTAAAACTATTTTACCAGTTTACCTCTATATCACACTTAATGTTTGCACAAACCTTAAAATTAATCTAATAAGTAACCGATTTTTTGAATATTTTATTAAGACGCCATTTTGTTTTGCTACCTTATATTCATACTAAAATGTTATCAGTTCATTCCTATGTAACACTAGATTTTTGTGCTACGTCTGCGGTAAATTGGATAATTAGTTTTTTAGTAATAATTTTTTTTAACGTTTCGCTAGGCCGTCATCTTGTTTTGGCAAATAAGATTTTTACTAAAATATTACCAAGTCTTCGTGATATAACCCTTAATTTTTACCTAAAATTTGAAGTCAATCACACAGACGGACCAACGGAATTGATAAAACATATTGTTTTGGCATTTAGGGACGCTAAAACGTGAAAATATGTAAAACCTGAGAGATGATTTTTCCAGGATTACAAACATTTTATTTAATCGCCATTTTGTTTCGCCATCTTGTGGTACTAATTCATATCTATACCACAGTGATTTATAGCATAAATCAGTCCATTAAGTAGTTTCTTCGGGCTGAATTTTTAATTATTTTATTAAGGCGCTATTTGGTTTCGCCATCTTGGATTCGTGCGAAAATTTTACTAGTTGAGTCCTACATAATACTTGATTTTTGTGCAAAATTTGAGATAATTGTATAAGTAGTTTTTAGTAATAATTTTGTGAACATTTCACTAGACTGCCATTTTGGTTTGCCATATTAAACTTTTACCAAAATGTTACCAGGTCATCTTTGAATAACCTTTAATTTTTGACCAAAATTTGTAGTCAATCGCCAGTAGCTTTCTAGCCATGCCGCGAACAGACAGACCGACAGACAGACAGAGCAACGGAATTGAGAAAACATGTTCTTAGGCATCTAGGAACCCGTTACGAGCGAAGTAAAAGTAAAAATAAAATCGACTTTATAAAAAAGCAGCAAAAAATCAGTAATAATATTTTATTCCATCTTGAAAATTTGACTTTAAAAAGTCTGCGTCAATCTAATAAAAACAGTAAATATAAATTATACTCGTGTCAGATTCCAGACACACAATATGTAAATATATATTTTTTAATAAATAATTAGATATTAAATTGACGTCGACTTCATAAAGCCAAATTTTCAAAATGTAATAAAATATTATTTTTGACTTTTTAGTGCTTTTTTATGAAGTTTTTCGTCAAAATTTTTTTCTTTTTTATTTTAATTCTTGTAAAATTTTGTGAAATGTTTCGTATAATATTAAGGTATGTGTTTTAATATTCCTTGTTCGCGATATTTTTCTAGAATATCCTCCCAAATGAGGAGCTTTCACTCGATCCGCAAGTATGGTAATAATGTCAACCATATACTGTTCACAAGGATACTTTCCTCATCGGCAATACAATGTTTATGTAAAAGTAAATAGTGGCAGATATTTTTTTAAATACGCGAAAATAATCTCACCAATAACTTAAACATTAAATTAAGATAACATCTTCGAAGCATACTGGTTAGACATTATTTTATTCTATGTAAATTGAGTTAGTAAATCGATGATTGCACAATAAAAAAAGCATTACAATTGCTAATTAATGCACCTTTTTGTTTAACATAAACCGCATAACAGTGCCCTTTAATGTTAAATAAATTGCAATCATGGTGTTGGTTTGTTATTAATGTCACGATGTCATTGGGTGTTGATAATGCGGATA
This sequence comes from Kuschelorhynchus macadamiae, assembly GCA_030620095.1. Lineage (NCBI taxonomy): Eukaryota > Metazoa > Arthropoda > Insecta > Coleoptera > Curculionidae > Kuschelorhynchus > Kuschelorhynchus macadamiae. Next base: position 185,643 of record JAUTXW010002780.1, read on the forward strand.
TATCGATATTCATTACTTACCTTAAGAGGAAATTCCTTACAAACATATGTACCTCGTGAACAGCCAAGGATTATTCGGAAAACAGGCATTAGAAAAATTGTGTGATTTACAGTTCTAAAAATAGTTTAAAATAAATTACTGTATACCAAAAAAATCCACTAAATAAGTATGATTTTCCTTTTTATAATGAATCAAAAGTAAATTTGTTTACCAGAGAAAGATAATTATGCATGATGACGAAATGCGGTTGAAGCCAAAAAATCCGTTTATTTAATGAAGCTTTGATAAAAACAAAGCGGAATATTTAAAATTTAGTATTGACTATTCGTATCATTTGATTTATATACCCAATTTTTATAATTTATTCTCAAACAATGTAAAACTAGCTACCAACAGTGTTTTTTGGTATTAAGCGATGCAATCAGTAACTAAAAAAACGGACGGGACTTTATAAAAAACACACGTTTAGGTTACTCCTAACCAAGTTGCCAAACGATAATATTAATTTTAATTTGTAAATGATAAAATTACTTCTTTGAGGTATAAAACGTTTTTATAAGATTAACAAAGTATTGCAAAGATTGATAAAAGAAAACACTTTTCATGTTCTTTAAATTAAGTATACTTGATAATATAAAGCTAAGTTGAAAAACAAGTTGCTGACCCGAGACCTGAGATTATTTACCTCTATAATATTTTAAATCCACTTTTTAATTTAAGCTTATCGTTCTTCTTTTCGAGACTCGTATATAACCATCATCGACCCCTCGCGCATATCAATGTATGTGATCTTGAGAGTAATATTCATAAATATATACGGCCTCCAGCTTATCATAGGATTTGAAACGGCTTTACCAAGCACAGATTTTATGGTGGTTTTAACCCCCAGTGTCAGTTGTACTTAGAACTAAAATAAAGTAATGGCTTTTTTGGCCATATTATTTGGGAATAAAAATTCAGAACCTCCACTTATGTAGAAAACATTTGGTTGCTGAATTTTTCTATCGTCTATTCGCTCCCAGAGTGTTTAAGTTTAAAAAACCCGTCCCCAGCATATAGCAGCCCAAGTAATTAAATTTTTATTTACCTAACCTAAGCTTTATTAGCTTTTTTCATCTACATTTCCAAAACCTTTTTTTAGAGATTTTCTCTCAAACCGGTTATTATTAAAATATCCATTTAAAAGTCCGATCTGCTACCCTTGTAAGAGGGAAGTATTATAATTGTAAGAAAGTGTTTGTGGTCTCTAGATGTCAAAAAACAAGGTATCCCTTTTCCGCTGTTCCGTGGGTCTATTCAAGGAATAAATAAAATTTATGCAACCAACTAACCTCAAATTTTGCACGTAAGTATAAAAATCGGTAAATTTCCTTTACCCGTAACTACCCTCGAATCTTTTAATTTCTTAGGAATTGTGAAATGTGACTCAATTTAGTTCACTACATAGTCATTTATAGGATGGGACACCTCGGGTGAGTTTTATGACAATTTTTGCTTATAAGTTTTTATAAATCTAGATAATAAAAGTATAAGGTATACTTACACATATTTATTTAATTTGAACATTCATCTATAAAAGAAGATAACAGCGAACTAATTTAAAGCGATACAAACAAAGTAATTTACAAAAAAAACATGGTCACTTCAAATGTCATTAAAATACGCACTTTTATCTGTGCATACTTCATGAGTCCATTTGGAGCAACTGGGAGAGAGTTGGAAAAAGGTTCGCTACAAATTAAGCAGAAAGTTTCGTCTTCAGAATTGCTACTAGCTTCAATGGTTTTAGCGAGGGTTTTAGGTTTTGCTTTACCTATACATATATTTCCCTTGACACCGGAATGTTTAGCTTTTTTATTTCCTTCTTTCAAATCTTTGTTCCTTTTTTCATTTTCCACCCTTCGGCATTGGTCTTAAGTCTTCCGGAGAAAAATACGTGGTATGACTGCGTGCTACCGCTACTGTTTTTAATGGTGAATTGTTAGGGGTAATCTGAGTTTGAATTTGGATGGTTTGATCGCCTTTTTCTGGAATAACTTCGTTTAAAGTTCCGTCTGCTTCCAAATCATTGTCCGGTTTTGGACGATCTGTCACAGCTTCAGGAAGAAACTTATCTTTGGAGAAGATATTTTTATTTAAAGAAAAAATTCCAGCGGCAGCAAACCCAGCTTGAATGTTTTTTAGCGTTGCTGCCAGAGGAAGGGCGTCTATTGCAGTTGGGGGTATGTCATTGTTTTCCCTGGGTAATTGCACATCCATGAGTCGCAAGCACTATTAATGTATTTTTTAAGAGGTCCATGACCAGTCCAACAGTGTGGGAGTAGTGTGGTGGTAGAGAAATTACTACAACTCCATTTTCTTTGCAAAAAGTAATACCTTTTAATGAGAGATAAGAGTCGTGGTTATCTAATATCAAAAGAACCGGTTTTTCTCGAGGGGACCTGGCAGTTTAGCGAAATGGTTCGAATATATAACGAAATCATGTTCCGTCATCCAACCTGATGAATTGGCAAATCCAATACATCCTGGAGGGCTATTGTTAACAAAATAGTCCCTGTAGTTTTTCCTTGGGAATAAAAACATTAGGGGAATCGAATTTCCGCAGGCACTCTCAGCAAAACAAAATATTACTACAGTACCCCTTTCAGCGGAAGTTACAGAATCCACTTATTGTTACGCTTTCTTGCAATAACCCTGTTGGGCCGTTGTTCAGTAGTTATACCCATTTCATCGACATTGTATATATCTTGAGGTTCAAATTTGTAACGATCCACGACCTCTTGTAAAAGGGAAAAAAAGCATTGACGTTTATCTTATTGAAGCTCATAGTGCGACTCAGACTAGTGGATTCCGGATTACTGATGGAAAATGTTTGATGTCGCTTAAAAGAACGGGTGAGCAGAGCAGAGGCCATTTTATCTTTGATCCAATTATCACGGACCGTTACATTATTCTTAACAGCAAATTTGTAAGCTAATTTACAAACTTCTTTTGTGAACAATCTAAAGTATAATTTTGATTGATGAATCAGGTATTCTGCTAGATCACTTTCCATTTGAGCTGATAACACTTGACGAGATCGTTTACACCCTACACACAAGGGTTGCTCCAAATCTAAAATTAAAATTAAACAAATAAAAATTGAGTGAATAAAAACGTGATGAAAAAATATTATCATCATAATTTCGATTCTGTAGTTTTTTGCAAAATCTCTGCAACGTTATGTAGTTAATCTGGAAATCTTCAGCAACTCCCCGTAAAAACCTCCTCTTTTCCAAGCGTATTTTTCCCCGGTTGATTTTACGTTTATATGTCCACATTGTTTTTTCTAAAATAAATTAATAACAGACATTATTTGTTATGTACACTCGATTTTGCGTAAAATACGTGCAGGTATTGAGTCTCTTAATAAATTTGGATTGAAACACTGGTCTTTGTATTTTCTATTTACGCATTTTATCTGAAATAAACTGTAGGTATATACCTACTTTCTTTACAACCACATACATACCTACTGTTAAGTGTATAGTACGGGGCATGTGATAAAAGTAAGAACTTACCCCGATATACGAATGTCACAACTAACCTCAAAGCACATTTTTGTTTTGTCCTATTGTTACTGCCCAAATTTTAATTAGTGGCTAAACAACGTTATTTATGTCAGAAAGAGCATACCCAAATGAGTATTTTACGACAATAATACTACCTCCAACTCTTAAAAGTAGAAAAATCGGCCAAACAACGGCTGCGTTAGCCACCAAAGACAGTCAGTCAGACTTAATATAGAATGACTCAACCCCGTTTTATTGACATAGTCACGACGCAGCTGCCATCTATTTATCAAGCGCATCAGCCTCTGTCACAAATAACCCCTGTTGTGTTCCCTAACACATATACTATCTTTTCAGCTAATACCTATGCCACACTGGATTTTTGGGAAAAATTTTAAAAAAGTAGTTTTTACATTGACACACACCGCAGTTTTGACATGTTGAATTCGTTTCAGTCAAGTAAATAAATTTTTTACGTTGATTTTTTAAACATTTTATTTAGCCGCCATTTTGTTCCTTCATCTTGAACTCGTATCACAACTTTACCAGTTTATTATCACACTTAGTGCTTGCAAAAAAATTGAAATTAATTTAATAATTAGTTTTTTCAGGCTGATTGTTTAAATATTTTACTGAGCCGCCATTTTGTTTAACTATTTTATGTTCATACTAAAGTTCATTCCTATGTAACACTTGATTTGAGGAAAATTGGATAATAGGTATTTTTGGTAATATTTTTTAACGCTTTACTAGGCCGCCATTTTGTTCCAGCATATTCGATTTTTGCCAAAATATTACCACCAGGTTATCCCCATATTGCCCTTAATTTTTTATTAAAATTTGAAGTCAATCTGATAAGTAATTTTGAAGCTATGCCGCGAACTGATAGACAGCTAGACAAACCGGCAGACAGAATTGATAATAGATATTTTTTGGCATCTAGGGACGCTAAAACCTGAAGATATGTAAACCCTGAGAGGGTGATTTTTTTAGGATTACAAAAATTTTATTTGACCGACATTTTGTTCCGCAATATTGAATCAGTATTTGAAATCAGTATATTAAATAGTGGTTCAGACTGAATTTTTAAATATTTTATTAAGCCGCCATTTTGTTCCTCTATCTTGGATTCGTACCAAAAATTTTACCAGTTGATTCCTAAATAATACTTGATTTTTGTGCAAATTTTTTTAAACGTTTCACTAGGCCGCCATTTTGTTTTGCCATGTTGGATTATCACCAAAATGTTACCAGGTTATATGACCCTTAGTTTTTGACCAAACTTTGAAGTCAACCGGGTAAGTAGTTTTTTAGATATGCTGCGAACAGACAGACCGACAGACATACAGATCGACGGAATTCAGGAAACATGATGTTCGACATCTAGAGACCCTAAAACTAAAGATCTGAAAAATCTCGGAAGGTGATTTTTTCACGATAACACTACTTCTCTTTTGCGAGGGAAGTAATATAGGAATAAACCGGTAAGCGGTACATATAATGACCACCTAAAAAAAGGTTCAAAAAGTTTAAAAAACTACCCATCGAATTGACTGCAAATAAAAAATCATTGAAATCAACATCTAGGAATGAGAACTTGGTCCGCTGTAGATAAAGGTTTCAATTTAATAAGAAATAATTAATTACTCAACTGCTATACAATTTCTTCTTCTTTTATATGGTTGTTAAAAACCTCAAAATGTGAATAACGAAAAATACTACTACAGCTGAAATATTTGAAACATTGACTTTCCTAAGACAATATTCTAGATAGGCCGCTTTTATTTGAGTCCCTTATTTTATAGAAATGTAGTGTGAAAAACAATTTGAAAGTTAAACAAGCAAGTTGCAAAAACCTGGAAAGAAACTCGGTAAAGGGGCACACAAAAAAACAGACGAAACATTATATTTTTAACTCGTCTACCTATACCTTTATATTTTCAAAACGAGTCAATATCCGTTACTGTAGGATAGGAAACAGCTTAATTAGATTTTATAGCAAAGTATCGACATCACCACTGTCTTGTACATCAATTTTTATTACCATTTATTGCCGAAGTGACCCTGATGGTGGTTGTCTTTTAATTTGCAATTCTTTAAATTCTTCAACAAACCAATTACTTCGTCAGTAAAAACGCTATATGGTAAAAATTAAAACCAGTTGTTATTCTGTCATTTAAATATGCCACTCGTCCATTTTTAAACTATTTTAATCTTATAATAACAAATAATAATCTTCAAATATAATCCCTCCGTGTCTATGAGGTCATCTGTATCTGATGTTATAAAACTGACTGAAAGCCGCTGGCGGTCAATGATCTTCGTAAGATGTATTTCATTATTCGTCGAAGAAATCAATTTGATGATTAAATTTCGCAATACTTTCGTAATTGTTCTTGACATTATTCTTGCGTCTATAAATTTGGGAGTTCCAAAGATACAGTGTAGTATCCCAAGTAGGAATATTTTTGCTTCAGTAGAAATGTTTTTATGATGGATATTTAAAAATGACCTGTATTTTCCTATGCTATAAGTACAGTTCCAGTGATACAAGACTCGTTCACGTATAGCGCAAATGAAGTGAGACATCCTGTTTTGTTTCAAAATAACGTCTTGTAGAGCAACTCAAGATAGTTTGCTAAAATCAATTTGAATACCAAACAATATTATTTTACAGGGTATTTTATTCAATATTACAAATACTGAAATATGTGAACTACTCTCCTGGGTTTGGATAAAACCAAATCTGAATTTTTCATATATGTACGGAATCACCTTCTCAATATGTCCAAACTTTTTCAGGTTTTGCAGCTTACTGAAGGACTTTATAGTTTATACAAAGTTTACGGAATAAATATAAGTTGGGTCACCCCGGTCCGCCATCAAAATACACCTCCCAGCGTTAGACTGGCACCAGACTAAATTCTTTGCTCGAAGTGTACACAGTGTCGCTTGCTGTCGCCGAGTTGAGTTTAAATTTATTATCAGTCAAACGTATAGGGTGAGCTAAAAGAAGTTGTATTTTGTGTAAATTAGTAAAATGTTTAGTCAAAATATTTGTTGGGTGGATGGTTTTTTAGATGTCCAAAGGGTGATTTAAAACTTGTATATTTATTTGACATTTCTCACTTGCTAAAATCAACAAGGTCAAGTTAGCGTCACAAGTATTTAGCAACTAAGTTGCAGTGACTATATATATATATATATATATATATATATATATATATAAATATACAATATAAATATATATATATATATATATACAATATATATATATATATATATATATATATATATATATATATATATATATAAATATATATATAATTTAATGCATTGCCAAAGAAGTAACTCCAACAGCTAATTTTATTTAAAAAATAAGTAATTTGTTTGATTTATTGAACTCGAATAACCTACAAAATGTTCAAATTTTATGGCAACTGACACACAAAAAACCTTATTACTGGAAATGGATAATATCTTTGAAAACTTAAAAGTATTACCTTTTGACGGAAAAGATGTAACAAATAAGTTAAAATTTATTTCTGGATGGAGCTTAACAATTAAATCAATTTTATTTCTCTGGAAAATGTTGCAAGCTAAAGGTTATAAATATTTATTTACAAGAAATCTTAATCATGATTATCTTGAAAACTTCTTTGGACAAATTAGGAATTGCTGTGGCAATTCAAAGAATCCTACTCCTATATAATTCTGCTGTTCATTAAAAAAAGAATTCGTTACTATATTGACGGTGCTGAGAGCGCTAACTGCATAAATGACGCCACTGAAGTTTCATTACATATGCCACTCGAAGTGGATAAAACCTGTAATAACGTTTTTCCTGTATACACCACTTAGAGTTTTCACTAACGATAACATCTATTTAAAAAATCCAGAGGTAAATGCGCTAGTATATGTAGTAGGATATCTTTTGAACAAATGTTTAATACATCACTCTTGCGATGTAGGTACTAAATTTTTATTTTTGCACAATTTAATAACTTGGCACATAAAAAGGCAATTGGTAAAGTGATTTTTGTAATGTAGTTTTTAGTCATTCATGTAGCGACTTTCCTTTTGATTATTTTGTAAGTTTATATACGAGAGTGCGTATTTATTTTACTCTAAAATTCATAACTATCGATATAAAAACGACAAAAGCAAATACAAAGAATATTAAGCTTAGTATCCTTAAAAATTTGTAAATATTTGTAGACTACGTTGTAAAACGAGCAACTGTTTTCTCTTTACCTCTATGTTACTGTTGATTTTATTATCTAGGAGTATTACTGTATTATATATTTAACACCCTGTAAATAGTGAGTTTGTGTTTAGATTTAAAATTATATACTTTTTACTATTTTTTTTGTTATAAAAAAACTCTGTAAAAGCCTGACAGTCTGAAAGAAACAATTTCTGTACTAAAATACTCTACCAATTCATGGGTACACAGCACAAAGCTCCAACACAATATTTAATTCCACCTTCAACACATATTGAAAAATATGTGTTTTTAAGTTCGAACACCAGGTAAAACTTAAAAATAATTGTGTCTTTAAATGTCTATTTAAATCAAAATTGTAATAAAAAATGTAACTATCTAAATCGACCAACATTATTTCAATTCAGTAAATTTTGTCCACAATTATTGTGTATCATTTTTGAAACTACCTGGTAGAAAAAAATTTCCTACTCGGAATCATACTATTTTTAAAAGAGCTCAGTAATAGCAGGAATTTTACGATCGGTGGCAGGCATTGCGAATATCAAAGTTTTGATGCCGAGTGAGGCAACATTAAATTTTGCTTCTACTTCTAATCGAAAACAAGTATTTCCGGGAAGAGAAGTATTTACGTATTAGGACACCAAAACAAAAGTACCTTCCCTTTCGTAAAACTTAGGCAAAACCCGGCTATTACATTACTACCAGTCACCGCTTGTTAAAAACATATATCATTCATAAATGGAATAATTATATTTTAGGACAGAGATGGGAGGACGAAGAAAAAGTGAAAATGCTTTACGGCTGTGATACTTAAAAAAAGAACCTAAGAAAAAAAGTTTTTTTAATTAATTTCCTTAATTCTTTTATTTCAAATAATCACTGCCCGATACTAATAATAAATGTTAAACCCTTGGATTATTTAACAAGCGTACACCGCCTTCTTCGAAACATGTAGCTAAAACCAGAATATGTAAATTCTGTAAACTTTGCTTGTGTAGCCCGTTTCGCAAAGTGCCGACTCAGATTGAGTCAACTTATATGTATTCCATAAACTTTGCTTTATATAACACAGGGGTAATTCAGTGTTTCGGGTCAAAAATCACTAGGTTTAGTAGAATATCCGTTGTCATTTTGTTAAAGAACCCAATGCAAAATTGAAAATATACAATAGTTGTTGAAATATTCAGTTCAAAACAGTAACGAATAAAACGCCTTTTTATTCCCCATATTAGATGTATTATCTAGTGTTATCAATATTACAAAGAACATTCGATCCAAATATCGATTTTGCTTAGCTTAGTATTTTTTATCTGACTCGGAGAGAAATGTTTGTATAAAGAAAACTTAGTCTTTCGCATACCACAATAATGTAATATGCGCTATTAATTAAAATAAAGTTTGTTTAGCAACGCCTATAGTTTTTGTTTTCTATCACAACGCTATATGGTCTATCTGAGGAATATCAACCGCGAAGGTGCTTAAGATATTTTCCTTTTATTTGTGATAGATGCATTAGTGCAAGGTAAAGTTATAAATTAGCGGAGTTCAAGATGGCGGAGACTGGGAAGTTTAACATCGAGAAGTTGAATGTGCAAAATTATGAGTTATGGTGGTTTTTAACAAAAATGAATGGAGATTTATGGGATGTTGTGTAGTCCGAAGTACCTAGTGAAGCTTCACGATATAGGGATTGGTGACGAAAAAATGACAAAGCATTATCGACGATTGCTTTACTTCTTGACACGAATCAAATAGTTCACCATCACCACCCTAAAGGATTACCATCAGAAGTCAACGTTGTCAAGTATTGTTTTTCTACTAAAGCAATTATGCAAGCTCTCGTTAGAGGAAGACGGTGATATGGAGGCCCACATAAGTAAATTTTCAGAACTGCAAAATAAATTACCGGCACTCGATGAAGAAATAAGGGATCGTCTTGCTGCTGGTTTATTGTTGGGAAATTTGCCTGACTTTAACAGCTTTTTACACACAGAATTGGAAAGTCGTCCGCCTGAGGAATTTACTTCAGAGTTTGTAAAAAGTAAACTGATAGATGAATTTAGGCGACGACCTATAACTCTAGCTGGGACAAGTCACGATGAATCACTGCTAAAGGTGATACATAAAGGAAAACCAGCACCAACCAGAAGTAATGGCAATCAAGCTGATTAGTCAAAAATGTACTATTTTTGCGAGAAAATGGTCATTTTAAAAGGGATTGTTATAACTTTAAAACGTGGCAAAATAGTAAGGGCAGGGCAAATGTGGTAACAGAAGACAGTAATACATGTTTTATAGTGAAAATAAACAAGGACGATTATTATGACGATGCTTGTCTTAGTACAAGGGGCATACAAGGGCATTTTACTTGGTGGTTCATAGACTCTGGTTGCAACGAGTCATATGGTAAATACAAAAAGTTTTTTTGTGAACTTTGATGAACGTAGGAGCGGTTTCGTGCGGTTAGCCAATAAGGACCAGTTATCGAAAATTGAATGTGTCGAATCGGATTACATTCGGATTAGCGAAGTTCTTAAATGAAAATTAAACAACGTATTATTTGTGCCTCTTTTAGATTGCAATCTAATATCAGTAAAAAACCTTACGAGTGCGGATTTTAAAGTACAATTCAATAGCGATTCGTGCAAAATCTTCGAAGGGGAAAAAGTGCAGGCAACAGCGAAATCATCGCCAGAGTTATACAAACTGTTGGTTCCTGATAAAGTACTAAAGACTGAGGAAATACAGAAACTGCTGTGGTCACACTCATGGCATTTGCGTTTTGGACATCGCAATATTGACGCAATTAAGAAATTAGCAAAAGGATAATTATCTAGAGGAATAAAAATAGAAGATTGTGGAATTAGGAAAGTCTGCCAATATTGCACTAAATTTTCACGTAAAGTTATCCTAAGCAGACAAACAGGTTTTCATTAAAAATATTAGATATAGTCCATACAGATGTCACTGGTCCTATGAAAACGACTACGCCAGAAATTTAAAAATATATTCACACATTTTTGCCAGCATAGCATATGCTCATATTCCCAAAATGTACGAACTAGCAAACTGGATAAAAAAGCTTTGTGCTTTTTCTGAAAATTGTTGATTACTCTAAAGGATCAAAAGCTTTTCGATTGTTGGACGAAGAAAAAGAACAGATAAAAATCAGAACGGATGTCATTTTTTGGGAAAGCGTGGAACAGGAGGAAATGGAAAATAAAATATAGTCAACGGAACCAAATACTGTTTTGCAATATGACGTACAAATAGAAAAAGAAGAGTATGTTAACAAAGACACAACTTCGGTCCCCGCAAGTAATGATGGTGATTCTATCTATCCAAGTGTCATAAGGAATGTTGAAAACAACGTGCCTAAAATAGATGTGAAACTTCACAAAGAACAAAGGTATTCCTCCAAATCGTTATGTAGCATCACTAAAATTAAATTGAAAGCAATGGAGAACGAGCTAGTAAATTTCAAAGAGGCTCTTTCAGGAAGTGATCTTGATTTATGGAAAGCTGCCATGGAGGAAGAAATCAATTCATTATTGGAAAGTAATACGTGGACATTACTGCAAAGAATCAAAACCATGAATATGATTTCCAATAAGTGGGTGTTTAAGATTGTGGCAATTGACTAGCAAAAAGTTTGTGTGTTTTATTGAATATTACAAATAGTAAAATATGTAAACAACGCCCATTTCTCTGGAAATAAACACACCTGCATTTTTCCTGTATATATATCTATATCTAGATAGGCACTATGTAATCGTAAAAATCAAATGCCTGCAAATCAAGTGCCTTTTTGAGGGACAACTGGTACAGTCTTTCCAAGAAGGCTCATCATGTCCAAGGACCCGCTTTTGATTTAACGACTTTCCCAATAGTGAAGCTTATGTTGGCCGAAAAAAGTTCTGATAACCGTTTCCTTATGTCAAGACTAAGAGAGCCTGCCATTTTAAGGGCCTTCAAGTTATATCTCGCCTTTCTGCATGATCAACCTGGGTTAGTTCACTTTAAAGGATATACAAATACCAGCTCCAGACTGTTTTCGGCTTCTGAAGGCATTCCTATAGATGATATAACCCTGCATAAGATTTACTACCACTTCCATGAAGCTTATAAATTCAGTACAGCTGAAGTGGAAGCCGACCTCGCTGCCTACAGATCCTATGTTCCTTCTCCCTTCGGAGGAACGATCGAACCATCTTCAAAGAACCAGAGAATGCCACAAAAACTACTTTTCCAGCAATTCCCCGAAAAAAAAATTAGATAACTTGACGTGTCCTGAGGAACTAGATTCTTCAAAATCTCCTTTTGTTACGGGTCTTAGTATAGTTTTAATTAATATCGCTTCTCTAAGAAATAAAACTGACGAGTTGTACCTGTTCCAAGACGAATTGGAGTTCCCCCAACTTGGTGCTATCACTGACTGGCTGAATCTAAACGAACCCTTTTATGTGGAGAGATCTTCCACAATAGCTAGATGACAGAAATAACTCAGCTCATTGAGAAACACTGATTCTTTCTCTAAATGGATATATCGTATTGGTAACTAAATATGACCATTTGTTAGCAGATAACTTTTTTGAATTTTCTATAGTATATCATCAAAATATTGATTTCTATGTAATCTGTATTTATAGATCACCAAATTCTGAAGTACAATTTTTCTTTAATTACGTGCTAAATTTGCTAGATACTCTACCAGTAAAAGGCAGGAAAAAAATTATATGCGGGGACCTTAATATTGACTATGCTACCCAGAAATATTTAATTTCTATATTCCACTCTTTAGGTCTTGCAATGCATGTATCGTCTCCAACTAGAATTTCAAAATACTCTTCTTCTATCATTTATTACATAACGTCTGATTTCTCTCCATCAGAGGTTCAATCTCAGGTTTATAACAGAGGTCTTTCCGATCACGAAGCAATATTTTCCAAATTTAGAATTCCTCTTAGGCTCTTACAGAGACCTCGCCATAGTGGCAGAATTTTCTTGGCCTCCAATTTTTCAGAATTTCATAATATTTGCTTAAACACCAACTGGAATTTTGAATTTGAGAATGTTAGCTCAAATTTTAGAGCTTTCTTAAATAAAATTTTAAGTGCTTTTAATAGGGCCTTCCCGCTTAAGACTATTAAACCCAAGCGTCATAAACCGTGGACCACGAAAGGACTACGCATTTCTGCTAAAAATATACTTTCCGTCTTATATATATATATATATATATATATATATATATATATATATATATATATATATATATATATATATATATATATATATATATATATATATATATATATATATATATATATATATATATATATATATATATAATTCACCGACTCCATTGTTATTCTCGACTATATCTCTAATTAGAGGAGGATAGTAAAAATATATTCTATCAAAAACGGCTAACAAAGTCTAAACACATTTTAAAGACAACCTGGTCTATTATCAATGAGCTCAGAAACAAATCAAACTCTGTGACTCAGATCTTGCCAAGGCCAAATGACTTAAATGATTATTTTATTAATGTATGCAAAAATGTTACCTTTGGTATCTCGCCAAGTTTGGCCCCTCTTTCGTTTTTCCCTCCATCGGGAAATGTCGCCGATAGCCTTTCTTAAGCCCTGTTGGCAACATGGAACTATTGAAATAAACGAATAACATCACAAGCAAATCTACGTGTAGCACTGATGGTCTATAAATTATAATATTCCTGAGCCTGCCTCTTCCGGTCATACAGGCCCTTAAAATACTAATAAATGAATCCCTTATACAAGGTGTATTCCCTGAATGCCTTAAAACAGCTATGATTATTCCTCTTCATAAAAGGGCGAAAAAAACTAACTCTTGCAATTATCGCCCAATTGCTCTACTACCAGTGCTATCATTGAAAGGTTACTAAAGAATGATCTTATGCCATTTCTCCTTAAACATCAAATAATATGCCCGGATCAGTTTAGATTTTTACCCAATAAGTGCACCAGTGACGCCATGTTCTCTTTGCTTAGCGACGTCTACTTATCCTTCAATAACAAGCACCCCAACGCCTCAGTTTTTTGTGACTATGCAAAAACCTTTGACTGTGTTAGTACCATGAGATTTTGATAAGAAAGCTAAATTTTTATGCATTCCGGGGTATTTCTTTAAATTGGTTTAAATCTTATCTCGGAAATAGGCAACAATTCCTAAGGGCAAATGGTTCTGATTCTGATTGTAAATTTATTACAAGGGGAGTCCCTCAAGGTTCGGCCTTGGGACCTATTCTTTTTTTGCTATACATTAATGATATCACCAACCTCAAAATTAATGGAAAAATCTGTCTCTTTGCTAACGACACAAGCATAACATGGAGTGATTTTGATACAACGTCTTTACATTCTAATATTTCCAACGACCTTATTATGGTTAAGGCTTGGTCCGATTCCAATCTGCTTTGCTTCAATGTAGATAACACGGTGGCCTTATCTTATAGAGGAACTTTACAACCACTTCAGCTACTTAACAGCAATATTAAATGCGTTGAGTCAGTTAAATTCCTGGGTTTGAATATAAATAGGAACCTAAAATGGTCTAAGCATATTGACACCTTAACTAAAAAACTTTCCACCGCCTGCTTTGCCGCTCAAGAAAACTTTCTATCAAAAAGTACACCAGTGCAACAGGCAGCAGAAGATGCTGGTGAAAAAATGTTACCAATGCCATTTGTATATGCATCAAATTCGACACTGTTATCATCGCTGGTGAAGATGTGGATGCTAGTTTCACCCACAGTATTAGCTAAAAGAGCAGTATCATACAAGAACAACGTTCTCTTCTTTAAAAAGACCCACACCTTAGTAGAGATACCATACAATTCGCTTATTAGTAGCACTAGATGAGGTAATCCTGATACCCAAAACCTTAACGGGTTGTGTTACAAACTATTTGTAAATAAGTTTAACCTTGCCAGAATGCCACCAACTCAAGATGCAGCACACTTTCATTCTCTAAGATCTTACCACCAAGTACAGAAATGGTTGGGAATTGATAAAAGCCCTACTGAATGGGGTTGGATACGAATACAATGTAGTCTCTCTCCACTGAAAACCATGCGGATCCCAGCTCCACAATTAACTCTCAAATTAATTTCGTGTGGTTGCAAAAAAGATTGTGGCAGTGCTCGTGAATTCAGAGAAGCTGGGCTCAAGTGTTCAATATTATTCCAATTTTCTTTTTGTTTTCTTTTTTTATTCGTATTATTGATACTATAAAGAAATAAAATTTGCCCGTTTTTTTTGTATGTAGGAGGTAATCTCTGGAACGATTAAACCGATTGTAAAAATTCTTCACTGATAGAAAACTAAACTATTTTTGAGTAACATAAGCTATATATTATTTTGTAAAATAATACGTTTTCAGTTCGACATCTAAACATTTTTAAATTATGTGACCTTTTTTTCCACATTTGCTGAAATTTTGCAAGTGTAGTATTTTGGGAACTATCAAGTATAAACGTCTTAGTTTATACTTCTGACACTTTTACAGTTAAGCCTACAGTTCAGAATGTACATAATAAAAAGTGTAAAATAAATCGAAATTTTGTGGAATTAGTTCTAACTGCTATATTTTGAAGTATCGTATCTTAGGAACTATTAACTAGGTATATAAAGATGATTTAAATCCAAATTGTAGCGCATTTAGTCCTGTAAATTAATAACCTTGTTGAAACAACTTTGCTCTAAAACCCACAATTTAGGTTTTATTTAATGAAAACTGAAAAAACATTATATATATTAATAGAAATATTCGTTGTTTCATAGACATGCTGCACCGCAAGGTAGAAAACTCGGATTTTAATAGCGACTTCTACAAGTATAACATGTCCATAAATAGCGAAGAGCTGTGATAAGTACTCAGCAAAATTACTTAAGATATTCATCCCCGTATTCACTAGTATTTTGCAAAAGTACTTAAAATATTCATCCCCGTATTCACTAAAAGGGTTTAAGAGTTAGACTAGGTCTAGTTGCCATGGTACTTAAAACTCTTAGTTCGCCAGTTATGTTTTACTTATGTCACTGTCATTTAGTAATTGTTACATTTAGAAAAATTATCTGTAAAATTGTTAAAAATGTCATCCTAAACCTATAAATGTCAAATTGGACGTGGTCTACATTTAATCCTCTTTAGTGAATAATGACATCATTATTCACTAATTCACACTTGTTTTACTTAGTCAAGTAAATTTACTTTTCAGTACATCTACTAAATACTTATATATATATATATATATATATATATATATATATATATATATATATATATATATAACTTAAACTACTTCTAGGTGTTCAGTATTTATTGAATACTTAAAGTAGATCTATTACTTAAGTACGTACAGTCCATCTAGATACTTACAGTATTGGGCAGATTTTTCAGTACTGCAATCATAATCAAGTTAATTTTTTTTTTTGAATAACTAAATATTCATACATTTTATCATGTTAAACCTTTTTTTTCTAAAACACAGGAGTGTTGCTCAGATATTTAAACATCACTTTAAGGGTTTAGTTTTAGAAAAAAAATCAGTTTAAAAAAATACATATAAAATTTTACTACAATTTTGATATTGTCTTCATCTAGATATTAAATTCACATTTTTTTATGTGCAATTATAAATCTGTATAAATTATTATTTATACAGATTTATGACAGTGATCCCTATATACCTCACCAGAAATGCCTTGTTGTGGTGGGCAGTAATGACAAACATATTTATATTTTAATATTTATTTTAAATATTATTATTTCGAATAAAAAAAGATTAATAAAAATGTTCATTTTAATTCACCGAATAGAATCATAGTCATCATAAAAAATTAACTTTTTGGAAAGTAACGAATCGAACATCGACTCTGTTGTTATTCTTGCTGCTTATAAAATTACCAGGTTTAAAATCTTTATCTTTAAAGGTATTCGAGAAAATTAACTCTGTTGTAAGAGGAAGTGCATTACTTTCTAATGACTTCACTTATACGTATTTGCTCCCTTTTTCTAACACATTGCCCCTTATGGCAGGGTTTTGTCAATTTTCTCGGTTGTCTTTAAAAATAAAGGCATCAACCAGGATTTTTTATAATCAGCAGGAGATACCCTTTCAACGATTTCGGTATTTGGAGAACGTCGACGGAAACTGCGGCTCTGTGCCCTGGGCATGTGTCACCCAAAGAGGAACCACGGTTTAATGTAAGAGGGATATTCTTCGTGCTATGTCCAAACATAAGAGAAAATCATTAGACATCCTGTAAACATTAAGTATAGAAAAAATCAACGAAAACTGAATATGTATTTATTAGATTACTTATGTGAATGAATGAAATTTTAAGTACCAGTACAAGTGCTTTTCCAAAAAAGAACTGAATACATTGTCTCAAGTATAACGTTATTTAAAAAGTACTTAAGTTAAATACTTACATTATAAAATATACTGATTATTTTACTTTAAGTACATCTGAAAAGTACATCTGAAAGTACGTCTGAATAGCGGGTACCCGGCCTTTTGCGAGGTAAAGTGTATAAATTGAATGGGCTGCAAAGGATTTTTCTAAATTTGATATGAACCTCGCAGAAATGCAACTTTGCTGAATGGCTATTTCAAATAAGCAACAGGACCATTAATATAGACTTTAACCACCGTACAATACGTACGGTGCTTTAACTTTACGTCGTCGACATAAAGAAGAACAGCTCATTAGCAATATTAGCAATATTGCCACAGATAAAAATCTATTCAAATTAGCATAAATAAAAAAAAATTATAAAATTTGGCACTGCGAATTAAACTTGTCTAGGGGTGTACTTTCAAAGCAAATGGGAGCTTCATCCCTTAAACTCACCCACGACGTGGAATTTGAAAGTTTTTTCCGTTTTTCTCGAAAACCGTTCGTCCTAGAGAAAAACTACACTTACGATAAATATTCGCCATAAAATTCTACAAAAAAATTCTATTACCTAAATTATTTAGAACAGGGGTTTTCCAGAAATCAGGTGTTAAAGATGGGTGTGAGTTAACGAACACGGTATATCACGAATCTTAGGAGTGATTTCGGTACGTTGTGATTTCATTAATGTTGGATTATGGAAGAAGGCCATAATAATGGTATATTATTAGTTCAGGTAGAAAAGATAGCCTTTATTGACCAAGTATCCCGAAAGTATGGGGGATACAATGCGCTAAGTTATCGAAGATCTTCGCTAGCGTCTTTATACATTATTTTTTTCACTACTATCGCTTGTAAAAATAAATACGTACCTACCATTGGTTTGTTTGTAATACATTTTTCCAAGTGATAGGTGATGTCATATTTAAGTTAGCTGACATTTTTATTTTGCGTGTATCATATAATGAACAAGGGCAAGTGACACTTACAGAAAGAATGGAAGATATCTACCTAGGAATAACAATGAATTTTTTCTACCTAGGGAGCGAAAAGTTACTTCTTATGTTTCTAAAATCGCCAATAATGATCGGTTCTCCGTCTAAAAGTAAAAAGAAGTTTTACTACTAATAAAAAGCACTCGTTTTCACACTACCACTGAGGTAGAGTTATCGGCGCGTTTTTTTTTTTAGAATGGTTTCTCCTAGAGACTTAATCCACTAAGTCGAAATAAATTTGCAAATGGTTTTCTGTAGTATCTGTAAAATCTGTATTGGTACAGGTCTGTGAACGGCAATTTCTGCACATAGTTGTACAACGTAAGCCTTGGAACAGCTGCACCACTTTTCACAACCTTCTTTGCAATTTTGTTATTAATGTTAAAATAGAAGCTGGGGCGAGTGGCTCAGTGGTATAAACAAGTGACAGAGCATCATGATTTTTTTCCAGCCCCATAGCTGAGATGGGAATGCTGTTGTAGTGCTGCCGACGTGGAAGGTAATTTTGAAAGAATAACGGCACTGTCCGCTTGGGCAACAAATTTATTAAAATAATTAAATCTTTACTCAATTAGACTGCCGTCTAATAGTTTAGCCTTATAGAGCATCAATATACATATTTCCCCAGCTTGCTCAATTTCTTTAGGAGTTGAATTGTTGTTATTAAAAATCTGGGTTACACTATCAAGGTCCTTTTCCCGATTAAATAGTTGTATAAATTGCTTTTTGCCCTTTCCAAAAAATCGTGACGTGGTATCGCAACAACTAATAGCATGAATAAATAAAATGAAAACTTTTTACAATGGCGAAGAATATTAGAGGACTGCACGTTTTACGAACTGTATAGCCACTTTTTAAAATTAACTTGGGTCTTTTTTTGAAATATGATATCTCTATCCTCTGGGGCAAATGCAATAAGTAAAACAAGGAGGTCTACGTCTTGACCAATCACTACGACTTGTTCGTTTTCCTGACATTTGCTGATAGTAGTAGTAACAATTTCGACATCAGCATCATCTACTGCTTGACATGTGCCTACATTTTGGTTGCGCGGATGATCAGCAAGCTATGAAATAAGTCATTCTTTATTGTTAAGATTTATTAAAAAATTACAGTTTTTTTGTATGTGTTGAAGATTGTAAGAAGAAGCGTCGGAAAGTAGTTTCAGTTGACGCGGTCTAATCCCAAGAACCATGATTTCTTAATTGTTCAAATGTAGTTTACAGAGAAATAAAACAGGATTTATTTTGAAGTACCAAGCCAATAACAATTTAAATGAAGACAAGGTATTACACATTTTTAAATCAACTTATCAAGGTTGTCATAAAACCCACGTAAAATGTGCACATAATATGTTTCAGATACGTGAACAAATTAACATAATTCGGAAGAAAATATTATTCATAAGCTAAAGTAAACATACTGTTTTATATAAGCAGTATTCTTCGTTAGGTGCTAAATGAGCTATTTATTTATTTATTTCTTTATGGTTTTATTATATTGTAATTGCTCACCTTAAGTTTTTGTTTCAGTAAAAGACAAAGGAAGCATAAAAATAGTTTAATTACTGCTGGGTTTTGCCAAATCCTTACGGTCTTATTCATTTATTCGCATGGTATATATAATTACTTATACATAGCACATTAATTTGTAACTTAGGTGTTAATTAAATATAAGCTTTTTTGAAGATGGCAAATATAGGCTCTTAAAAAAATGAGATGTTTGAAATGATAATAATAATAGAACAACCTATTAGTGTTTCTGAAATCTTTTTGGTTCTTATAATCTTGGTGGTATGGTATTCGAGTTCTCGACATTTTTTTTGCTAACGCTACTTACTCACGTATAACATGCCCTATAACCCGGCAGGTAGAAAGTCACACCAAAATGGTCTATCCTTTTAAAAACATTTTTCTCTAGGTGTAAATATTATTCTACCTAAATCTGAGCGTATCTCAAATACTTTTTTGTTCGATACTAATAAAATACTATTTTGAACCCGCCTGGCAAAACTGTAAACGCCACTAAGTAATCCAGATTTTATTATTTAATTTTTTAATTTAATACTAATTTTAAATGTATTCAAATTTCAAAATATCTTAAAGTTTTTTTGCAAATAAAATTTTGAAAAGTTAAAATCCAAGTGTTGGTTCAGTGGCATATCTAAGGGGTTTTTAACTATTTATTATTTAAACTAAAATGAAATAAGTAGTACAAATTAAAAAACGCACAAATCGATAAAAGGCAAATTGAACACAAATATAGTTGAGGTAATTTTTTTGACATGGAAAAATTGTGGAAACCATTGATGTGGATCTTTTTTCGTTTACCTACATTTTAAAAAACACATACTTAATATTTCAAAAATCGACAAAATATCACAAGTTTTGTTTTATTTTTAATAAAATTTTTAAGTTGTCAATGATAACAGAAGAAAAAACTCAAAAACGATTTGTGTATACTAAAAATAAATTTCTTTTGTTTCTTTTGTATATAAAATATTTTCTTCAAATATACAGGGTACCTGAAAATAAAAAAAATTTATTCCAAAAACACTAAACTTTCCTAAATAAGGGAGGAACACGCCAAATTTATTTTATAATTTTGAACATAAAACCTTTTTTTTTTCAGTAAGCAGGGCAGCTAAGAATGATAACGTTTAGCTTTAAAAAGAAACGGTAAGATAGGACATTTTTAACAGCAATTTTTTGTATATAAGCTCACTCTAAGGAGGGAAACACCTCAACTAAAAACAAAAATTAAAATTTTAGGTTTAAAGGGTGGAAAAGATCAAATATGTTTTTTCTTCGACTACACAGGGATATCCTTTATGCAACAGCTCTTTAAAAGTGAAGATAATTTTTTTAATTAAAACCTATGAATCTTTTTTAAAAAATGATAAAACAAATGATGTATCAGCGTAATTTTCAATAATAATTGCTGTTAAAGCTGGATGAATGGCGTCTTCCAATAAAAGCCAACACATTTCTCCATTAAAACGATCTCCAAAAATGCCAGCTCAAACATTTTTGAGGTTGTTATGAGTGCACTTCACAATAAACTCAATTATTCATATTGCAACAATAGCGGCAGTTCTGACGATTGACATTGACAGTCATGTTTAAGAAAAGAGAGGATTCACCGAAAAAAACAGATATCAATAATAAAATTGGGGTTTTTACATTGCTAGCTCAGTCATAATTTTGCAAAACCTCAAAAAGCGGGTTAAAATTGTCTTTATTAAGTTCTTGTACCAAATGTATTTTATACAGATGACATTTTTGTTTTTTGTTTCTTTATTATTTTGAATACTGGGCCGCCAAATTTCATATACAACAGTCAAGTGTCTCGTACTCGTTGTGGGATCTGCTGCAACGTGTTCTAAAACTGCCACAAGTGTTACCTACAGACTCAGTTTCACGGTTTTCCTATTAATTTCAAAAGGTATTTTCGAATCATATTATCTTCGTGTTGGTGATTCAATACTTCATCTGCCTTGTTTGCACCTTGGTTACTACGGAAAAAAAAGATTTCTTCTCTCTCTGCAGTCAAATAACCCATTATTAAATTTAAACATAGATCCAGATAACAGTATAAGTTTAAACTAGGTAGTATACTGAAAACACATGAACGGCACAGGATTATATTAAATCTTATTTACCTATGTTTGTTTCAGTAAAGAGAAAGAATATTCGAGATTTAGAACTGTAAATATTTTTGTGATTAAAAATTATCTTTAACAGGAATAAGGAAATTTGAACATTAAAACGTTCCTTTTAATGCAAAACGGTGGTGTATTGTTCATGAAATTTTGTCTACTAACAAAATCACTCAACTTTGTTACCGCAGACCTGTTATGTTCATAATTTTGATTAACCACTAATAAAAGTACTTCAGTTACTCTTCTACTTTTAAAATTAATTTTCTGGATAATTGTTGGGTTTAATTTAAAATGTAAAGTATTGTTGTAAATATAATTGAAATAGCTTTCAGACAAGGGAATACTCAACCTTCCTTCCACTTAAGATTTTGAGAATTAACTTCACCCCCGTTAGGGTGTTGTAGGTAATGGGTTGAAAATATACCACAACATTTTTCCTCCTCGACATTAAAATTGACAAGTCAGAACATTGAAAAAAACGACCGTCTTCCCGAAAACGTATTTATTTCGTTTTCGTTTCGTCACCCCATATTTTCTTACATATAAACTTCAAATTGACAAAACCATTAATGTACACACATGTAAGGTGAATATTATGTTTACCAAAACACAATTTTATTCAAAACAACTGCTTGAATCTAATGGACCATGGAACTAAATTTTTTCAGTTTAAGAAGAATTGTTGATTTTGTTAAAAATATTAGCCATGTTTTATTTTATTATTTGCTCTCTGATCAAATAAACATTTTATGAAAATTTCAGTTTCTTCATTTTATTTACCTAATATTGTTCTAGTTCCTCGTGACTGAAATTAACTACGTCATTTTTATTCAATTAGCTTATTTCCAAAAATAGGCCAGGTTGTGTAAATTACATTTGATAAATACATAAACCCGGAAATTCATACTTTGCTTGGGCTTGGTACGACAGGTACTAGACAATTTGAAAAGTTCATCATCGTTAATATTTATTTATCACTATGGGTTTATTTCATCATTAATTTGTATTGTGTGGGAAGTTCCTATATTTGGACAATACAATTTATAGTCTCTATAGATTGACAGAATTTTATGACGTTATGACATGACGATGTTAAATATATCGACAAATATGATGTGATATTTAATAGATATATTTGGAATTACACCTTCATAGCTGGGCGACACGACCGACAACGTCGGGAATATTATTTCGAGAATTTAATTGTTGACATGTCAATTGTGGAATAGACGTCGCCTATCGAAGTGTCACCGACAATTATTCTAAAAAAAAAAATCGGTAAATTTCTTTACCCGGAATTTTCCTCGTTAAGATTTTTTTCCATTTGTTAGGAATAGTGAAGTGTGACCCAATTTAGTTCAGTACATAGTCACAGTATATATGTGTTACATATGTCTTCTTCATTTTTATTTCTTCCATCATATTGGATTCCTACCAATATTTTACCATTTTCTTTCTACCTATGCCACACTTGACTTTTGGGCGTAATAAAATAAATTTAACAAATAGTTTTTACATTGACACATACCGACATTTTGCAACGTCATATTGAATTCGTACCAGTTTATGCCATTTTCACATCAAATTTTACTGAAAAATCAATTGAATAAGATTTTTTTAAAAAATTTATTTGGCCGCCATTTTGTTTCACCATCTTAAATTGAAACCCATATTAGCACTCTTTACCTACTCTGCTGGTCCGCAGATACTTCCCAGATATTAAATTTCTAACTGGTTTTCGTTATCGATCCTCTTGTTATGTTAAAGTGGTGTATTATTTAGGGTTAGGATCACGTAGAAAACAAAAGCCCTTTTTTAAAATGTCGACGTTTCGCAACTTCATTGTTGCATCCTCAGATTTTATAACCTACATAAAACCCATATTACCAGTCTTTACCTACTCCGTGGTCCTCAGATATTTCCTAACAAGTAATAATACATCACTCTAACAACAAGAAGATCATCTACGAAAACCATTAAGAAACTTAATATCTGGAAAATATTTGCGAACCAACGTAGTAGGTAAAAGCTGATACTATGGGTTTCATGCAGGATATAGAATCTATGTGTCCTGAGGATGCAAAAATAAAGTTGCGAAACATCAACAATTTAAAAAAGTCTTTTGTTTCTTTACTGGACCCTAACCCAAATAATACACCACTCTATCATAATCACAAGAGGATTGTTAACGAAAACCATAGAAACATAATATCTGGGAAATATCTGCGGACGAACAGAGTAAGTAAAGACTGATAATACGGAGTTCATGCAGGATATAGAAACTATATATGTTTTTTTACTGGACCCTAACACCAAATAATACACCACTGTAACATAATAACAAGAAGTTTATTAACGAAAACCATTTAGAAACATAATAACTAGAAAATATCTGCGGACCGACGGAGTAGGTAAAGACTAATAATATGGGTTTCCTGCAGGATATAGAATCTATACATGTGTCCTGAGGATGCACAAATTAAGTTTCGAAACGTCGACAAAAAAGAATTGTTTTTTTTTGTTGGATCTTAACCCCAAATAATACACCAGTCTAACAAAAATGTTTTAACATTGTTTAGTCACATTGGATTTTTACCAAAATATTACCAAGTCATCCTCATATGACCCTTAATTTTTGGTCAAAATTTGAAGTCAATCGGGTAAGTAGTATTTAAGCTATGTCGCGAACTGACAGACCGACACACGAAGCAACGGAATTGATAAAACATGTTTTTTGGCATCTAGGGACGCTAAAACGTGAATATATGTAAAATCTGGAGGGTGAATTTTTCACGATTACAAATTTCGACAAGTAGCTTTTTCATAATATTTTGCAAAATTTAAAATTTATTGGAGGAGTAGCTTTTTCATAATATTTTTTTTAACATTTTACTAGGCCGCCATTTTGTTTTTGCCATATTCGAATTTTACCAAAATATTACCAGATCATCCCCATATGACTCTTAATTTTTTATCAAAGTTTGAAGTCAGTCGGGTTAGTCCGATGACGCTAACTGACCGCAGACGGGCGGACGAAATTGTTGAAACATATTTTTTGGCATCTAGGGACGCTAAAACGTGAAGATAAAACCCGAGAGAGTGATTTTTTTCACGATTACAAACATTTTATTTGGCCGCCATTTTCTTCCGCCATGTTGAATTAGTACCACAGTTTTACTAGTTGAGCTCTATACCACAGTTAGCTATCGCACACAATTTGAAAACATTTTAAATATTTTATTATTCCGCCATTTTGATTCGCCATCCTGGATTCGTACCAAAATGTTACCAGTTTATTTCAACATATTACTTAATATTTTTTTCATAGTTTCATATACAATGGATAAGTAGATTTTTAATAATAACTTTTTTAATCTTACCAGGCCATCCCCATATGACACTTAATTTTTGACCAAAATTTGAAGTCAATCGGTTAAGTAGTCTTTAAGCTATGCCGTGAACTGACAGACAGACAGAAAGGCCGACAGACGGACCGAAGAAGTTAACAAAACAACATTTTTTGGCATTTAGCGACGTTAAAACCTAAAGATGTGTAAAAGTGAAAGGGTAACTTTTTCACGCTTAAAAACCTTTTGCTCGGCCAACTTGAATTGGTACCACGATTTTACCAGTTGATCCCTATACCACAATTAGTTATGGCACACAATTTGAAATCCAACCATTAGGCAGTTTTTTTCAGGCTGAATTTTTATATATTTCATTAAGCCGTCATTTTGTACCACTATCTTGGATTCGTACGAAAATGATTGATTCCAATATGATACTTGATGTTTTTGCAAAATTTGAGATAAATGAGATGAGTAGTTTTGTAATATTAATTTTTTTAATATTTCACTAAGTCACCATTTTCTTTTGCCATATTGGATTTTTATCAAAATCTTACCAGGCCATCCCCATATGACCGTTAATTTTTGACCAAAATTTGAAGTCAATCGGGTAAGTAGTCTTTTAGCTATGCCGCGAACTGACACACAGACAGACAAACAGACAGATAGACCGACAGACGCACCGATGGAATTCATAAAACATATTTTTTGGCATCTAGCGACGCTAAAATGTAAAGATGTGTAAAAGTGAGAGAGTAATATTTTCACGACAACAAACATTTTATTTGGCCGCCATTTTGTTCGGCTATCTTAAATTAGTACCACTATTTTAGGGATCAACTACCCTATACCACACATAGTTATGGGACACAATTTCAAAACAAACCATTATGCAGTTTGTTCAGGCTGAATTTTTAAATATTTTATTAATTATTAAATGTTATCAGTTGATTCCAACATAATATTTGATGTTTTTGCAAAATTTGAGATAAATTGGATCAGAAGCGTTTTAATAATAATTTTTTTACATTTGACTAAGCCTCCATTTTGTTTCGCCATATTGGATTTTTACCAAAATGTAACCCGGTCATCCTCATATGACCCTTACTTTTTGGCCAAAATTTCAAGTCAATCGGGTAAGTAGTTTTTGAGCTACGCCGCGAAGAGGCAGACAGACAGACCGACGGAATTGAGAAAAGGTTTTTTTTTCGTCATGTAGGGACCTTGAAACACGAAGATCTGAAAAAATCTCGAAGAGTGATTTGTTCACGATTACAATACTCCCCTTTTACGAGCGAAGTAAAAACTTTGCCAACCAAAATTCATTCATAAACTAAAAGGAATTTTTTGTCGTATACCGCGTAATCCCTGAAAGCTTTTTAAGATTTCAATACGATTAACCCCGCTACTCACTATTCGGTTCGATTCGTCGGTTCGATTCGTTCATTCGATTCAAAAGTTTTAGAATGCCTTTGCATAATTTTTTAATGGATTCGAAAATTTGAAAAATAATTAAAAAGTAGAAACATAGATATAACCCATATTTTTAAATTATTCACTTTATGTATTATTATTTGATTTATTAGTTCTCCTCTTGCTATGTTAGACGTTCGAATATAGTTTCTCTTTCTCATTAATTATGATTTTTCATTTTTTTTTCGTTTGTTTTTAAATAGCAACTAATCAACCAGCAAGAGTTACATTCAAAATATCAATATAAAAGATGTTCCGTTAAAAAAATAGTCGGCAAAAATATTTTTAAAATTAATACAATTAAAATCATATAACTAATATCTAAATCTATCTATATCTAATCTAAAATATGTGCCTCGTTAAGTTAGTAAGGAAAGAGATACCGAAACCTATTTATCTGTTATTAGTTTTACGATAATATATTCGAAAATGTAAAGTGCTTTTTATGATAAACTGCTATTCATTTTCAAGTGGATGTAAACAAAAGTTATTGTGCGTGCAATACGCCTTTAAAAGTTTGATAAAAACGTATATCACAATGGTCCATCTTTATTAAAAGGCCTATTCCAAGCACAATAACTTTTCTTTACGTGCACTCTATCTTGAATTTAAATAGACTATAGGAGAGCCGCTATATCCCAGTCAAATTAGACTTTTGTCTTCCATTCATTCCAAATGAGAGTAATGTGAGTTTGCGACGTTTTCTGAGGTAAGCTAAAAAACCGCGAAACGTTGGCACTTTTCTTAGTTTTTAGCTTATAACATTTAAAGGGTGCATCGTCCAGGAAATTTTACTCTTACCAAAATTAAAGAGCATTAAATTCTTAGTCGATCCCCTTAAATATTATTGGTTTAGCGATTTGACCGTAACGAGCAGTAAAAATAAAACATTTTTTTTTCCAGCTAACAATGCGTTACGCTCACTTTCAAACACCTGTGATCCGAAAGCGGCTATTCCAAATGTAAAATACAAAAGTTCTAAAGCATCTAATTATGCGTTTGGGGAGCACCTAAACTTTTGCCCATTTATATGCATAGATATACGCAGCTGTCTTGTTTGCACATTGGGTACTGCCAAAAAAAACATTGATTTCTTCCCTCTCTGTAGTCAAATAAACTATTATTAAATTTAAGTTTAAACTAGGTAGTATACTGAAAACGCATGATCGGCACAGGCTTATATTTGGTTTTATTTACCTATATTTGTTTCAGTAAAGAGAAAGAATATTCGGGATTTAAAACTGTAAATATCTTGTGTGATTAACAATTATCTTCAACAGGAATAAGGGAATTTGAACATTAAAACGTTCCTTTCTATGAAAACGGTGGTGTATTGTTCATGGAATTTTGTCTACTAATAAAATCATTCAACATTAATTGTAGTTAATTTTGTTACGTAGTGAGTCGCAGACTTGCTGTGTTCATAATTTTAATCAACCAATAATAAAAGTACTTACGCAACTATTCTACTTTTAAAATTAATTTTCTGGATAATTGTTGGGCTTTATTTAAAATGTAGAGTATTGTTGTTAATAGAATTGAAATAGCTTTCAGACAAGGGAATACTCGACCTCTCTTCCACTTAAGATTTTGAGGATTAACTTCACCCCCGTTAAGGTGTTGTAGGTAATGGGTTGGGTTGAAAATATACCACAAAATTTTCCCCCTCGACATTAAAATTGACAGGTCAGAACATTTAAAAAAAATGACCGTCTTCCCGTAAAGGTCTCTATTTTGTTTTCGTTTCGCCACCCCATATTTTCTTACATATAAATTTCAAATTGACAAAACCATTATGTAAACACATATAGGGGGAATATTTTGTTAGTTCAGTTTCTTAATTTTATTTACCTAAATAATGTTCTAGTTCCTCGTGACAGAAATTACTATGTCATTTTTATTTCAATTAGTTTATTTCCAAAAATAGGCCAGGTTCTATAAATTACATTTGACAAATACATAAACACGGAAATTCATACTTTGCTTGGGCTTGGTACGAGTGGTACCAGACAATTTGAAAAGTTCATCATCGTTAATATTTATTTATCACTATGGGTTTATTTTAGCGTTAATTTGTATTGTGTGGAAGGTTCCTATATTTGGACAATAAAATTTTATTTTCCATAGATGTATTGTGATTTTTTTATAATTCTCGTATAACAGTGAATTATATGACAAGAATTGCATGACCTTGTGCTATGAAGATGTTAAATATATACATTTGAATTAGACCTTCAGAGCTGGGCGACACGACTGACGACGTTGAGAATATTATTTCGACAATTTAATTGTTGACACGTTAACTGTGGAATAGATGTCGACTATCGAAGTAACGCCGACAATGTCGACAATATTATTCTAAAAAAAAGCTTTACTGAAACCAAAATTCATTCATAAACCTAGAGAAAATGTAAAAAAATTTGAAGTATATCCGATGAGAAATTTTTTCAGCCTGTACCGCATGATCCCTGCTAGTTTTTTAAGATGTTGATACGATTTGGCCCGCTACTATACTCCATCCACCTTATTCATCAATTTTTACTTCCCTCGTAAAAGAGAAGTATTGTAATCGTAAAAAAATCACCCTCCAAGATTTTTGAATATCTTTACATTTCAGGGTCCCTAGATGGCTAAAAATATTTGTTTCCAATTCCGTCGATTTGTCTGTCGGTCTGTCGCTCTACGATCTGTCTGTTCGCGGCATAGTTAAGAAATTATTGAAGCCCGCTACTCGTTATTCGTCCATTCGTTCATTCGTTCATTCAACAGCACAATGTGGAGGGTCCGGTTCGTCCACTCGTTTCGTTGCGTGGCGATTCCGACTTTTGGGCGGATAATAGGATTTGACCTCGGCGAACTATTCGTCCGAATCAAGTCTTTTGTTTTTTTGCATGTTCAACCATTGAAACGCATGAAATTCATGGGACTATTAGATAAGGATTGATGAATAGTGTGAATGAAACATTCGTTAATTCGCCTATTCATTCATTCATATGAATGGACGAATCGAATGGACGAATTGAACCGACAAACCGAACCGAATAGTGAGTAGCGGGCTTAACCCTTTTATTTACCTAATAATGTTCTAGTTCCTCGTGACTGAAATTAACTATGTCATTTTTATTCCAATTAGCTTATTTCCAAAAATAGGCCAGGTTCTGTAAATTATATTTGACAGATACATAAACCCGGAAATTCAAAATTTGCTTAATTTTAATTTTATTTATTACATTTACATGGATTTCATATGCTTCATTATTTAAAAATACACAAAAAGACCAAAGATATGATTGGGGGGAATGGGTCGCGGAGGTCAAATCGTACTTGATTATCCAGCCAAAAGATGGGCTTGCCGCAGAACGAAACGTACGGATGAACCGGACCCTCCACATCATGCGGAAGAATAAATAAATGGACGAATAGTGAGTTGCCGGCTTTAGACTTGGAAAAATATTTTCAAATATTTTTTTCTCTATTGCCACCCTCCTCTTAGAAATGTTGGAAACTGTAACAATAAGAAACAAAAAATCTGCCAACTTCATATGGTATCGAGTAGGTGATAAAAATATTTAAATATAATGTCTTATGTTTGTTAGTCTGTTAGTGATTAGTGACTAACTCAAAACTACAGGGATTTCATTTATATTTTGACATAGGAGACACAAAAAAAAATTAAATGCAACAATTTTAGAATGTCTTTGTATACTTTTTTAATGGAATCGAAAATTTTAAAAATAATTAAAAAGTAGAAACATAGATATAGCCCATATTTCTAAATTATTCCCTCTATGTATTATTTTTAATTTATTAGTTCTCCTCTTGCTGTGTTAGAAGTTTGAATATGTTTTCTCTTTTACATTAATTATGCATTTTCATTTTTTTCGCTTGTTTTTAAATAGCAACTAATCAACCAACAACAGTTACATTCAATATATCAATATACAAAATGTTCCGTTAAAAAAATAGTCAAATTTCTATTGTATTCTTTTATTTTTTGATATTTTTAAAATTAATACAATAAAAGTCATATAACTCTTGTCTGCGTGAACTGAATATTACGAACAATAAAAGATGTGGCTCGTTATGTTCAGAGATACTCCCCATATGTCCGCGAAGCATATAGGAGAGGTGCGATGTAAGTACACATATCCGGATGTGTACGAGCTGACACACCTAGGATAGAGAAGACTTATGGTTTATTAAGGCCCTAGGCCCGTTAAACTGTAAGTACCTATCACAGAGAGACGGTTCCCTAGGTTAGGGAACCGGGTGGTGGTGGGACCTCGGGCCATTTGGCCCCTTCTCGCTCCTTATATTAATAAGAAAAGAGATACCAAAACCTATTTATCTGCTATTAATTTTACGATAATATATTCGAAAATGTAAAGTTCTTTTTATGATAAACTACTATTCATTTTCAAGTGGATGTAAAAAAAGTTATTGTGCGTGCAATACGCTTTTAAAAGTTTGCTAAAAACTTATATCATAATGGTCCATCTTTATTTAAAGGCCTATTCCAAACACAATCTCTTTTCTTTACGTGCACTCTATCTCGAATTTAAATAGACTATAGGAGAGCCGCTACAGCCAAGTCAAATTAGACTTTTGCCTTCCATTAATTTCCAGAAAGCTAGAAACGATTTAATTTTACTTTGCTCATTCCAAATACGAGTAGTGTGAGACGTTTTCTGAGGTGAGCTAGAAAACGGCGAAATGTTGGCACTTTTCTTAGTTTTTAGCTTATAAAATTTAAAGGGTGTATCGTACAGGAAATTTCACTCCTACTAAAATTAAAGAGCATTAAATTCTTAGTCGATCCCTTTAAATATATTTGGTTCAACGATTTGACCTTAATGAGCAATAAAAAAAACATTTTTTTTCTTTTCGGTAACAATGCGTTACGCTGACTTTCAAACACCTATGATCAGAAAGCGGCTATTCCAAATGTAAAATACAAAAGTTCTAAAGCATCAAATTATGCGTTTGGGGAGCACCTAAACTTTTGCAAATTTATATGCATAGATAAACCCAGCTGTCTTGTTTTCACGTTGGGTACTGACAAAAAAAAAAGCATTGATTTTTTCCCTCTCTGTAGTCAAATAAACTATTATTAAATTTAAGCATAGATCCAGATAACAGTATAAGTTTAAACTAGGTAGTATACTGAAAACGCATGAACGGCACAGGATTATATTCGATCTTATTTACCTATATTTGTTTCAGTAAAGAGAAAGAATATTCGGGATTTAAAACTGTAAAACTGTTGTGTGATTAACAATTATCTTCAACAGGAATAAGGGAATTTGAACATTAAAACGTTCCTTTCTATGCAAAACGGTGAGGTATTGTTCATGGAATTTTGTCTACTAATAAAATCATTCAACATTAATTGTAGTTAATGTTGTTACCTAGTGAGTCGCAGACTTGCTGTGTTCATAATTTTAATCAACCAATAATAAAATCACTTACGTAACTATTCTACTTTTAAAATTAATTTTCTGGATAATTGTTGGGCCTCCTTTAAAATGTAGAGTATTGTTGTTAATAGAATTGAAATAGCTTTCAGACAAGGGAATACTCGACCTCTCTTCCACTTAAGATTTTGAGGATTAACTTCACCCCCTTTAAAGTGTTGTAGGTAATGGGTTGGGTTGAAAATATACCACAAAATTTTCCCCCTCGACTTTAAAATTGACAGGTCAGAACATTTAAATAAAATGACCGTCTTCCCGTAAACGTCTCTATTTTGTTTTCGTTTCGCCACCCCATATTTTCTTACATATAAATTTCAAATTGACAAAACCATTATGTAAACACATATAGGGGGAATATTATGTTAGTTCAGTTTCTTAATTTTATTTACCTAAATAATGTTCTAGTTCCTCGTGACAGAAATTAACTATGTCATTTTTATTTCAATTAGTTTATTTCCAAAAATAGGCCAGGTTCTATAAATTACATTTGACAAATACACAAACCCGGAAATTCTTACTTTGCGTGGGCTTGGTACTAGTGGTACCAGACAATTTGAAAAGTTCATCATCGTTGATATTTATTTATCACTATGGGTTTATTTTAGCGTTAATTTGTATTGTGTGGAAGGTTCCTATATTTGGACAATAAAATTTTTTTATTAATTTTCTATAGATGTATTGTGATTTTTTTATAATTCTCGTATAACAGTGAATTATATGACAAGAATTTCATGACGTTGTGCTATGAAGATGTTAAATATATCAACAAATATGTTCTGATATTTAATAGATACATTTGAATTAGACCTTCAGAGCTGGGCGACACGACTGACGACGTTGAGAATATTATTTCGACAGTTTAATTGTTGACACGTTAACTGTGGAATAGATATCGACTATCGAAGTAACGCCGACAATGTCGACAATATTATTTAATAAAAAAACTTGACTAAAACCAAAATTTATTCATAAACCTAGACAATGTAACAAAATTTGAAGTATGTCCGATGAGGAATTTTTTTAGCCTGTACCGCGTGATCCTTGCTAGTTTTTTCAGATGTTAATACGATTTGGCCCGCTACTATACTTCATCCTTCCTATTCATCAATGTTTACTTCCCTCGTAAAATAGAAATATTGTAATCGTAAAAAAATCACCCTCCAAGATTTTTGAATATCTTTACATTTCAGGGTCCCTAGATGGCTAAAAATATTTTTTTCCAATTCCGTCGATCTGTCTGTCTGTCTGTCGCTCTGTCGATCTGTCTGTTCGCGGCATAGTTAAGAAACTATTGAAGCCTGCTACTTGCTATTTGTCCATTCGTTCATTCGTTCATTCATCAGCACAATGTGGCGGGTCCGGTTCATCCACTCGTTTTGTTGCGTGGCGATTCCGACTTTTGGGCGGATAATAGTATTTGACCTCGGCGAACCATTCGTCCGAATCAAGTCTTTTGTTTTTTTGCATGTTCAACTATTGAAACGCATGAACTCCATGGGAACGTATTAGATAAGAATTGATGAATAGCGTGAATTCATTCATTCATATGAATGGACGAATCGAACCGACAAACCGAACCGAATAGTGAGTAGCGGGCTTAACCCGATTGACTTCAAATTTTAGTCAAAAATTTAAAGTCATATGGGGATGACCTGGTAACATTTTGGTAGAAATCTAATATGGCAAAACAAGATTTATCTCAAATGCTGCACAAAGATCAAATGTTATGTAACTGGTAAAATTTTGCTACGAATTCAAGGTGGCGAAGCAAAATGGCGGCTTAGAAAAATATTTAAAAATTCAGCTTCAAAAACTACTTAACGGACTGATTTCAAATTGTGTTCCAAAAATAATTGTGTTATACAGATGAACTAGTAAAACTGAAGTAGTAATTCAACATGGCCGAAGAAAATAGCGGCTGAAAAAATATTTGAAATCGACAAATAATCACCCTTTCAGATTTTACATATCTTCACACTTTAGCGTCCCTAGATACCAAAAAATATGTTTTACCAATTCCGTCGGTCCGTCTGTCAGTTTTTCTGTCTGTCTGCCAATTCGCGGCAAAAACCACTTACCCTATTAACTTCAAATTTTCGTCAAAAATTAAGGCCTGGTACATTTTGGTAAAAATGAAATATGGCAAGATAACCACGCAACCGTGGTTATAAGTACTCGGGACTACCTACAAAAAATGCAGGATATCCTTCAAGACAATTTGTATATTCCTATTCCTAAAGACCTCACGACGTACCTAGATAAAACAACCGTGGTTATAAGTACTCAGGACTACCTACAAAAAATGCAGAATATCCTTCAAGACAATTCATATATTCCTATTCCTAGAGGCCTCACGACGAACCTATACAAAACAACAAAGAATAAGTTAAAAAACATAGAAATACAACAAAACATTATACCACGAGAAAAGTCGAGCAGATTTCCTAACTCTCGTTAATTAACTGAAAAATATCTTATGTAAGTTATGCAACCCACTGTCGAAAAAGATAATGCATATGTTAGAAGCTCAGAATATTTTAAGAGATTATAAGAGACATGGTTCTTGAAAAAGACGATATCGTAGCAAGCCGACAAAACTTTAGACAAAATTACTATGAACGTGTGTTTCCTGGCCGATATAATACAACTACCAGAATACTATCTTAATTAGTAAAATGTTAAAAAAATATATCAAAAACTACTTATCCAATTATTTCAAATTTTGCACAAAAATTAAGTATTATGTAGAAATCAACTGGTAAAATTTTGGTACGAATCCAAGATGGCGGAACAAAATGGCGGCTTAGTAAAATATTTAAAAAATCAGCCTGAAAAACTACTTAATGTACTTATTTCAATTTCGAATAATTGTGGTCTACAGATGAACAGGTAAAACTGTGGTACTAATTTAAGTTGACGGAACAAAATGTCGACTAAATATAATAAATATTTGTAATCGTGAAAAAATTATCTCCTCAGGTTTTACATATCTTAACGTTTTAGCGTCCCTGGATGCCAAAAAATATGTTTTATCAATTCCGTCGGTCCATCTGTTGTTTTGTCTGTCTATCTACCAATTCACGACATAGCTTAAAAAGTACTTATAAGGGTCCTATAGAGATGACCTAGTAATATTTTGATAAACATTCAATGTGCCGGAATAAGATGGGTGAAAAAAACTTACCAATTTTTATTTTACACGGATTTCATGCGTTTCAATGTTTGAAAATACACAAAAAACCAAAGATATGATTCGGGCGAATGGTCCGCTGAGGTCAAATCGTACTTGATTATCTGTCCAAAAGATGGAATCGCCGCAGAACAAAACGTACGGATGAATGTCTTGTTTGCACATTGGGTACTGCCAAAAAAAAGCATTGATTTCTTCCCTCTCTCTAGTCAAATAAACTATTAAGTTTAAGCATAGATCCAGATAACAGTATAAGTTTAAACTATGTAGTATACTGAAAATGCATGAACGGCACAGGATTATATTCGAACTTATTTACCTATTTTTGTTTCAGTAAAGAGAAAGAATATTCGGGATTTAAAACTGTAAATATTTGTTGTGATTAAAAATTATCTTTAACACGAATAAGGGAGTTTGAACATTAAAACGTTCGTTTCTATGCAAAATGGTTGTGTATTGTTCATGGAATTTTGTCTACTAATAAAAACACTCAACATTAATTGTTGTTAATGTTGTTACCTAGTGAGTCGCAGACCTGCGTGTAAGTAACTATTCTACTTCTAAAATTAATTTTGTGGATAATTGTCGGGTTTAATTTAAAATGTAGAGTATTGTTGTAAATATAATTAAAATAGCTTTCAGACAAAGGAATACTAGACCTCCCTTCCACTTAAGATTTTGAGGATTAACTTCACCTCCGTCTGGGTGTTGTAGTTAATGGTTTGAAAATATACCACAACATTTTTCTCCTCAACATTAAAATTGACAAGTCAGTAAATTTAAAAAAAAATGACCGTCTTCCCGAAAACGTCTCTATTTCGTTTTCGTTTTGCCACCCCATATTTTCTTACATATAAACTTGTACGTGTACACACATATAGGGAGAATATTATGTTTACCAAAAACACAATTTTATTTAAAACAACTGCAATAGACCATGGAATTAAACTTTTTTAAGTTTAAGAAGCATTGTTGACTTGAAAATATTAAACGTGTTTATTTGCTCTCTGATCAAATATACATTTTTACGTAAATTTCAGTTTCTTCATTTTATTTACCTAATAATGTTCTAGTTCCTCGTGACTGAAATTAACTATGTCATTTTTATTCCAATTAGCTTATTTCCAAAAATAGGCCAGGTTCTGTAAATTACATTTGACAGATACATACACCCGGAAATTCATAATTTGCTTGGGCTTGATACGACAGGTACCAGACAATTTGAAAAGTTCATCATCGTTAATATTTATTTATCACTATGGGTTTATGTATTTTAACATTAATTTCTATTGTGTGGGAAGTTCCTATATTTCGACAATACAATTTTAGTTTCTATGATGTATTGTGCTTTTTTTATAATTCTCGTATAACAGTGAATTATATGACAAGAATTTTACAACGTTATGACATGATGATGTTAAATATATCGACAAATATAATGTGATATTTAATAGATACATTTGGAATTACACCTTCAGAGCTGGGCGACACGACCGACACCGTCGGGAATATTATTTCTAGAATTTAATTACTTACATGGCAACTATGGATTAGACGTCGACTATCGAAATGTCGAATGTCGACAATTATTCTAGAAAAAAAAAACTTTGCCAACCAAAAAAAAACTTTGTCAACCAAAATTCATTCATAACTCTAGAGAATACTGAACAAAATTTTAAGTATACCCGATAAGAAATTTTTTTGTCGTATACCGCGTAATCCCTGATAGTTTTTTAAGATTTCAATACGATTAACCCCGCTACTCACTATTCTGTTCGATTCGTTCATGCGATTAGTCCATTCGTATGAATGAACGAAGGGGCGAAACAATGAATACATTTACATGCAAAGATATGATTCGGGCAAATTGTTTGCCGAGGTCAAATCGTACTTGATTATCCGCCCAAAAGATGAAATCGCCGCAGAACGAATGAACCAGAACCTCCACATCATGCAGACGAATGAACGAATGGACGAATAGTGAGTTGCAGACTTTAGACTTGGAAAATTATTTTCAAATAATTTGTTCTCTATTGCCACCCCCTTTTAGAAGGAATGTTAGAAACTGTAACAATAAGAAACAAAACATCTGCCAACTTCATCATATGGTATCGAGTGAGTGATAAAAATATTTAAATATAATTTCTTATGTTTGTTAGTGTGTTAGTGATTAGTGTTACTCAAAACTACAGGGATTTCGTTTATATTTTGACATAGGAGATACAAAAAAAAATTGCCTTTGTATAATTTTTTAATGGAATCGAAAATTTTAAAATTAATTAAAAAGTAGAAACATAGATATAACCCATATTTTTAAATTATTTACTTTATGTATTATTAATTAATTTATTAGTTCTCCTCTTGCTGTGTGAAGTTCGAATATGTTTTCTCTTTCTCATTAATTATCTTCTTTCATTTTTTTTCGCTGGTTTTTAAATAGCAACTTATGAACCAGCAAGAGTTACATTCAAGATATCAATATACAAGATTTTCCGCTATAAAATAGTCGAATTTCTATGAACAATAGAAGATGTGCCTCGTTATGTTAATAAGGAAAGAGATACCTAACCTAACCTATTTGTCTGTTATTTACGATAATATATTCGAAAATGTAAACTGCTTTTTATGATAAACTGCTATTCATTTTCAAGTGGATGTAAACAAAGGTTATCGTGCGTGCAATACGCGTTTAAATGTATGCTATATCGCAATGGTCCATTTTTATTTAAAGGCCTATTCCAAGCACAATCACTTTTCTTTGCGTGCACTCTTGAATTTGAATAGACTATCAGAAAGCCGCTATAGCCCAATCAAATTAGACTTTTGCCTTCCATTAATTCCCAGAAGGCTAAAAATGATTTTATTATTTTACTTGGTTCATTCTTAATTAGAGTAGTGTGAGTTTGTGACGTCTTCTGAAGTGAGCTAAACTTTTACACTACATTCTTAGTTGACCCCCTTAAATATAATTGGTTCAGCGGTTTGGTCGTAACCAGCAGTAAAAAAAAACAATTTTTTTCTTTTCGGCTAACAATGCGTTACGCTCATTTTCAAAAACCTGTGATCCGAAAACAGCTATTCCAAATGTAAATTACAAAAGTTCTAAAACAGGAAATTATACGTTTGGAGAGCACTTAAACTTTTGCTCATTCCTCCACCTAAATGCATGCAAAAAAAAACAAAAGAGTTCGTAGCTTTCATTTTCTGCTAAGTGGCTCTTTTGCAGTTTCATGACGTTTGAATCCATAATCACCCACATTCGTCTGTGAAATCGAATTTCTATATGGCCAGAAAACTAAATATAATGATAACTCAATGGCGTAGCCCTTAACCCAAGGAAAATGTTTGAAAGTAGAAATTATTTTATAAGGCATTACCACCATTATATATTTTTTTTAGTCATCGTCGCTAATTTTCAAGAGGCTATGAGGGTATCAAGGTTATCTTGTTTGTGTTAACAAACAAAATGCATTTTTTTTTATTTAATTGCCAATTGTAGATGCTTGCTCCCGCTGAAGGCATTCTAAGTACACCACTGTGGTAAGTCCATTTTGTCATTGCTATATCTGTCTATTTGATATAATACCTAATTATATTAGAAAGTGGTAGTTCAAATAATTATGAAAAGGGCCTTCCTTTCAAACAAATAAAAGTACTTATTGATCGCAAAATTAATGTAAAGGGTTTAATGAAGAGAAACAAATCAACTTTAATCAAAGTCCTACGTGAGTGATTAAGAACTGTGATAACTAAACTGCAGGTCCCGTGAAAGACTTTTTCAAAGAGCTTTTGAAAAGTAAACTGAAATTTGCGTCGATGCTTAGGATTAAGTAAGACTTATAAAAACCTAGTTTTAAGCTATATACTTGGTGTTTGCGTTGATAGTTTTTAAGTGACTGATAGTGCTTTACCTTTTCCATTAAAAATACTGGCTGACAATAGTAAATTTTGTTTATTAAAAAAATCTACACACTATATTTTGCCAAAGACCAACTTTTTGATTTTGTTTTCCTATACAATATGAATAATTCCAAACCCACCTTTCTCTATTGCCACCCTCCTCTTAGAAGGAATGTTAGAAACTGTGACAATAAGAAACAAAAAATCTGCCAAGTTCATCATATGGTATCGAGTAAGTGATAAAAATATTTAAATATAATGCCTTATGTTTGTTAATATGTTAGTAATTAGTGACTAACTCAAAACTACAGAGATTTGATTTATATTTTGACATAGGAGATACAAAAAAAAAATGAAATGCAAACATTTTAGTCTTTGTGTACTTTTTTAATAGGATCGAAAATTTAAAAAATAATTAAAAAGTAGAAACATAGACATAGCCCATATTTTTAAATTATTCACTATATGTATTATTATTTAATTTATTAGTTCTACTCTTGCTGTGTTAGAAGTTTGAATATGATTTCTCTTTCTCATTAATTATGTGTTTTCATTTTTTTTTTCGCATATTTTTAAATAGCAACTAATCTTCCAGCAAAAGTTACATTCAAGATATCAATATACAAGATGTTCCGTTAAAAAAACAGTCGATAAAAGTAGTCGAATTTCTATTGTATTCTTTTATTTTTTGAAATTTTTAAAATTAATAAATAAAAATCATATAACTCTAACCTGTGTGCACTGAATATTATGAACAATTAAAGATGTCCCTCGTTATGTTAGTAAGGCAAGAGATACCGAAACCTATAAATCTGTAATTAATTTTACGATAATATATTCAAAA
This sequence comes from Kuschelorhynchus macadamiae, assembly GCA_030620095.1. Taxonomy (NCBI): domain Eukaryota; kingdom Metazoa; phylum Arthropoda; class Insecta; order Coleoptera; family Curculionidae; genus Kuschelorhynchus; species Kuschelorhynchus macadamiae. The sequence goes on from JAUTXW010002780.1 coordinate 225,746, forward strand.
ATGTAAAGTGCTTTTTATGATAAACTGCTACTCATTTTCAAGTGGATGTAAACTTTATAAAGTTATTGTGCGTGCAATACGCCGTTAAAAGTTTGCTAAAAACTTATATCATCAACTCTAAGAAAGCTAGAAATGATTTTGTTTTACTTTGTTCATTCCAACTAAGAGTAGTGTGAGTTTGCGACGTTTTCTGAGTGAGCTAAAAAAACGCGAAATTTTGGCACTTTTCTTAGTTTCATCGTATAGGAAATTTCACTTTTACTTATAAAAACCTAGTTTTAAGCTATCCACTTGGTGTCTGCGTTGATAGTTTTTAAGTGACTGATAGGGCTTTATTTTTCTCCATTTAAAATACTGGCCGACACTAGTAAAATTTATTTAATAACAAAATTTATGTACCATATTTTGGCAAAGACAAACATTCCAAACCCACCGAAATTTTTTCCTTTCTTGAGTACTTCGGACCCACAATTTTCTTTGAGGCGTGTATTCATTACTCAGGGAATACTCGGGTAAATAGTGGTGGAACGTCGGCAAACTCATTGTTTCGGTTGTTCCTAAAAGTATAGGCCAATCTAGGTGTTGAAACACTACCAGTGAATTTTCTATTGAGGAAAACTTGTTTAAGATAACTAAAAGTACTTGTGAGACCTATCCCGAAGTTTTACATGTCGATATAAAACACCAAACTTGGTTTAAGGAACTGGTCAGCCGACGTCGCCTTTCTTTGCGTTGAATTTATTGTCATAGTAGAACACTCGAACTAAATCAAATTATAATTCGTAGAAAGAATCCTAGATTATTGTCACCAGTACCGCTTGTGTCAGTGGAGTTTAATACACCTTTCGAAACTTATAGCTATCCTAACAAAGTCAGCTCTGTCGACTCGGAGCTAAACACTTTAATGCACAGCAGGTCGTTGCAATTCGACTTAAGATTTTCTAAGGGCAGAATACTGCCCTTTAAGGGGGTTTGCAATATCGAGGTGTAAGCGAAGCCTGTGAGCAAGAAACTACTAATATGGATTTACAGGTGCTGAACTTGCCTTTCTTTTGATTTCATGTCACTCAGAACAGGTATTCACCATGTCGTCCATCTGCCGGTCTACGTTAGGCCACCATATATATAAGCGTACCATGCCATTCAATTTTGCAATACGCGGAAGTATACAGTATAGCACCTTTAGTAATATCTCTTTTCCCGCTGGCCGGATAATTACTCGGGTATTCTACAATAAACTGTCTTGATAATACGTAGTAGGGTGAACGGGACCCTTTCAACAAGTCAGCCTAACTTACTGTCTATTTTATCTTTTAGCTCAAAAAGTACTTTTCTCTATTTTAAAACAAGTGATTTTACCGTCACTGTTAGTTACCGAAGGTCTTTTATATGATGCCTGATTTGGATCAAATATTTCTGGGTATTCTTTTATACAGTTCGTGTTAATTATAAAAAAAATAACCCCCGTAAAGGATATTCCTAAAGTACTAAACGAATATCGCTCTAACAGGGTAGCTCTGTTTGCAACAGCAATAATACTTGGCAACAATACAACAATATATATATATATATATATATATATATATATATATATATATATATATATATATATATATATATATATATATATATATATATATATATTTATATATATATATATATATATATATATATATATATATATATATATATATATATATAAATATATATATATATATCCTTCACGGATGGAAAAATACAATGTGTTTTCATTCCGGGTGTACATCCGTTCACTACTGTCGTTCTGAAAAGAATAGTTTTGCTGACGTTTCGCCAAAATCACATTTGGCATTTTCGAAGCTTTCGTTCTCGCGTCCGAATAGAGACTGAGAAGTGTTCGTGACTGCGACGTCTCCTTTTATGAAGAAACAAAAGCAGAGGTGATTCGACAAGAGGTGGCAAGAATTTTAAGAACAAGCAAAACACCAAAACAAAACCTAAATGCCATTGAACAAAGGGCCCTAATAAACCTTCGCAAAAATAAAGACATCACAATCCTTCCAGCAGATAAAGGAAACGCAACTGTGGTTATGAATACTCAAGATTACGTACAAAAAATGCAGGATATCCTACAAGACAATTGTTATAGGCCTGGTCCAAGGGACCCGACAACGTACCTAGAAAAAACAACTAAAAATAAAATAAAAAGTTCACCAATAAACCCCGAAATTCAACAAAAAATCATACCACGGGAAAAGTCGAGCAGATGTCCTAAACTCTATGGTTTACCAAAAATACACAAACCAGGGGCGCCTATCAGACCTATTGTTAGTGCTGTTAATTCGCCGCTACAAAAACTGGAGAAATACCTTTCTGAAATTATGCAACCAACTGTAGAAAAAGCTGATTCATTTGTAAAAAACTCGGAGCATTTCACTCGAATTATACGAGATATCGTCCTTGGAAAAAAACGATATCATAGCAAGCCTAGATGTCAAATCGTTATATCCCAGTATTCCCATCGACGAAGCATTGGACAAGATTGCTATGAACGAGGATTTCCAGGCACATATAATAGAACTCACGGAGCATTGCCTCAAAAATACTTATTTTTCTTTCAACGGGCAAATGTATAAACAAATGGATGGTGCTCCAATGAGGTCCTCGCTATCACCAGTAGTCGCTAATTTATTTATGATATACTTCGAAAAGGAAGTTCTTGAGAAAGCAAGTTTAAAACCCAAATTATGGATTCGTTATGTAGATGACATATTTATTATATGGCAACATGGTCATGCAGAGCTCGAAAAATTTCTGACTCACGTAAATTCAATCCACCCCAGAATACAATTTACTCTAGAGCTAGAGGAAAACAACAAACTACCATTTTTAGATGTTTTGATCACAAAACTACATAACGGACATTTCGAATACACCGTGTATAGAAAACCAACACATACAGACAGATATTTAAATGCAAAATCACATCATCACCCAGCACAAATTCAAGCTGTGGCAAATACTCTAATATCTAGATCCGTGCGACTAACTGAAACACAGACGAGACAAAACGAACTTAAGGTAGTATCTAATGCTTTAAAGAAAAATGGCTACACAAATCGAACCATAGAGAAAGCTATTAATGCACAGGTTTCCCGAACAACGAACAATAAAAAATATGAGCCGGGAATGCAACGAGTAGTCTTACCATATGTAAAAGGCACAACAAACAGAATCGGAAGAATTCTGAGGAAACACAACATACAAACAATACACAAGCCACAAACAACTATAGGTAAACTACTCGGAAACCCAAAAGATAACATCAAACTGGAAAACCACGGAGTGTACAGTATTCCGTGCCAGGACTGTGAAAAGTTGTACGTAGGGCAAACTAACAGGCGAATATCAGCAAGAGTGGAAGAGCATAAACTCAGCATCAGAAATAAACAAACAACCTCAGCTTTATTCCTACATTATCAGGCCATAAAATAAATTTCGATGGGTGTAGGGAGATTGCCAATATAGAACATTATAAGACCAGAATAATCCGAGAAGCCATAGAAATTGAAAAACAAGGTGATTTGAATAAAAGGGACGAATCATTAAAACTACCAACAGTATGGAAAACAATAATCGACAAATCTAAAATCGCAAAAACTCAAGCGCAATTAGCGCAACAACAACAGCACCATCCGGAAAACATAAATAACAACCAACGCCTGCGCAGATATAACTTTCGTCCCCGAGTGGGGGTATAAAAGGAAGCTTCGCAGTCACGAACACTTCAGTCTCTATTCGGACGCGAGAAAGAAAGCTTCGAAAATGCCAAATGTGATTTTGGCGAAACGTCAGCAAAACTGTTCTTTTCAGAACGACATTAGTGAACGGATGTACACCCGGAATGAAAACACATTTTATATATATATATATATATATATATATATATATATATATATATATATATATATATATATATATATATATATATATATATATATATATATATATATATATATATATATATATATATTTATATATATATATATATATATATATATATATATATATATATATATATATATATATATATATATATATATATATATATATATATATATATATATATATATATATATATATATATATATATATATATATATATATATATATATATATATATATATATATATATATATATATATATATATATATATATATATATATATATATATATATATATATATATATATATATATATATATATATATATATATATATATATATATATATATATATATATATATATATATATATATATATATATATATATATATATATATATATATATATATATATATATATATATATATATATATATATATATATATATATATATATATATATATATATATATATATATATATGGATTTGTTTTAAGAGCATCAAGATACGAAACGACTGTTTTTTATTTTTATAACAAGTACGAGATCAACTATTACATTTAGCAAATTTGTTATCGTGACTTCTTTTAATTCATATCAAAACAGAGTAGTGCAAACGATTTTCTTATCAGAGCAACCACTATTCATACACATTGCCTATAAAGGTATGCATTTTCGGCTTTTATTTAGTTAGTAAAATTAAATTGTTATGTTTATACAGCGGTCATGATGAAGGTAGGATGTTTACTAGATAAAAAGTATAAAAAATTTATCTATCTTAGACACGGCAATACAAAACTTTTTTCTTGATTTTCTGTAGGAGAAAATGTGTGTTTTGGTGAGCTTAATCAAATGCAAGATTTGTGTTCTTAAATGATGTTATCAAAGTAGTTTTAATTTATACTTCTGAGAAATCACTGTTTTAGCAGGTAACAAGTAATAGCTGTTGTTCGTATTCAAACAAACTTTTATTTTAATTACTAGCGAATATTATATCGGCACGCGAAAGACTAACTTAATGCAAACTCGAATCATTTCTTTTCCAGTCACATGAAAAATACTAACCTAAGCAAAACATATATTTAGACCGGACGGTCATTTTGCAATATTAATCACGCGCTTTATTCGTTGTTGTTTTGAACTGAATATTTCAACACTTCTCTTCAAGGATTAAAGCGTTTTTTTTAAACCAATAAAACCACATTCTTTTGACAAAAAACTTAATTTAACTCTTCTTAAAGGTTTTGTTAACATATCTGCAAACATACTTTCAGATGGACAGTAAATAAAATGTATAGCATCATTTTCATTTAAACTCTTAACAAAATGATACTTCGTGTCTCTATGTTTTGTTCTGTTACTAAACTTTTGGTTAGAAACATATTTCAAACAACTTTGATTATACTGTTATAGATTTATTTATAGATTTATTTATTCCAAAATCTTTAATTCATTGTTTAAGCCAAATTGTTTCTTGACTTGCTTCAGCAAGAGAAATAAATTCTGCTTCAGTTGAAGATAATGAAACACAAGTCTGTTTTCTACTTGCCCAGCTGATAGAGGCGCCGTAAAGTTTAAACACATACCCGCTATTGGATTTCCGATCTTGTTTATTTTCTACCCAGTCTGCATTGGCATAACCGTACAAAATATTTTTATCAGTTTTGCACCGAGCACCAATTGTTTATGCTTTGTTCGGACTATTCGGACGCGAGAAAGAAAGCTTCGAAAATGCCAAATGTGATTTTGGCGAAACGTCAGCAAAACTGTTCTTTTCAGAACGACATTAGTGAACGGATGTACACCCGGAATGAAAACACATTTATATATATATATATATATATATATATATATATATATATATATATATATATATATTATATATATATATATATATATATATATATATATATATATATATATATATATATATATATATATATATATATATATATATATATATATATATATATATATATATATATATATATATATATATATGGATTTGTTTTAAGAGCATCAAGATACGAAACGACTGTTTTTTATTTTTATAACAAGTACGAGATCAACTATTACATTTAGCAAATTTGTTATCGTGACTTCTTTTAATTCATATCAAAACAGAGTAGTGCAAACGATTTTCTTATCAGAGCAACCACTATCCATACACATTGCCTATAAAGGTATGCATTTTCGGCTTTTATTTAGTTAGTAAAATTAAATTGTTATGTTTATACAGCGGTCATAATGAAGGTAGGATGTTCACTAGATAAAAAGTATAAAAAATTTATCTATCTTAGACACGGCAATACAAAACTTTTTTCTTGATTTTCTGTAGGAGAAAATGTGTGTTTTGGTGAGCTTAATCAAATGCAAGATTTGTGTTCTTAAATGATGTTATCAAAGTAGTTTTAATTTATACTTCTGAGAAATCACTGTTTTAGCAGGTAACAAGTAATAGCTGTTGTTCGTATTCAAACAAACTTTTATTTTAATTACTAGCGAATATTATATCGGCACGCGAAAGACTAACTTAATGCAAACTCGAATCATTTCTTTTCCAGTCACATGAAAAATACTAACCTAAGCAAAACATATATTTAGACCGGACGGGCATTTTGCAATATTAATCACGCGCTTTATTCGTTGTTGTTTTGAACTGAATATTTCAACACTTCTCTTCAAGGATTAAAGCGTTTTTTTTAAACCAATAAAACCACATTCTTTTGACAAAAAACTTAATTTAACTCTTCTTAAAGGTTTTGTTAACATATCTGCAAACATACTTTCAGATGGACAGTAAATAAAATGTATAGCATCATTTTCATTTAAACTCTTAACAAAATGATACTTCGTGTCTCTATGTTTTGTTCTGTTACTAAACTTTTGGTTAGAAACATATTTCAAACAACTTTGATTATACTGTTATAGATTTATTTATAGATTTATTTATTCCAAAATCGTTAATTCATTGTTTAAGCCAAATTGTTTCTTGACTTGCTTCAGCAAGAGAAATAAATTCTGCTTCAGTTGAAGATAATGAAACACAAGTCTGTTTTCTACTTGCCCAGCTGATAGAGGCGCCGTAAAGTTTAAACACATACCCGCTATTGGATTTCCGATCTTGTTTATTTTCTACCCAGTCTGCATTGGCATAACCGTACAAAATATTTTTATCAGTTTTGCACCGAGCACCAATTGTTTATGTTTTGTTTTCTTTAAATAACGCACAACACGCTTTAATTGATTCCACTCAATTTCTAAAGGTTCCTTGTTTTGTTGACCTAAAATATTTACACTAGCTGTAATATCAGGCCTAGAATTAACAGAAACGTACTATAAGCCGCAAATTAATGTTTGAAAATTTTCATTACTTTTCATAGGTTGTTTATTTCTTTCACATTTTAGATAACCGGTATCAAGTGGAATTGCCGAATCTTTCGCATCTTGCGTACCAAATCTACACAATAACTTATCAATATACGTTGTTTGATTAATACTATAAATTCCAACACTATTTCTTTGAATATTTATACTTAAATAATTACGCAACTGACCCAAGTCTGATAACTCAAAATGCTTGCTGAAAATTTCTCCGAATAAATCGGTATTTTTATTGATTTTGCTAGCAATCAAAAAATCGTCGACATGTATAATAATAAAAAATGATTCATTATTTAACATTTTGGTATATAAACAGGGATCAGCCTTACTTTTACAAAAATCATATTTATTTAGAATTTCATCAACCTTTTCATTCCAAACTTTTGCAGATTTTTTAAGACCATATAAGCATTTATTTAGTTTACATACCAAATTACTGTCTTTCACAAAACCTTTAGACTGCTGCATGTAGATTTCCTCCTTCAAATCAACATTTAGAAAAGCAGTTTTCGCATCAAAATGTTTGATAAACGTATTGCCTTGTCCCGCAATCGTTAACAAAGCCCTAAATGTTAATTGTCTTACCACCGGCGCAAAAACCTCGTCATAGTCCACTCCCAACCTTTGAGCAAAACCTTTTGCCACAAGCCGCGCTTTATTTTATTTTTCACTTCCTCTTGTTTCACACCTTGGCAAAAAATGACATTGATTTGTCTCTTTTCTATGTCCAATAAACGAAATACTTTTGATTCCTCAGCGTAACCAACAAATATAAGCATATACTATGCTGCCAAAAATATTTAAATATGAAATATCTGGAGTTCTCCTATGCCATAACTCCTAAGGAGTTTTGTCTTTAGATCCTGTTGGTAGTCTGTTTTATAAAAAAATCGCTGTCGAGACAGCTTTGCCACAAAACTTTTTTGGCAAATTAGCATCAATCAATATACATCTCGTCATTTCTATTAAGCTCCTGTTTTTTCTTTCTGCTACTCCATTCTGTTCAGGAGAATACCCTGTTGTATACTGTATATTAATTCCCTGTTGCTTTAAATAGTTTTGCAAGTTGTGATTTGTATTTTCTCCTCCTCGATCTGATCTTATTATTTTAGGTTTTTTATTAAACTGATTTTTCACTAATTCAACATATTCTTTAATACATTTACTTGCCTCATTTTTGTGAGTCAGTAAATAAATGATGGTAAAACGCGAAAAATCATAAATAAGAGTGAGAATTTTATGTCCTGGAGTAACCGTTTTCATAGGACCACAGACGTCTGTATGGATTAAATCTAATATTTCTGATGTAAAACTGTTTGACTGCTTAGGGTAATTCTTACGTGTAATTTTACATTTAATGCAAGATTGGCGTCAATATTGCGCTGTCTAAAACGCTGATGCCATGAGTGTTGACACTGCAGTTTATATTTTTTCTCAGTCTTTAGCAGTTTTTCAGGAACCAACAGTTCGTATAACTCTGGCGATAATTTCGCTGTTGCCTGTACTTTTTCGCATTTTAAGATTTTACAGAAACCGTTATTGAACTGTACTTTATATCCCGCACTCGTAGGTCTTTTTACCGATATTAGGTTGCAATCTAATTGAGGAAGAAACAGTACATTGTCTAATTTTAATTTAACAAGTTTGCTAGTCCCGACTGAACACTCGATGTAACCCGATCCGACACCTTCAATTTTTGATATCTAGTCCTTATCGGCTAACCGCATGAAACCCCCTCTATTTCCGTCAAAGTTCACAAAAAAACTTTTTGTATTTGCCATATGACTCGTTGCACGAGAGTCTATGAACCACGAAGTAGAAGGCCCTTGTATGTCCCTTGTACTGAGACGCGCATCTTCATAATAATCTTCCTTGTTTGATTGTTTAAACTTAAAACACTCCCTTTTAAAATGACCTTTTTTCTTGCAAAAATAGCACATTTTTGATCCATCACCTTGATTATCATTACTATTGGTTGGTGCTGATTTTCCTTTATGCACAACCTTTAGCACCGATTAATCGTGATTTGCCCCAGTTGCATTTCGTCGCCTAAATTAATCTATCAATTTAAATTTTACAAACTCCAAAGTAAATTCCTCAGGTGATCGACTTTCCAACGCTGTAATTAAAAAACTGTAAGAGTCAGGCAAACTTCCCAACAATAAACCAGCAGCAAAACGATCCTTTATTTCTCCTCCGAGTGCAGTTAATTTATTTTGTAGTTCCAAAAATTTACTTATGTGGGCTTCCATCCCCGCCTTCCTCCTACGAGAGCTTGCACAATTGCTTTAGCAGAAAAACTATACTTTTAGGGTATTCTAGACATCGTGTGCAAACGATTTATTTCTGATATGACCTATCTGATTCGTGTCAACAAGTAAAACAATCCTTGATAATGCACTGTCATTTTTCCGATACCAAGCCCTGTCTCGTGAAGTTTCACTAGGTACTTCGACCGAAACAACATCCCACAAATCTCCATTTATGAGTAACATTTTTGTTAAAAAACACCATGACTCATAATTTTGCCCATTTAACTTCTCGGTGTTAAAATTCCCAGTCTCCGCCATCCTGGATCCCGCTATCACAATTAACAAAAAACTTAAACTTAAAACCTGAGCGGTCTGTGCCCCTAACCTGTTGAAAAATCCTTAAATAGACCGTCCAGTGGAGTGATAGAAAGAAAATATTATAGGCGTATTTAAACAAACTTATTTTAATTACTAGCGAACATTTTAACGACACACGAAAGACTAACTTAATACAAACTCCAATCATTTCTTTTCCACATGAAAAATACTAACCTAAGCAAAATATATATTTAGACCGGACGGGCCTTTTGCAATATTAATAATGCGCTTTATTCGTTGTTGTTTTGAACTGAATATTTCAACAATAGCGTTTGTTTATTATAAAGTGGTATAAAGTTTCCAAAGGATCTTTGTGATGAAATAAACTGCTTGTCAAAAAGAATGGCAAAAGGTTATTTGACTCAAATTTAAATGTCGTAAAGTTTCTTGTCTGATTTGAATAAGTTCTTCGGATTCTTAAAGCTTGTTTCATATAGAATCCACGGCAGGAAATGCGTTTCAAACATTATTTTTTTTTAGAATTGTATTGCATGGTAAAGAGGATAATGTAAAAAATTTAAATTTATTTATTATTATAGTTATTTTATAAAATATTTTGAAGCCAAAATGAATATCTTGGATAGTTTTTTGTTTATTGCCTTGCATCAAAAATGGCACTATTTTTGGTGAAAAACAGCTGATTTTAGGAAAAAAATAGGGAAGTGTGCACATCCATAATTGCCTAATGACACATTTCTATTTAGTACCTATGTTCCATTTAAAAAAAAAATTATTCTATGGGAGTTGGCTGTTACATGATGCAAATTCATAATTCGACGTAAAAAACAAGAAAATTTGATTTCCCATACTGTATTTTAAAAAATACTACGACAATATTGTCGTAGTATTTTTCATTACACCGTAACTTTTTCAGATAGAATGTAATATTCAAACAAACATTTAACGTTTATATACAAAAAACCAAGTACCTAACTATAATAAAATTATACAAATGGCTATAGAGATATACAAACATTGTCGCAATCAGACATATCAGGCACCATCGTTTACCGGTTTACAATAAGGTCTAAATAAAAAAGAAAGAAATACTTTTAATAAAATCTTCTGTTATAAAAACAAAATACATTCTATCTGAAGAAGTTACAGTGTAACGAAACAATATTGTCATAGTATTTTTTAAAATACAGTAGCGGAAATCGAATTTTCGTGTTTTTTACGATGAATTTTTTTTAAAGGCCAGGCATCTTTGCATTATTCTCTTACAAGCATGTGGAGTGAAGAGTTAAAAAATAATATGCAAAGGCAGTTTTTAAAAACGAAAAGCTTATTCAAATTGGGCAAAAGATTTCGGAATCACTGATATTTAAGTTTGATCTCAAATAAACCATTTGTCTTTCTTTTTGAGGATCATCGAATTCCTAAAGAGTGGACACAAATATTCGAGCATAAATATTTTTTCAACAATATCTAATTTTTTAGATACCTCATGCAAAATCCGGGGAACGGACCGCCTACAGTGGGAGCATATTTCTTCCTCACCATTTTTCTTCAAATGTTTTTTTAACCATTGCAGCACTTCTTTAGTAGAATGTGTGGGACACCCATCCTGTTGAATTTAAACTTTATGCAGTTCCTCCAGTCCTCTAGATGGCTATCTAATCTTTTTGGAAAAAAGTGTAAATAACTATTTCCAGATCATTTTTTCTAAAGAAAAGTGGTCTAGTTTACTTCTCTTTACCTAATATACCACACAATACGTTTGTTTTTCTACAATATTGGTTTTTGTTGTGAATTACGAAATAGGGAGTTTCAGTGGACCGCTATCGACAATAATTTTGCGATAAAACAAAATTGTTAGTGGTAAAAGTAATCTCATGTGAAATAAGATATGCCAGTAAAAGTTCTTTTGTTTTGAAGTGTAATCACCTCCTTTAAAAGGGCATATACATTTTGATTTCTAGACATGGTACTTTTAAGCATGTGTTTTAATGGCGTTTTACTTACCCCGTATATTCAGGAATAGCTCGGAACGCTTGAAGCACAAGTTGCTTTTCTTCGCTTCATAGTGCATTAGTGTACAGGGAGTCTTACGTAAGCGGGCCACTTGATTTTACTCCGTTAAGGTTTAGCTAGAACCATAATGTAAAATCTAACATGTGTAGTTATTTCCCGACTATTGGATTCTGATGTCAAAAAAACAAATGGAAGTTGATATTTTCGAGTTATTCACGTTGGATTATTACCAGACTTTTAGACCATGTCAAAGTCGAATTATTTTTCTACGTTTCGCCTGTAATTGTGTGAGGCATCACAGGAATATTCCCAGCACGATTCAGTGTTTTGATCTTGTGTGGTGAAGATCCCTCGTACAATTACAGGCGAAACGTCGGAAAGTAATTCCATTTTCACGCGGTCTAAACCCAAGAACCATGACTTCTTCCTTTTATAAAAATAACATAAAAATGTTTCGAACTTTTTAGGAACTTCGGCTAAGGTTACTATATTTCGTTTTAAATGAAGAATGTGTTAACCGTACAATAGTAGTAGATATAGGAAATATTCCAAATTTGCTATACAGACCGTCCCACTTAAAACCAACAAAAGCCAGACATTTTTTCATGGATCCTTTTCATTTTTGACGTGGTTATTTGGAGTTAAAAAGTACTTATTTTCACCGGATTTAAGTTGTTATGCCTCACAGGCATATGTTTTACGGGGACCAAGAGTAAGCTCATCTGCAGTGAGTTTGGTAATGGAATGAGCCTTCAAACCTATGTTATTTTCACTGTTTTTCAAAGATACCTCGAAAACTCTCTGAGATATGGAAACGGGACCGGCATTATTCTAAAGATCGGGTAAAAATTCGTCGGGTTCGATATGTCTAAAAATTTATTTGAAGATGGTTATGTGTGGTGTAGATAAAACCTCCTTTTGTTATATTATTGCCAAATTTGATATTTGGATAGTCTAGGTGGTGAACAATTTACATCTGATTTTCGATTTAAAATTATTTGCTTCCTTGAGGAAGTTTATTTTTTAAAATATTTTTTTTTCTACCCCTATAAAAACCAACCAAAAGTAAAATGGGCCTGGTAAAAAATAACCGTCATATTAGCTTGTGTCCATAGCCTGTATATAGAATACCCTACCTTTTCATGGGGAGCCTGCCAGTCACAATACAAATTGTTCAATGTGCTTCCTATTGGTTCGTCTATTTCTTCGAAGTATAAACAAGTTTTCTTGAATATTCAGTGTCAGCGTTTGAATGCAACGCATGTCTGTTCTAATCCCCGTCAGTTTTTTTAACAAGACTCATAACTAATAAAAATGCAGATTAGCATTGGTTAAGATTGCTTTAAAGAGAACGCATCAACCAAATTCCGGATCTTGTTTTGCGTTAGGTTAGCCCAGGTTTGTCTATAAACGATCATTAAGGGTATGAACCATCAACAAGGCCATAAAATAACACATCAATTCATCAAAAATCAGATTTGAAATACGCGCGCACTCTAAAGTGGTGTGTTTGGCGGATTCCGCATGAAAAGTAAGATCTTATCATAGTTCACGAAAATACCCAGTAGTTATATATATTGGCAGATGTTTTTATCTCAGCTGGTATTAAAAAAAGTTGAAAAATATAAAACGATATATAGGTAATATTTTTAGGACTCTGTCTACCTAGTTACTGGTGGCGCATCAGGATTAGGCAAAGGTGCCGCAGGAGGACTACTTGCCCAAGGGGCATATGTAACAGTTTTAGATTTGCAATTACCCGGTGAAGATAGCAGTTTGCAAAAATACAAAGACAGAACGCTCTTTCTACAGGTGGATGTAAATATAATCAAATAATAAATTACTACAATAAATATGTAAATTGGCTTTATTCAGAACTTTCCTATAGTTATTTAATAATATATATAGTACATACAAAGGTCGTACACGTCTTTGATAAATGGAAGAATTCGTAACCAGGGATGTCCTGGTTAAAGCCAATTTATCCATTATTTTATATTGTTCATTCAAATATTTTAATAGGCCTCCATCAGTTTTAAAAGTGTTTTTCGTTCCTTTGTCTGATACAAAAGATAAGATATTTATATATTATCGCTATTGAATTTCATTCATTAAAAGTTAGTCATAAAATAATGAAGGTTATTAATGTGATTAATAACATAATATTAATAAGTAGATAAGCCCAGCAGATTTTTAAACCTTTCTCATTGATATTTGATTTATCTTTAAGTGGCAACTATGATAATAATAAACAAAAATTACTGGGATAAAGGAATAAACACTATCATGCACAACAGACCAGATATAACGGTTGTAGATAAGAAGAACAGGAGTGTACTTCTCATCGATATCTCAATACCAAACAACAACCACCTACAATTGAAGCAAACTGAAAAAATAAATAAACAAAGCGAACTAAAAAGAGAAATACTACAGATGTAAACAAAAACTCCTCAAGAAGCTATAAGTAAGACAGGAATACCTTGGAACACATACAAAGAAATCCAGAAGAAATATTAACAATAATAATAAAAATTAAACATTTCTGTTATGAACATCCCGACGAAATATCAGTCGTTCACGAATTGAGAGAGAGGCAGCAGGTTCATTAGTAATCTTAATGAAGAAAGTGCAACAGTGCAGATACCCACAAGCCTCCATATTTAGCCAATTGATATCTCCATATAGGTGGAAAATATGGTCAAATTTTCTTAGATCATAGACAAACCGAAGACAAGAATTTTGAACTTTTTGTACACGAGACCGACTCTCCAGGTCCAAACAAAACCCGTAAACAAAATTACAATAATTAAAACTAAACTAACACTCACACAATTTTTTTCTTAAATTTCGATTTAAAACATACCTGTTATTATATAATATTTTCAAAGACATGAAGGCTTTTTGAAAGATTTTTCTTGATGTTCTTTAAATCTAAGTTGAGTGCCCAACAAAACGCCTAAATTTTTTGCAGATTCGAAATAACGAAGAACTTCACCATTAACTCATATATTGAGAATACTTTTGAGAAAATCAGTCAATTGTGGCCTTGTAGAAGCTCACTTAAATATTCAAATCATAATTAATACTTTCTTGAGCCGCCAAATAATCATCAGAATCAAAACAATAGTATATATGGGTATTATCGGCAAATCAATATCAGGCAGGCAGAACAAGTAAGGGACCCAGAATAGACCCTTGCGGTACTCCCGACAGTACTTCAAATGGGTTAGAGTATCTTTCGCTGGAAAATATAGATTGAGATCTGTGGGCCAGATATGATTTTATGAGTAAGTAAGACTCATTAGTAAAACCATAATATTGAAATTTAGAATCTAAAAGTTCATGATTAATTGTATGGAATGCCTTATCAACTAAAGGTTCCAAAAATCGTGCACGATTGTGCTGGAAGACTTTAAGCGCGTCCCATTATCTCTACCAGCATAATTTACGTCGTTAATAGTTTTATTTAGATTTTCATCGTCAGTTTTATTGACATTAAGAAAAAAACCTTCGATATTGTAAAATATATTGTAATAGCTGCTTTTTTAGGTATCTTCAGAAAAAGACGTGTCAGACGCAATAGATGCAACTAAGAGAAAATTTGGGAAGTTAAATGGTGTAATTAACTGTGCAGAAATAGCCAGTCAAGCTCCCTTATATGACTCGGTCACAAACGAACCGCATAATCTGCAACAATTTACTAAAGTAATAAATGTAAGTGCTGAAATATCACTAAATTACTGTATTATGGAGTTCATTACATTGTTTTTAAACGGTCTTCTATAAGTGATCAAAAACTAAATATATAGGTATAACGGCAATTTGTTTACAGGATAAAATCTAACAAGTAGGTACTTAAAACATTAGATAGATTATATTCGATATCAGATTTTTTTACATTCAATATCAAAAAATAAAACCGGCCTCAAACAAAAAACATTAAAAAGTAAAAATTAATATTTATTTTATCTTCAAAGTTTGACTTTATGACGTCGGCGTCAAACTTCATGATTTAATCATCAAAAAATATTTATGTGTTTAGGTAATTTTTAGGTAACATTTAAATCCGAATATTTTGAAAACGAGAAGAGATATTGAGATGCGGCTGTCAATTGTCTTGCAAATTTTATTGCATTTTACCCATTTTAAGCGTAAAATTTGCTTAAGCTAAAAAGTTATTTATATAGTGTTCAATTAGACTGCAAATTTTCAAATATTTTATTGTAACAGAAAATTTTCAAAAACGATTTTTAAGTTCTAATTGGTAAATCAACATACTCAGTGGTGATATTAAAAAAATTCAAAAGTGTTTTTAAAATTTTGCATATGTTTTGAGATAAGATTTTTTTTTTGAAAAAATTAGATTTTTCTTATATATTAAGCTGTAACTTTTTATTGACCGTTTGATGTAAAGTTGTCTTACTAAAGAGTCCTTAAGTTTTAAATTTGTAATAGCCTGTAGGGTCTATACTACGCAGAAAATATACAGAGTATGCAAAAATATTTTAAGATTAGTTAAAACGTAGTGACCGTAAAGAAAATGTATTTATATTTCAACACTGAAAAGAAATTTAAATTTAAAAGTTTTTATTTAGATTTTAAGGAGTACTGAACAATTTTCCTAAGTGGTTTTTATTTTCCCTTTAACTTTAATATTTTTCAAAATACGGGTTTTTACCTTAAGAGCCATATTTGCCAATATATAGGATCTTTACCTTGGCTGAATTTTTTTTCATTTTGTATATTATCGTCTCTAAATATTTTTTAAATGAAATTATAAACTAAATATTCACAAAGAGTTATTTATAAAAATAATTGTGTTTGATCCCAGTATCCCAAAAAAGACATTTGTACATTTTTAAATAGGGCATTTATTTTTTTCAACCGAATGCCTCAGAAGGTATGACCCATTTTAAAAAAAATCTATTATTTTAACAATTTTTGGATTTGACAATTGAAGGAATTAAGAACTGCTGTTTAAGTAAGTAGTTCTAAAATAATCTATATTTTTTGCAAAGGCATAATAATGAATATATATATATATATATATATATATATATATATATATATATATATATATATATAGTTTTGAGTCCAGGCTGTATCAGAATGAATTTGCATCTAATTATTTTTTGCATAATAATCATCATTAAAATGAGTATTAACCCTCCTTTTTAATGATATATCAAATAAATTATACTTGTCACGTAACTTTAAATATCCAGGAGCAGTGTTTTTTATGATAAATACAGCTATGCATTTTCCACTATCCACCCATTTAAAAACATTAGCTGCGTGCAATTTGCGTGGAATCTACGCATGTAAGAACTGAAATTTCACAGATAGAGAAATCAAAATATTGCACTTTTTTAATTGATTGTTAATAACTAGATATAAACACTCCAATAACCAACTTAGTTCACTTCAACGATAATATAAAATATTCAGTAATTCACTTGAATGATAAACTAAAGCAATAAAGTAAACAATAATGCACTATTACTATCTAAAATATCTATAAAATTTTTTAAAATGCACCACTTACTTGAGAAAGCAGGATTTATCAATTTTGATTTTACCCACTAGGTATGTAATTTAATTAACTCGACTCGCATACCTTTATTGTGTTAGCATCTTATTAAGAATTCTTGGTTATATCAATAGACAGTGGCGGTTTGTTAATAAGAGCTGCAGAACTGGTAATACATGTCAAAAAATAATAATTTTAATCCTAAGCTTTAACTTTCATCTACATACCTAGTTTTGTTTACCCCGGAAAAGCGCATTCGGTGATACTGCATAATATATTATCCGCGTTCTCTAATATAATCTCTAAATAATGGTTTTTCGACGTCATACAGTGGTTGTCGCACTGCGAAGTGACGTTTTCATCGCGGTCCATCCAATAACAGCTCGCAGCAAACACAAGTGGTAAGCGTTGTGACCTTTAGACGACCAATAAACGATAAGATTTATATCAAATGTAGAGCTGCAAAATAATTTACCGTTAGTTTGTCGTGTTAATCCGCTATGAAACTGGCGACGTTGTGCTAATATTTCTATTCACTTTTAAATGTGTTTTTGCATCGCCTCGTCATCTAGGGTTATACAGATGGCATAATGGCTTTAATGTAAATATTTATTTGAAATATCATTGGGTTTGTACCTGTGGAATAACATATTGTTTCCTTGCCTACTTTTTGTGGGTGATTCCAATTGGACAAGTAGTAGTGTATGTATTTAGTGCATTTAACTGAAACAGCCTAATTTCATGAAAATTCGAAGCAGCATTTAGGCATTAAAAAATAATGTCCAGAAACAACTGGACAGTGCACATTGGCAGAACATCGCTAATCACAACGAGAAATTGACTAAGAACAGGTTCGCTCTTACAAGAAATATAGGTACGCTATAATATTTTATGGAACCTTTAAGCTGGAACTTACAGGTGACGATGAGACAGAAAACTTTGCAAATTCTGGAATTTTCCAGGGACTAATTAATTACACGGCTGTTGACCTTGTTTGTTTATTGCAAGATATAAATTTCCCAAATTTTATATTTTATTTTCAACATGAACTGCAGCCTGTAACTTTGTCACTTCTTAAAGCCACAAGCCGCCACTCTCAGTAGACAAAGAAGTTCAACAAATATCTCCGATGCACTTTTTTATTACGTTCTGTTAAGCCATCGCCTCGATTGGGCTGTAAAGAAGTTTCTCTTATAAAAACTTCTTAATTTTGGAATATTTTATTAGAATTTTATTTTATTTTTACCTTCTGCATGCGTATTAAGCATAAAACTTACTTAAGCTAAAGGGTTATTTATATACCCAAGTAGCACATATAATCATATATGGGCTAAAATGCTGTGATATTGGCTAATATCCCTGGCTAATTGGCTAAAATGGCTTGCCAAAACAACAGTTCTATTACAGTATAAAGACGTTAATATGACTAAAGTGGGGAATAATAATTTGGCCATAATGGGGTAAAAATGGCCAATTGGCAATTATACGACCCTCTCTTTTGATTTTATAGTTGGGTTTATTAGCTACTTTTTGACTTTAAAATCGAGCTTTTTTAGCTGAATTCTGACTTGTTTTTTAGCCGAAATTTGAGTAACATTTTTTCCGAAATTTACCTAAATAATTTCTCATTTTTTGCTTTTTCTTCATTTATATAATAAATCATCAATTGTTTCAAATTATGTAGAAATAGTATTGACAGAGCCTATCAGTGTAAGAATTTATGGGCCAAGAGGAAATACAAAGATAACAAATCATGGTTTGACGGTTGGTAGAGATTAAAAACATTTGCGAAGGAACTTTTACTGATAAAATAATCTAATATAGGCACGTAAAAAAACCCGCCCTTTCTTGAAACTAAAAATTTCGATTTCTACAATTTTTTTTTAAATTTTTTAGTTTGGAAATGTATTTTACTAAGAAAATTGATTAAAGGGTTCATGACCTAAAAAAAATATGCATGAAAATACGTATTTATAGGTAGAAAGAATATGTTTGTTTAAAGTGGTCAAGTAATGGCTTCTAGTAAATTAGTTTAGTTTTAATTTCAATCATGGAGGGTCATAAAAAGCTTTGGGCTATTTTTTAACAAATATTCCTTGAAATTGGCCACTTTGTAAGCAAATATTTATCAAATGGCAATAATTTTTAAATGTAGCCAAAATGTAGCAGCATTTATTAAAAAATGCCTACTAAAAATTCTTTATAGACGATAATATGCGAATATATACATATATATTTATATATATATATATATATATATATATATATATTTAAAAAATTTTAAAAATCTATAAATTTCCTTTACTTTAAATTCCTTCTTTGGTTATGATTCATTTTACAAGGAATAGGGAAGTGTGAACTGATTTTTTTAAATATTTTATTAAGCCGTCATTTTCTTCTACCATTTTGGGTTCATACCTGGATGTTACCATTTTACTGGGCCGCCATTGTATTCTGCCATCTTGAATTCATACCACAATTCTACCCGTTTATCTTTCTGTTACACTTAACTCTTGCAAAACATTTCATTTCAGAAAAATTGGATAAGTAGTTTTTTAGTAGTAGCTTTAGCTTTTCCACATTTTATTAGGCCGCGATTTTGCCCGTCATATTGTATTTTTACCAAAATGTTGCCAGTTCATCCCCATATGACCCTTAACTGAAAGACTTCATTGCGAGTGCATTATTTTAGGAAATAGAGTAAATAACGATTTCAATATTTTGTACAATAATGAACAATTAATATCAAAGGAAAACATATCTTTTCTGGGAGTTGAAATACACAGAGGACTGGACTGGAGGGTATACATTGAGGGTGTGGCATTAAAGGTTTCAAGTACTGTTATGCCTTAAAAATTGTGGCTTAGAGGGTTGGTCAGGATGCTGCTCTATCTGCCTATCATGAATTTATTCAATCAAGTATCAGATATGGCATTATCTTTTGGGAAAATTCAGTTAATGTTGCTAGAATCTCTGTTTTGCAAAAAAAGGTGTCTTCGTTCTATTTTAAAATTAAGACGTTAAAAAGGATAGTTGTAGAAAAGTATTTATTAAAAATAATATCTATCTATAATCTTACTAGTATGTATATCTTGGACTGTGTTATGTTTATTTCAAATAATGGAGATCTTTTTAATAACTTTAATGAGGGGCACCAATATCCCACCAGAAAAAAACATTTTCACTTTGTCAGCGCTTCATGGTCAAGTCATGATCCACCCAAGTTTCATCAATGTAAACAACATTTCGACCTTCTTGACGATATTTCCTTATGTCATGGATGTACCTATATCTCCAATGCAATATATTCTTCCTGATAAATACAACTTCACATATTTATAAAAAAATGTTGAATTCTCAATTAAAAAGATATTTAATGCAGTACTAGTGAAGGTACGTACACTTCCTAAACAAAAATTAAAAAATGTATTAAGAAAATTATTATGTAAAAAGGCCTTTTACACAATACATTGCTTCTGACAAAAATGAAATAATATAATGATTTTTTCTCTCTCTATGACTTATTATTGTTGCCACACATGTAGGTATTTAATCTGTAAATATATGTATTTTAATCTGTAATTGTAGAAACTGTAAGTACAAATGTGAAACTGAGTATTTTAATCTCACTGTTATGTTTGTTTTTGTTTTTTTTTTCTCTATCCAAAATTATTTTCAATGCAGCTACATAGGTAGTTAACTCATCATTCTAGGTATTTGTGATATGATGATAGATTCTAAGATGCAGGAAAAAAGCAAGGTATTTTATATATGCCGCTATTTAGTAATTGTAAAACTACTTGCTGGCATTGTTCCACATCCAATGGGTTTTTTTTGTATACCTATTTGTTATATTTTGAAATATAAATAAACGCTTAACTATCTATCTATCAAATTTTTGACCAAAATTTGAAGTCAATCGGATAAAGTTTTTCGTTATGCTGTGAAGAGACTGACCAACCGATAGATCTATGGAACTGAGAAAACATGTTTTTTGGCATCGAGGAGGACCCTAAAACATAAAGATCTGCAAACACCTGGAAGGCGATTTCTTAACGATTACAATATTTGGTTTTTACGAGAGAATTAGAAAACAGCTTATTAAAACTGCGTCCATTATTAGTTGATTACGTTTTTTTCTTTATCAAAGTATATAATCCTATATCCTCAAAAAATTAAAAACGATTTTAAAATGTTATGCATTATCTAGACAGATGTTTTGGCAACTGATATATTTTTTCTTCTAATTATATCGCAATACACTAATACACAATTCCTAAACTCTATTTTTCAATATTCTAGCTAAAGTTTTAGGCACGCCTATAAATAGACAGCAAACAGGCTAGAATTATATAGCAATACACTAATACATAATAATTCCTAAATTCTATTTTTTAATATTTCAGCTAAAGTATTTATGCACGCCTATGCATAGAGAGGAAGCAGGCTACATTTTACCTCACCTCTCCCTTGCGTCGCTGTTTCAGAACCGTGTGCCCTATACTATATTTACACGAACGTCTGGTATAACGTGCTGAATTTATAATGATAATAATGTTAGATTACCTCCCCTTTGTATAGTCAGAAATATTTATATGCCGGAGAGTGTCAGCGTTTTTTCACACCACCTTGAAGAACATGATTGTCTTATTTGGCCATTATTCGCAGATTAAGAGTATGTAAATAGATCGTTTTGAGACATGATGGTAATGCTGATAGATGGGAATTTCAAAGCGAAGAAAGGCTTACAGAGGAGGAGTTTAAGACAATATGGCCGGTCACTAAAGAATAGTTTATTAATCTTTATACTAATTGTGAAGCAATAGGATCAAGGCACGTTTCCAAAAAAGACTGCATCATTAATGCAAAGATTCGTTTAGGAAAGTATAGGACTGGGTGCAATAACACGACATCAGTTTTTTGAGAGACATGTAACTCCTTTCTCTAATAAGCTGTTTAATTTTAAACTTGAGCAGCCAAAGGTTATGTTTATATTGGTGGCACTAACTGGAAAATTCCTAAACTTTTAGGTAGGCACTTCAACAGTCTTATGGTATTCATAACGAAAATACATATTTCATAGACTCTAAAATCAATGATGTAGTCATGTTACGAAATGTGTTTCGGCGCGATGTAGAAGAATTTCGAAATTCATTTAGTGAAAATGGCATATTTTTGTAAATCATGAGGCAATCCCTACTCTACAAGAATTAGTCAAGAACGACCCGATGCCGTGAGAGCAGGGGAACATCAGCTTTTGTATTATAAAAATCGTCGTCGTTTTTAAATTACTTACAAAGAGTTACAAGATATGTGGAGCTGAAATAAATAAGTATCTTGAATCAATTATTATGAAAGAGATTAATATTCAGAAATTTTGCGACAGAAGTCTATAGAAATGAATAGGAGATAAAAGAAAGAAAGGAAAATGAGAACTCGGTTCATATACTCGGAAGATTTGTTAGTTTAGGAGAACACCATAGAATCAAGCTTCCGCGACTTCCTTTAGAATACCTAAGAGACCTTACAGTTGGCACATGCCAATTAAATTTCGACCATTTTACATTCAAAATACGAGACAACAGTGAGATCAAGACATACAAATTGATATTTTAAATCAATTTCTAAATTTTGTAACGATACACAAACATATAATAGGATATTATTCCACTTGCAAGTCAGGAGCAAGAACGGTTGGAACTTGTGCACATTTGGTTACTATTGCTTGGTTCAGTTACCAAAAGTAATTTTTTTGACGTTGATTGTTATTGTCAAAACACATATTGCGGCATATTGGTAATTAGAATAAGCTATTTCACACTCTGCTTTTAACTTACTTGGCAGCAAATTTGCTACTACAGCTTTTGCGACTTTTTTAACGTCGGGAGGTAGAGACTCTTCAGACTCGCTCATTTTTAAACACACAATTGAGGAATGGAATGTGGACATTTTGACAAATATGTCTTGATATTGGCGCTTTTCTATAGTTACTCTTATATCACGATTTTTGCATTGTTATTTCTATAGAAATAAATAAAAATGGCTTTATTGCTAATGAAAATGAAACGTAACGAAAATTTTAGTTTTTTCGTAACAATTGAACTGCAAAAAATCTAGTATAATACACGATGCAAAACGCTAGCACACGTTGTGTTGGACCACGAGCGTAGCACATCTAGTTCCAAAAAAACACGCTCATTTTGCAACTAGTTTTTATATAGAGTTATTAATTGCCTTTCGGATCGGAAAAATACACCAAGTCATAATGAACCTTATATACAGTGTGAATCAGCCAAATGGAATAAATTCGATAATAAATAAATGGGAGCGTGTTCGGAAAAACGCTTGGACCCGTCGATTGGTATTTTTAGTTGCTCATTTTCTCCAATAAAAACTTTTTATACAGGGTGTGTCCTGTAACAGTGGCCAATGCCAACTTTCTTATTTCAAATTCAACACCCCGGATATTATTTAATTTTTGGATTCTTTAGGAGATTCTAAACATATTTTATGTTCAATGTCCTATACCTATCTTCAACTATTTCGGCAATATTAAGTGTTTTCAAATTTATTTTTATTTTATTTATTTCGAATTTATTATTATTCATGAAAGTGGCTCTGGTTACTGAACTATTTATTTGATTACAAAAATTCGCTACAACACACTCAATACTTATTTACCATTTAGGTCTTCATATTAAGAATGTAAGCAAAAACCATTTTAGCGTTCCTTTTTATTGATATGGAACAAAAAGAGCCAGTTTTGTTTACTTTTAAGTTTTGTTTACTTTTGTGTAAAATGCCTGGCCTTTCTCTTTGCAAGACAATAGTTGTCAGTGTCAGTGTCATAGTCTTTTGAATTTCGTTAACTGCATAATACCTAATATCAGAAAAATGGTTCATTTAACAGAAATGCATAAAATAACAATTCTACAAATGATTGGTTATGGAGATAACACACGAACACAAGTGGAAGTTGCTCGCTTATTTCATGAAAAATTTCCAAATTTGCCGCATATATCCCAAGGGACAATTAGTAAAATAGAAAAGCAGTTTCGCGAGCTTGGACATGTGAGGCAGATAAAAAAAGCAGCTGCCAATTCAATAAATGATGATACTAAATTGGATATTATGCTTGAGTTTGAGGAAAACCCACATATTTCTAGTCGACAAGCCCCCGCAAAGTTCGATATTAGCCATTCGTCGATTATTCGAAAGTAGTTATAATAGGGGAGCGCCTACTCCTCCTCCTCTTCCTCTCTCTCATGTCCCTCATTCTTAACTTCCTCCCCTTTCATTCTCATTCGCATCATATTTTTAATTTTTTCTCTTTGTTCTCCCACATTTGATTTTGCATTCTTAAGTCTTATAAATAGGTGCATCAAGATCATTTTAGTATGTTAAGGTACGAGTGACTGTTAAAAGAAAAAAATCTGTTGAATAAATCTATTAATAATAATATTAAAATAAAATGAGTGAATCAGTTGGAGAAAGAAATCGATCCATTCCGCTTCAGACAATTAGCCTCGAAAAATTATACCAGGAGTTCAAGAAGAAAATATACCATTAGTTCGAGAAGAGAATAATGGGATTGTTTTAAAAAATTTGAACAAAACTGAGAGTGACGAGAAAAAAGTGTTTTGTGCTATTTGTTTTGAAATAATCGAATATTATGATTCATGTAGACCAAATACATGTTCCCACATTTTTTGTTTAAAATGTATTTTAAGATGGAATGATGAAAATGGTTGTTCTATAATGGTAAACAATTGTCCTGTATGTCGCACTAGATATTACTATTTGGTACAAATCTTCAAAGATGTAATTAGACATCATTTTGTTGTAATTTTAAAAAGAGGATAATATTTTTTTTATAATTTGTGTTTGTGAAAACTCTGGTAACAAATAATTTTGTAAAAAAAGTAAATGTAAATATATATATAATAATTGACACACATTTTTTCCTTTTCCTATATTGAAACGACAACAATGATCTAACAAGTTTTTTAATACATACTAATTTTCACATTACATAACAAAACAATTGCTATGGGTTTACACAAAAAGTGCCACGCCCTAAAATGGCACCACTTTTGCAAATGGAAGCTTAAATTTTCTTATGGGAATTTACATGTAAAAATGACGGTTTTGATTGTCGGACCGGCATAGCCTAATCTACTACTTTTTAATTATACTAATAATATTAATATAATTTTCATCAAGTAAGAGAAAACTCAATTGAATACAGAAACAAGCGTTAACAAAATGTTATATGAGTGCTTCTAGTGGCAGTTGACATAATCGACACTTTTTTTTTTACATATGATTAGCTATTTCATTTACAAATACAGTGTCAGATGTTAGAATAAAAAGAAGTATTTTGCATATAGCACTGAAAATATATAACCGCTTATAGTAACAGTTGACATTTTTTAAAATTAATATTGTTGACGTATTCTACTTATTATCTTTACAATTTATGTTTAAAATTAATATTTTTGACATTATCTACCCATTACGTTTATAACCTATATTTAAAATTAATATTGTTGAAATAATCTACACATCACCTTTACAAACTATGTTTATTATTAATATTTAACAACATAATCTTCTATCTCTTTTTTTTCATTTTTATTGCAGTAAAAGCAAGCATGTTCAGGAATTAGTAGAAAAAGATGTATCCTACAAATAGCACAATGTAAATCAGAAGCACTTACAACATAAGCTCTTTTGTAGTGGCAGCTCACATGATCGGACTCCCCTCTCCGTAAATATCTCATGTGAATTGCACTACAAGGAAGGCAAATAGCAAATGTTCCTAGTCTTCGACTTTCAATTTTAGAGTAGCTTTGTATAACACATACATCTTTTTCTTCAAAATTATTAAATAATTCACTAGCCCTAAACTTGCTTACTTTTACGTCAGCCTCGGTTCCTAAATATAGCAGTTGTCCATCCATGTCCACTTCTTCGTCAATTTCCTGATCATCTTCCTCCATCTCTTCTTCTTCCTCCTCAATATAATTAATGTCGATGTTAAACAAGAATGATCTTCTAACAAGCCTAGATGATTTGTCCAAAAATGAATGTTTATAAGTGATGGAATCGCCTTCCAAGTTAATAAAAATTTCTTCTCTTTCTTCAATTTCAGCGGCGTTCTCCACATTATTTTCTTCAATTTGGTCAGCGTTTCCAATCATATTTTCTGCCATCGTTAGGAGCTTTAGATTTAGATAGATATATTTGATAAAAAACAATTTTGGTTATAGGTTATAAATAATATCGACAACTGATATTACAGCGAATGATACTGTATGATCGTCGAGTGGATGTTCTTAAGTATATATCCCATCGACCACCACTTTTACTACCTGCAATACTTAAGTTTTTTTTTTTTTTTTTTCTCGCTGTCCCTTTCTCTGTCAGTTTCCTTGGGGGGGGGACAAGGGCCAAGGGGGGGTTTCGCCCCCTCCCCGATCCCCCAACCCCCCATAAGGGGGGAGACCCCCTTAAACCCCCCTTACCCTCACCTTATCTTCTTTCTCTCCCTTCCTTCTTTCTCTTTTTTATATGTTTCTCCTTTTTCCTTCCTTCTCCTTTTTCCTTCCTTCTCCTTTTTCGTTCCTTCTTCTTTTTCTTTCCTTCTCCTTTTTTCTTTTCTTCTTTTTTAATCTAACCTAACCTAACCTAACCTAACCTAACCTAACCTAACCTAACATAACCTAACCTAACTTAACTTAACCTGAAGAGGGTAGCCCGAAATTGGGGAACCGGGATTTGAGTCTCGGAAATTCAGGGGTCCGGGGGGGGGGAGGGGGAGGGGGGTAAGGTTGTTGATCGGCTTGGGAAAGTGGTTTTTAGAGGTTGTCGTTCAACTTTAAGTAGGACACATGTGATTAACTTTTGCATATAAAATCGCCTCAGCGAAGAGACGAATGCAATTGATTTCTGCATTCACACTGTACAGAGCTCGCAAGTTTTCTGGTGTTTACATTGTGTCTATTTGGTAAATTTTTATTTTTATTTCTAACATTTTTATTTGGCAAGATTTAATTTCTTATATATATATTGGTGACATTTTTATGTACATGTGTGGCATTTTTATTTGTTATTACGATTTTTTTCATAATGGACAATTTTTTGGCATCGAGTAGCAAAATAATTGACAATGACTTTGACTTATACACATGTACTCAAATGCAAAATTTTGCAAACCAACAAAACAATGAAACAGACGTATTTACAACTAGTCAACAACAAACTATTCAGGACTTGAATGAAATTATTTACAATAGCCAAGTTCAGAATAATGCCAACAAACACAACAACGAAAAATATTTATTTACAGCTACTCAACAACAAACTCTTGACGATCTTAATGACATTATTGACAACAAAACGGACTTAATTACAACAAAAACTAAACAAACTCTTAAAGAACTGAATGACATTGACGAAACTCAAAATTCTAGCTATGAGGATATTGTTTGTTTTCAAAAATCTAATCCAAATTATTTAACATTAAAATCGCCAATTAATTCTCCGAGACCAATTTGCTCTCCCTTTTTGTTTAGTGAAAATTCTGATTCGGAAGAAGAACAAATTGATCAAAATTTAAGTTTGGCTATTTGTCCTACTAATTCACCATATGATATTGTAAATTCTGATTCGCAAGAAAAACAAATTGATCAAAATTTAAGTTCGGCTATATCTTCTATTAATTCACCATATGCTATTGTAAATTCTGATTCGCAAGAAAAACAAATTGATGCAAATTTAACTTCGGATATTTCTCCTAATAATTCACCAGTTGAACAAAATTCAATTTCGAAACCATCATTTATCATTAAAAAAAAATTTAAAATTAATAAAAAAAATAAAAAACAAATAGCAAACCTTAAGTGTCTGGGTTTCGCTATTCAAAATTTAACTAATTTGATCACAATTAAAAAGGGAGACGAAAGTACGGTGAATTATGTTAAACAGGCCTTTGACAAATTAGTTGACTCATTTGAAGAAATGGATTCATAAAGTCAATTAATTTCTATTGCTTTTTTCAAAATTTGACTATAACTAAATAAAAATGCACAATATTAATTTTATTATTATACAAAGAACTTCAATTTTCAAAATTTGACTATAACTAAATAGAATTGCACAATATTAATTTTATTATTATTATTATGCAGAAAACTTCAGAAATGCATAAGTGTGTAACATGTAATAAAGTCTTCACTAGAAAGGATAATTTATTGCGACATATTAAAAAACATGTTAACGGAAATTCCACAAAACTCAACAGTTGGTTGAAAAAACCAAAGCTTGTTAAAGGTAAGAACATTTTATTTTTCATGTTATATTTTGTAAAATATTTTTTTCTTAATTTATAGATTCTACAAATATTGTAAAATATTGTAAAGAATGCAAGAAAAATATAAACCAAAGTCTATGGGGTGGACATCGTCGATCTAGTGTGCACAAGAACAATTCCAAAATAGGCTTGGAGGAAGGTGTTGAAATTATCAAGTCAGCATTCAGGGAACGAATAATATCTTATAGGATTTCCTCACACCAAAACTTCATAAATGTGAAAGAATATTTTCAACATTTGGAATACAAAATTGCACATCTAATAGATCAAGAACTGCAGAAACATAAATGTATCAAGCTAAATATGGAACTGTTCGGTTTCTATTTTAACCCCAGCAGCGACAGCTATGATGTCAAATCTTTTAATGCGCCGTTCCAAGTCATTTGCCAGGGATATCAGAAAAAAGAACTGTTAGAGCAAATCTGCACCATTATTGACCAGAAAGCTGACGAATTTGCAGAAAGAGATTCAGGTAAAGAATTTATTTTCGATTTTACAACAGCAACAAAAAAAATAATTTTTTAATTTTTACGTTGCAGGATGGGCTTTGATGAATTTACTTCATTTGGAAATTAATGTTAACAAGCACAATCCGCTGAGAGCCTCATCTTTTATCGAACTTCCTCAAGAGATCAAGAGACGTCAAGCTGTGATCAACATTAGGAATGATGACAACTTTTGCTTCGCCTGGGCAGTTGTGTCTGCTCTTCACCAACCACGCGGATTAGATTTTGAAACTTCATCCTACCCACACTACTCTTCTGTTTTGGATATGTCAGGTATAGAATTTCCAATGTTGCTAAAGAACATTAAGATTTTTGAAGAAAAAAATAACATTTCTATTAATGTATATGGATTAGAAATTATAAATCCTAAAAAGGGGTATGAAGTAATTGGTCCACTTTATTATTCATCGAATAAAAAAAATCAACATGTCAATTTATTGTTAATAAGTGATGATGATGAAAAAACTTTTCATTATTGCTATATTAAAGATTTATCAAAACTAGTTTCTGCACAAATTTCTAAACATCACGGAAAAAAATATATTTGCGATGGTTGTTTACAATATTTCCCTACAGAAGAAAATTTATTACCACACAATAGCTATGATTGTGATCATTTACGAATTAACCTACCTTCTAAAGAATTAATAAAAGATAAGTTTGGAAACTATTCATATGATAATATTTTGAAATTTGTAAATTATCATAAACAAATGAAAGTTCCTTTCGTGGTGTATGCAGATTTTGAATGCATTTTAAAGCCTTTAAATAATGACAATGTTGATAAAAATCCTAATACTTCATACACCTTAAAACAATATGAACATATTCCACATTCATTTGCCTATTACATTAAATGTCCCTTCGACGATAATTATTCTAAATTTGAAAAATATAGAGGTCAAAATTGTGATACATTATTTATAAATTCTTTAGAAAGAGATGTGTATAACATATACAATAAATATTTAAAGGCTCCTAAAAAAATGATCCCTTTGAATGAACTGGACAAAATTTATCATAACTATGAAAAAGTTTGTCATATTTGTAATAAACCTCTTTTAAATGACAGGGTTGCAGATCATTGTCATATAACCGGTCTTTATAGAGGTCCAGCTCATTCACTCTGCAACATAAATTACAGAATACCTAACTTTATTCCAGTTATATTGCATAATTTGCGTAATTATGATTCTCATCTATTCCTTAAAAAATTATGCTTAAACAAAGAACAACTAACAGTTATCGCACAAAACAAGGAAAAATATATTTCATTTGAAAAGCTTATTCATGTAGATAACTATTTTGATAAAAAGACACAAAAGGCTAAGAAAAAAAATATATCATTAAGGTTTATTGATTCTTTTCAATTTCTATCCCATTCTTTATCAAAACTCTCTGAAAGCTTAAAAGATGAACAATGTAAGGAAATAAAAAAAATTTTCAATGATGAAGAAAGATTTAAACTTATTCGGCAAAAAGGTGTATTTCCTTACAGTTATATTGATGATTATTTAAAATTAGAAGAAACAACTTTACCTCAGAAAGACCAATTTTATAATACTTTAACGGATGAGCACATCAGTGATGCAGAATACCAAAGAGCTGTAAAGGTTTGGCAATTGTTTAAATGTGAATCTCTTGGTCAATACTCCGACGTTTACTTACTATCTGATACTTTACTTTTGGCAGATATTTTTGAAAATTTTAGAAGCAATTGTTTATCCAAATATAAGATCGATCCAGCTAATTTTTACACTTTTCCAGGTTTATCCTGGGAGGCGTGATTGCGTTATACTGGAATAGAGTTAGAATTGTTAACTGATCCAGATATGATACACTTTTTCAAAAAAAGCGTTCGCGGTGGTGTGAGCTCTTGCATTTGTAGAAAATCTGAAGCTAATAACCCATTTCTTTTAAATTTTGATCCTTTAAAGCCAACTAAATACATAATTTATTTAGATGCAACAAATTTGTATGGTTATGCAATGTCACAGCACATTCCAACGGGAGATTTTGTTTGGTTAACAGATAAAGAAATCAATGATTTAAATATTATGAATATTTCTAAAAAATCTAATAAGGGATATGTTTTAGAAGTTGATTTAGAATATCCTACAAGTCTACATTCCTATCATAACGATTTTCCGTTTTGTCCAGAAAACTTTAAACCGCCAAATTCTAAATGCATAAAATTAACACCCAATTTAAATGATAAATCAAAATATGTTATTCACTATCAATTATTAAAACAATGTTTGGAACATGGACTCAAGTTAACTAAAGTTCATACAGTTTTACAATTTTCTCAATCTGATTGGTTGAAAAAATATATAAACTTGAATTCAAGATTAAGAAATGATTCAAAGAATGAATTTGATCGTAATACTTACAAGTTGGCAAATAATAGTATTTATGGCAAGACTATGGAAAATGTTGATAGGAGAATTGACGTAAGACTTGTTACAGAGTGGGAAAAAAATAGAAGAAAAGATGGTGCTGAGAATTTAATTGCAAAACCATATTTCAAGGACTTAACAATATTTTCTGAAAACTTGGTAGCTATTCAAATGCAAAAGATTCAAGTTACTTACAATAAACCAATATATGTAGGCTTCTCAATATTAGATATATCTAAAACTGTCATGTATGATTTCTTTTATAATTTTTTAAAACCTCTTTATCAGGAAAATATTTCACTTTTATACACCGATACCGATTCGTTCATTTTAGAAGTCACAACTAAATATTTATTCTGACATGATAAAAAATATTCACAAATTTGACACATCTAATTATGAATTTAATAATATTCATGAAATGCCTATTACAAAGTCAGTTATAGGAAAATTCAAAGATGAATATGCTGGTGAACCCATTACTGCTTTCTTTGGTACTGGAGCAAAAGCATATTGTATTAAAACAGAAAACAGTTTAACAAAAAAAGCAAAAGGTGTTAAAAAAAGTGCAATTAAAAAGCAGTTGGATTTTATTCATTATAAAGATGTTGTTGAAAATCATTCTAAAACCTTTTGTTCAATGTATGTTTTTCGATCTAGACAACATACAATTTTTACAGAGTTAATTAATAAATTGGCTTTGAGTTCCGAAGATGATAAGCGGTATAAAATTCCCTATAGTTTTAATACATTAGCTTGGGGACACCAAGATATTGCTTTGTATCAATGGAATGCAGAACATGAAGATTTAGATATATTTATGTAGATATTATAAGGTATTTAAATTTGTTGTTTTTGAAACCAAAGTTAGTCTTCATAAGTCTTTCACAAAATGTGCTTAAAAACTTTTGACAAAGAAATTGATAACAGTTATTTTAAAACATATGAAAAACGACTTTCTACTTTTAAAAAATGGAAAGGAAAATTGAGACCAGAAGTGTTAGCTGGAGCTGGCTTTTACTATACTTCAATCAATGATATTTGTAAATGTTTTTATTGTGGTATTGAAATTTTTGATTGGTTAAGTTATGATGATCCTATTGTGGAGCATAAGAAATTTGCTAGGAATTGTGATTTAAATAACTGTTTATGGAAAAATAGGAATCGAATAATTGTAACCATTCAAAATAAGTCTTCAAGCTACACATTTTATATAGTATTATTAATATCCTTATTTATGAACTTTTACATATATTTAAATTAAGTATTTTATTGTTATTTTTTTACAACTGCTTTTGCTTTCGTGGTGAAAGTATCTGCTTAATGTTAATAAATTTGGAATATAATTATTAATTTGTTTTAATGACTATCAGTAGATTTTAATTTATTCTTCTTTATTTTATTTTCCAAAATGTTTTTTATGTTCATCATCCCCCTGGCGTAACACAGTGTAAAATATGTTTTTCTAATAAAACAGACGTCACTCTAAGTAAATATTGTAAATTTATGAAAATTGGATTAATTAACAATAGTACAATTAGTTGGATGGAACGAATAAATGGAAATGAAAATGCAAGTAAATTTTTTAAAATTTTGTATCATTATCCAAATCGATCTATTTTTGATACAAATTGGATAGAAAGGTTAGAGTTTAAAAATAATCAGTTACAAATTTTAACCCCCAACTGTACCAATTATTATGACGGATTCAAAAATTATTACTTTTCCATCATTAGTGTTACATTAAACTTTGCATTATTTTTATACATTACCATTTTAATTATTTATCTTTATTACAAATTTCAAACTGGAAATCTGTTTTTTCATTAATCCATTTTAATCGAAACTTTAAAGAAAGTGGGGATGAGAATATTTAAGTGCAAGAATAACACAATATGTTTCAGTCTCGTTTAGTCATTATGAACAACGCCGTGGTTCATAAACCTTTGGAAACGCTTCTTAATTCAAAAATTTATTTTTTAAATAATTCTTTGTCAAAATTTGTTCTTGTTGGCATTAGTTTAAATGATTTTTCTCCAAAAATTGTAATTGGTGGAAAAACTGGATTTTCAATCGCACTAACCGAAGAAAATTGGAAAGACATTTGTGTTCATCAAGGAATTATTGTAAACAATTTCTACTTTCCTCAAGTTGATCAAACCAGTGTGAATATAAACAACATTCATCTGCAGGTTCAGAAAATAAATGATACCCCTGTTCTACAAATTACAAAAGGCCCACACTTCATATACTTAGGACAAGAGTCTTTGGACAATTTGTGGCGATTAAAGGAAATTATTGATTATAGATTATCTATACTTAAAAGGCAAGAATTCAATACATATTTCAAAATATTTCAAAATAATATTTCAGCTGATTGTGGCGACTTGTGTACGCATGTTTATAATATAATAAGTCCAACAGAAAATCCTAACAGTGAAAATGTTTCAACTATGATGGAATTACTTGCTTTATATCCTGAACAAATGGAAAACAAATTGAAGCAAAATGGAACAAAACGAAAATATTACGAAGAAAACAATGAAAATGGATCAAAAAGAAAATATTACGAAGAAAACAATATCTTTTCTGGAAGAGAACAATAAGGTGCATGTGTTAGTGAAGTGGAGCTTTGCTTACAGACAAGCCCGTAGGAGTAACTTTCAGATGTGGTACTTAGATAGACTCCGTTTTGAAAAAAGAATAATTGATTGTAAACTTATTCTAGATTCGATATTATCTGAGGAACATAGAAATAAAATATATTTGACACTTTTTAATAAAAATTGTATTTGATGTTTTACTTAATAAAATTTTAGTTTAGTAAATGTGAATTTTATTTGAAATTAATTAGCACATTAAGACTTTGTAATTTGCATTAGCTAAAGCATAAAGTGAGGAACAGAAATAAAACAAATTTAACTAAAATTTAATTTCAATTAAATTAAACAATATTTGTTTTTATCAATCCATGTATTATATTTTTTATCAAGTCCTAACCATTTCACATAAACTTTGTTTCCTTTCCTTCTCAAAATCTTCTCAATAAGATACACATCGGTATGCTTTACTTTTAGTAATTCTTGCTCATAAAAACCACCCAGAATGTCCTGATTATCTTCGTCTTGAATTAAATATGTCCAAGGGTTTGTCATCTTAACTTTTTTAATGTGGAATATCTCATTTGACCAATTTGGTGTGTAACCTTTTGAAAATGCCTCTCGATGCTTGCTTATTCGTACGTGATCACCCACTTTAAACTTTGGAGATTTTATATCTAACGTTTTAGCATGAGTAAATGCAGATTTCAAGATTCTATTTTCATTTGTTTTATTTACTTGTTTTGGCTTCATTCCTATTCAAGAATGTTTTGTATTGTTATAATCTTTTACAATATCCGCTAATATATTAAACCATTTGTAATTTCCTTAAATGCTAAATATTTTCCACATATTATTCTTTAAAGTCCTGTTCACTCTTTCTACTATACTCGCTTTCAAATTGGAAAACGTGCTATAATGGTTAATTCGAAATTGTTGCATCAAATTTTGGAAATTTACATTGAAAAACTCTCTCCCTCTGTCCGTTTGCAAGTTTTTTGGTGGAGTTTTTGCACTGATTAATATTTTTTTCATTGCCGCTGTTACGTCTTTTCCAGATTTAGATTTTACCGGTTCGGCCCAAACATACTTAGAAAATACATTTATGGTAATCAAGATATATTTAAATCTCTTATTAAATTTGGCATAGGGTAACATTTCAACCAAATCAGCTTGAAAAAGATCATTTAACCCTTTCACTACCACCCTTCTGCGTTTGTAGTTTTTTCTAGCAGGTTTATGTAATTCATTAACGACTTGTTGTTTAACGGTTGTCATGACAACAAACTTGTTTATTCAATTTTAAGGAAGTTCACTTTCTATGTTTTGTAATAATTCGAAATATAACTTTTATATGTTTTTTCCCATTCATTCAATTTATCAATTTGTATTGTATAACTTTTTTCATTTAAAATTTTACTAATTTTAGTAATCTCCTTTTCTAACGCATTAAAGGATTTTTTTATCTCTCCAGTTAAGAAAGTAGTTGATCTACTATCACTATTTTTGAATTCCTCCTCTGTTTTATTTAATTCTTGTTCTAATTTCTTAATTACACTGGACATTATATTTTCCAAGGAAATATATTGTTGATTTTCTTCCAAAGTGAGTTGGTCAATTGTTCTACTGTTAAGAATGCTATTTTGATTTCTTTTTTTTTCATCATCTAACCTTTTTATAAAAGTTCTTAATTGTTTAATTTTTTCCTTGTGTTTTTCAATTATTACTTCTCTTATATTTGTTTCCATTATTTTATTAATTTTGTTGATATCATCACTTAATTTTTTGTCTTCCTTTTTAACATGTTCATTTAAAAATTGCAAATCTTTACTTATTTGATTTAGCGTTAGCAACTGTTTATTAACGTTTTCAATTGAGGTATAACATCCTTTAATCTGGTTTTCATACTTTAAAAAATTTTCATCAAAAACCTTAAGCTTTTTAGCAAAGATTTCATTATTTGTTTCATTTTCACCTAATCTCCTTTTTAAATTATTAATGTCACTTATTCTCTCTTGATTTTGTTTTGAAATATGGCGTCCGAATTTATCAACTGTCATGTTGAGCTTTCATTAAACAATAAATATGATTATATTTGATAGCTGTTATTTATAGTATTACTTTATCTTCTCTTAATTCTTCAATAATAGAGATAATCTCGTTACTATGAGCATTATTTCCCGCATCACTTGATGAAATTAATAAACGCAGCCTATCAACAATTTCGTTTACATTATTCCAGTATACATAGTCTGTATTTGATCTGTTTGTTTTCAAAATTAATCCCTTTCCTGTAGATTTGGCTCTAGTTGTTCTAAACGGAGGTTTTGGTTTGTTAAATGCTGTAACTAATCTTGGCAAGGTTTTTGTCTTTGTAATCCCCTTTCTTTGTAAATATGGTCCTATTATTGTAACATATTTGTGTGATGTATTTCCTTGAACTTGTTCATTTGAATCAAAATTCCTACGATATACATTTGTTTTAGCTAGAATGTTCATGTAATTATCTAAATCTTCCTTCTTATAACCTTTCGGTTCTTTTTTGAAAAGCAATTCGTATAAACCGGGCGTGCCTGTGTACGTTATTCCTCCCACTTTAATGTCTTTTCCAATAATTTCTACCGGTATCTGTGTTAAACCAAAAGAAAACTTATCCGTTTCGAGGTCATGAACTATTCCATAATAATGGTCAAATTTATGTTGTGTATCTTTCACACCCTCATCAATATATGATCTGGGTAATTCATGAAAATCTGCTAAGTAATCTTTATATGATGGTGTACCAACATAGATTTGAATTGTTTTTCTAGTTTGTTCCAATATGTCTGACAAGTTTAAATTTGTTGTTGTGTCACTAGAAGGATCTGAAGTTTCTGCTATAACAGTTGATGACAATGGTTGTACTACAGGAGAGG
This sequence comes from Kuschelorhynchus macadamiae, assembly GCA_030620095.1. Classification (NCBI taxonomy): domain Eukaryota; kingdom Metazoa; phylum Arthropoda; class Insecta; order Coleoptera; family Curculionidae; genus Kuschelorhynchus; species Kuschelorhynchus macadamiae. The sequence goes on from JAUTXW010002780.1 coordinate 262,984, forward strand.
AAGAAGTGTCATTTAAAAATTTCTGTAGGGAGTGACGGAGTTTTTCCTGTTTTCTGAATATTTTTCGTCGGAGTTGATGTTTTATAAAGCTTTGTAGGTGTTTTGAAATCTTCATACTTTGAAACTCTTTCTTCTTTTAAATCGAATGGTTCGGATTTACCAATACTTGAAATTAGCTGTTTAAGTGGTTGTGTTATTGGTCTATAAGTTTGTTCTAATTCGGACTGAGCAGCAGAAGTAGCTAATTTCAAGCTTTGATATTTCTGCTTCACGGCTTGTCTCGATCTTATTAATTCTCGAGCTAAACGTTTATCCATGCTGTACAAGTTTTAAATGAAATAAAACTGCAAATTTTTTACTTTTATAAATATATAAAGGAATCGAATTTACTCCTATATCTGCCGTGATTTACTTCACAATCTTTGTCAATTACAAGAAAGCCATATGGATCCATCCAACAGTTAGCACAAATATTTTTAAACTGATCAAATGTCATATCCAATATACAGTGGTCATTATATATATGTTTTAAACTCAAACAGTCCTGTTTAAATAAAATTAATAAGTTTGCATTTTCTCGAATTAGACGTTTAAGGATTGAGGAATATCCTTGAAAAATAAAAAAACAATCGGTGTTTCTATGCCTTCCATGCGTGAAATAGTCCCTAATAATAGATTGATTATGACAAGGAATATCATCAAAAATGATAACGGAATTTGGCTTTATCTCATGAGGTGAAATAATGTTCTCATCGCTATCATATTCAAAGTATCCAATTTCTTTCATAGGTTTTAACAACTTTCTTAAATATTCATATTTTGGTTGATCTAATGACTTTGAATAAACATAGACATTTTCAAACCTAATTCCATTAGGATGCTCGAGCAGTGTAAGCATAACGTTGGTTTTACCGCTACCACTGCAACCAACTATAAGCCCTCTTTTTGAACCACCGCAAAATAAGTCACCATGCTTTCTCAACTGTTTACTTAAAATTTTTTCGTCATGATTATTTACTGGTAATGAGAATTTTTGTTTTTCAATCCTCATTCTTAATCACACTAGTAAATATTTTTAGCTGTAAAAGTATTTATACCAGAAAAATGTCAATGTGCTTTTATTATAAAAAGAACTTCAATGACTGTGGGTCGCCATAAGTTGAAAAAAACTATTAAAACACGTAATAGAAAAGGCTCTGGTTTAGTAAATAAATTAATTAGTAAACTACCTTTCGAAGTTCATATACCAGGATATAATTATTGTGGTCCCGGCACCAACTTGGAAAAAAGATTAACTAGAGGTGACGTTGATATAAATCCATTGGATTCCGCTTGCAAAGAACATGATATATCTTACTCTCAGACTGAAGATTTATCAAAAAGACACATATCTGACCAAATATTAGAAAAAAAAGCCTGGGATAGGGTAAAAGCTAAAGATTCTTCTATTGGTGAAAAAATTGCAGCTTTAAGTGTTGCAGGAATAATGAAGGGTAAAAGAAAGTTCGGTTTGGGATTAAAAAATACAAAAGGGGGTAAACTTAAATTGAGAAAAAAACGTATCATTCGAACACCCAAAAAAATTGGAGGATTTCTACCAATTTTGTTTCCCATTCTTGGCGCCCTGGGTGCACTAGGTGGAGGCGCGGCAGGAATTGCTAAGGCAGTAAATGATGCTAAAGCAGCTAAACAGCAACTAGAAGAAATACATAGACATAATATTGCAATGGAAAATGCTTCTAAAGAAGGCAAAGGATTATATATTAGACCATATAAAGGAAAGGGACTATTTATTAGACCTTATAAAGGAGGATCCGTCAAAATGAAAGCAATCAGACAAAAAAAAAAACTCAAAATAAGTTTTCCAAAAAGAGCACTTACGAACAATGATATTATTAAATATGTAAAGCTGTTAAAAATAACTGGCTTTAGAGGTGTTTTTATGCTCGATGAACTTCCAAAAAAAATTAATCTGAAAGAATGTGGTATTGTAAATTTGGATAAAAAACAAAATAAAGGATCTCATTGGACTGCTTATATTAAAAATAACAAAAATGTAATATATTTTGATAGTTATGGAAATTTAAAACCACCTTTTGAACTTCTCAAATATTTTAATTCGAATGGCAAAGTGGATGTATTTTATACTTATGAAAATAAACAAAAATTTAATTCATATAACTGTAGTCAACTATCCCTAAAATTTTTGCAAAAAAATATATAAACTCATTATTTATTGTAATATCTCATTCATAAATAAACTGCAATGTCCACCACAATTGCCATATCAGGAAACAGTTCTGTTTTGTCTGCTGATTTTAATCCGCCCATATATTTAGAGGATGAAAAACAATATTACCTGGGTTTAGCTGATTTTGAAACGTTTATGACTATCCCCAATATAAAAGAAGGATATAATAAATTTTATATAGATAATAAAGTAATTGTTATTCCCGACGGAACTTATGACATTACAGATATAGAAACATACATAAGAGAAAGTATAGAAGATTTATTTCCGAATGAAAAATTTTTTTTTCTTTTAAAAGCAAATGTTAATACTCTAAAAACTTTTTTAATGTGTAGTAGAATAATTGATTTTACCAAGGAAGATTCGATAGGAAAAATGTTGGGTTTTAATAGCAGGATACTAGAAGCTATGAAAGAGGAAGAATCAGATAATGTTGCAAAAATAACTAAGGTGAATGCTATTTGTATTGACTGTAATATTTGTGTCGGTTCTTACAATAATGGTAAACCTGTTCATATTATTCACCAGTTTTATCCAACTGTAGCTCCAGGGTATAAAATAGTTGAATCTCCTTTGCCCATTTTGTATTTTCCAGTTAGCGTCAAAGCAATTAACAATATAACAGTTAAAATAGTTGATCAAGACGGAGAACTTATCAGTTTTAGAGGAGAAACTATAACAGTAAGGTTACATTTACAAACAAGTGAAATATAAAATGGTTGTTAGATATAATAGAGCCCTTGGGATGAGACTTGCCCCTACCACTATCAACAAAGTAAAAACTTATAAAAAGAAAAAGCCTAAACAACAGTTCAGTATCAAATCCCACACCAACAAGTTTAGACGAGATAATCGTAAATTTCTCACATCCTTGGGTTTCACTGTTTTAAAATAATGAACATATTAAACGTAAACGAAAAGCTTTATGTAGACAATTCCATCGTCAGTTCTGAGCTTCACACATATCAACCATATATTTCTTCAAAATTCGATTACAATGATGAAATAAGGATCCCAATTCAAGAACTCGATGCTTACACTCTACCATCAGATAGTTTACTTTATATCGAAGGAAAATTAACTAATACAGAAGGTAAATATAAGAAAGAATTCCTATTTATTAACAATGGTATAGCCTTTTTGTTCAGAGAAATCCGCTATGAACTAAACGGAATTACTATAGATTCAATAAGAAATGTTGGATTAGCATCAACCTTAAAAAGCTACCTTTCTCACAATACCAACGAAAGTTTAAAACTGGAAAATGCAGGTTGGTTTCCACATCGGAAAGAAGGTGATACAATTTTAGTTGATAATGATGGAAAATTCTCCGTATCCATACCACTAAAAATGCTTTTAGGATTTTTTGAAGATTACAGAAAAATTATTATGAATATGAAACAGGAATTGGTTCTTATTAGATCAACTGATGATTTAGATGGTGTGATTTTCAAAGAAGATCCGGCACACCTTGTTACTGCTCCTGACACTCCATTGGTTACTTTCGATAAAATTTATTGGAAAGTTCCTCACATTCTAGTTGATATGCCACAACAACTTGCTCTATCAAAAATATTAGAATCAAATAAAGATATATTGATAGGATTCAGGAGTTGGGAACTTGTTGAATATTCTTCTCTAACCGAAACAACCCGTCACACATGGCCGGTAAAAACAACTAGTAAACTAGAAGCTCCTCGTCATGTTGTGATTGGCTTTCAAGAAAACAGAAAAGGGAAAATTGTTAAAGATATGAGTAAATTTGACAATATTACCTTGTCAAATATTAGAGTATATTTAAATTCTGAAAGATATCCTTATCACGATTTGTACTTAAATTTCGAAGAAAACAAATTTTCTGCTTTATACGATATGTTTGCCAACTTTAGACAGTCTTACTATGGTGTTCCAAATGAACCCATTTTTAATCCTGAACAATTCAAAAATATTAGTCCTATTACACATATTGATTGCTCCCATCAAAAAGAAACAATTCAAACGGGATCCGTAGTAATGAGAATTGAATTTGAGACACACAATGCAATTAAAAAAGATACTTCTGCTTATTGTCTTATTTTACATGACAAATTATTTAGCTACAACCCTCTTACTAAAATTGTGAAACAATTATAAACTTTATCCCCACTATTTTCATATTTCGATTTAATTTAAAGAAATTTTCAAAAGCTTTTAGTTGTAGTCATGACATCAAAACTACAACTACAAATTGAAAAATTTATTTTTAAAATTAATCAACTGAAAGAAGAAATTGCAAATTATTCAAGTAAAAAAAGTCTCATTAAAAAATTTGCTGCTTTGAAAATATGAGATTGGTTATAGATATTCAAGGATTCAAGGATGAAAAAAATAAATTTATACCGAAAGAGCTTGCAGCTTTTGATGGTTATGAAATGACTCATTACATTTTTAAAAAGCCTTTTCCAATGGAGTTTCTTTCACCTGATTGTCACAAGCAGGCGGTATGGTTAACGAAAAATTATCATTGTATACATTGGAATAATGGATTTACTCCATTACATCATTTCCCAAAAATAATTGAAACACTTACGAAGAAAGCAGATTTTGTTTTTGTAAAAGGAAGCGAAAAAAAGGATTTTATACAGAAATATTCTAAAAAGCATGTGATTGAAATAGATGAACAACCAGCGCTAAAGCTAATGGAACCAAAATGCTTCTATCATTCAAAATCACCTTGTATGTGTGCTTTGACAAATGTGTTATTTTTATATGACAATTGTTTTATGAATGAATAAAAATATAAAAAAAAAACTTAATTACCTTTTTATTTTGCATTAACCAACCATGATTGAATACAATTAATATGATACCTGAAATCTAATTTTCTAAATTCATTTAAAAGTTCATACTCATTTTTATATTTTAAATAATCATTACAAAATTTAGCGGCTAATTTACATTGTTTCATTCGATCTATATTATTAACATATGCTGACAAATCTTGTGCTTCTGCGTCTTCTTCGCCTACAATTGATAAATATTGGAAGTATGCAGCAGATATAATAAACTCTTCATACATTTCAGTAACCATTTGCTCCATTGTAAATATTATTAAATTTATTCTTCCTTTTCAATTTCTTGAAGAATAGTATCCTCGTCAATAAATTGCTTCAAGTCTTTTAAATAGTAACCAAAGCCAATATCTTTTAGATCTTGAATAAGTTGAAAAAAATTTAATGTTTCAATGTATTTGTTGCAACAGAGGGCAGCCTTTACGAATTCCTCAGATTGATTACAATAAAAGTCTATCCACTCCGAACCACTTGCCATACAATATGAGAAATAGGTTTTTGAAAGATTACTAAATTTCTCCTCTAATAATTTAACTGCAATCAGCAACTCAGCCATTTCATTTATTTAACATAATATTTTAAATATGTAGGGGGACGTCTCTTGCGAATAGGATTAACTTTCTTTGATAATACCTGTTTTTTATCTTCGTATAATTGAAACCTCTTTTGGGTTGCAATAATAGCAGGTATAAATTGGCAATCTTCTCCTATAAATTCTATTAGGTGGCTTAATTCTCCTACAAAGTATGATTTCCCAAATGTATTGAAAAACGTAGTAAGGCTTATAATTCCTTCTAAATAATCATCACAACAGTCAATTGCTTCCAAATAATCTCGTTTCAGTGGATAAAACAGCTTGGTGTATTCATCTTTCGAAATCACTTCAAAGAAATTGAGATATTTAACTTTTAACTGTCTGATAGTTGTAGTTAATTTTTCGCGATTACACATAATTCACTTATTACTTGACACATTTTTTCTTTTTGTTTTATACAAAATTGGTGGAAAAATTCAAAAATAACTTTTTACGCAACTCGAGCACAGCTTAGTAAATGTGTCTCGGCATACTAAAATGATCATGATGCACCTATTTATAAGACTTAAGAATGCAAAATCAAATGTGGGAGAACAAAGAGAAAAAATTAAAAAATATGATGCGAATAAGAATAAAAGGGGAGGAAGTTAAGAATGAGGGACATGAGAGAGAGGAAGAGGAGGAGGAGGAGGCGCTCCCCTATTATAACTACTTGCGAATATTAAAAGAAAATAAAATGCATCCCTATAAAGTGATACCAACTCAGGAGCTCATGGAAGACGATTATGATAGGAGAACTTATTTTTGTGAACAAATGATGGCTATGTTAGATAACAATGTTATTCAATTAGAACATGTTTTGTTTTCGGATGAGTGCACCTTTACACTTCACGGTCATGTAAATCGTCAAAATTGCCGCTATTGGTCTAGGGAAAATCCTCACTGGATCAGCGAAGAACATACTCGATATCCTGAAAAGGTTAATGTTTGGGCAGGAATTGTTAGGGATCATATCATAGGCCCCTTTTTCATTGACGGCAATTTGAATGGCGATAATTATTTAGCACTGCTCCAAAATAATGTCGTGCCAACTTTGACAAATTTGTATCCGGATCCAGCAAACCCACAAGTTCCAGCGAATATGATATGGTTTCAGCAAGATGGAGCATCGCCCCATTACCAAATTAATGTCCGGCAGTACCTCAACGGAATATTTCCAAATCGGTGGATAGGGAGACGAGGATCGATAGAATGGCCAGCGCGATCCCCTGATCTGACGCCATTAGACTTTTTCTTATGGGGACATATTAAAAATGTTGTATACAAAACTAAACCCCTCGACTTAGCTGACTTAAGAAGACGAATAACGCTTGCGATTAGATCGGTCACGCCTGAGATGCTAAATAACGTTAGAAGAAATTTCTATTTAAGATTAGGAATTTGCCAAGACATTCGCGGCGAGCATATTCAACAGTTCCTAAATTAACTTTTTACTTTTGTTTATACATTATGAAAAATAAGTAATTTTATTTTTTTAATCTTAATTTTTGCAATAAATTTGAAAACACTTAATATTGCCGAAATAGTTGAAGATAGGTATAGGACATTGATCATAAAATATGTTTAGAATCTCCTAAAGAATCCAAAAATTAAATAATATCCGGGGTGTTGCATTTGAAATAAAAAAGTTGGCATTGACCACTGTTACAGGACACACCCTGTATAAAAAGTTTTTATTGGAGAAAATGAGCAACTAAAAATATCAATCGACGGGTCCAAGCGTTTTTCCGAACACGCCCCCATTTATTTATTATCGAATTTATTCCATTTGGCTGATACACACTGTATATATATATATATATATATATATATATATATATATACATATAAATATATATATATATATATATATATATATATATATATATATATATATATATATATATATATATATATATATATATATATATATATATATATATGTGTGTGTGTGTGTATGTGTTTTCATTCCGGGTATACATCCGTTCACTACTGTCGTTTTGAAAAGAACAGGTTTGCTGACGTTTCGCCAAAATCGCATTTGTCATTTTCGAAGCTTTCCTTCTCGTGTCTGATTAGAGACTGAAGTGTTAGCAACTGTGAGCTTCCTTTTATACCCCCACCGGGGGCCGAAGGTTATGTCTGAGCGACTGTTGGTCATTATTTATGTTTTCCGGATTTTGCTATTGTTGATGCGGTAATTCCGTTTGATTTTTTGTGATTTTAGATTTGTCGATTTATCTCTTCCATACTATTGGTAGTTTAAATGATTTAATGTTGGTTTTTATAAATATGTCACGGCAACATGGTCATACAGAGCTCGAAAACCTTTTTCTAACTGACGTAAATTTACTATATCCCAGAATACAATTCACCCTAGAGTTAGAGGAAAACGACAATCTTCCATTTTTAGATGTTCCGATCACAAAATTGCATAACGGACATTTTCAATACACTGTGTACAGAAAACCAACACATACAGACAGATATTTAAATGCAGGATCACATCATCACCCAGCACAAATTCAAGCTGTGGTCAACACTCTAATATCTAGATCCGTGCGATTAACTGAAACACCGACGAGAAAAAAACGAACTTAATATAATATCTAGTGCTTAAAAAAAATGGCTACATAAATCGCACTATAGAGAAAGCTATTAATGCACAGGGTTCCCGAACAACGAACACCAAAAATTATGAACCGGGACGGCGTAAAGAGCACAACAGACAGAATCGAAAGAATTCTTAGAAAACACAACATACAAGCAAGAGTAGAAGAGCATTAACTTAGCATTAGAAACAAATAATCAACATCCGCTCTATTTCTCCATCATCAGGAAACCGGCCACAAAATAAATTTCAATGGGTGTAGGGAGATTGCCAATATAGAGCTTTATAAGACCAGAATAATCCGAGAATCCATAGAAATAGAAAAACAAGGCGATTTAAATAAAAGTTACGAATCTTTTAACTACCAACAGTATAGTACTTACTGTCGGGTTATGAATTTCGACACAGATGGCTTTATGCTGCTCAGTGGTAATAGACTATGAAGTCCGGCGAAGATTTCGACTACAAATGTCGGGTTTCCTCTTGTTGACGGCAATTCAATTTAATGCATCCGCCAAATTATCAGGATCTATATGCAAGACTTACATTTTCGTTAAATGTGATAAATAGTACATGAGTCTTGCTATTACAATGTATATAAAACATAAAATGTTAATAATATAAAAACACTTTTTAAATGTCAAACTTTTGTAAAAATGCCAGAAAAAATATCTTACCTCTCCACCTAATGTGCAAGTATAAATCGTTGACTTAAAATAAAAGCAAAGTTTTTTGTTTTTATATTGTTCATTGGCTTCATGTGCTACGTTTTATAGCAAGTACCTGAAAATAGCACAGCATACCAAACATACATTTTAATGTGCTAATTAAATTAAAAGTTGCTATTTTGATTTTGACGTTTAAAAAAATCATAAGATTTTTATAAAAGATTTTGGTATTTGCACCCCAGTCTTCCAAAAACTCCGAGTTTTTTCGATAACACCCTGCTTCCAAAGATTTTAAGGGACTCCGAACGTTTATTATTCTGTACTATTATGAAAGCAATGTATACATTTTTTTCTTTAATTTGAGTTTTCTTTTCAGTATCATTAGATATTGGTACTTCTTTTCAAAAATAGAGAGTGAGACTGAAAGGGCTATTCTGTTTTTTTAAAGATGTACAATATGATTAAAAATATGATATGTTGCAATTTAGGGAACAAGATCCTTTATAGCTGGCTCCCTAAATATAGGGTTTTTATTAAATTGTTTTAATTTATTTTGCTATTTAACACAATATTTTACATGTACATTTTACATTTTTCGGAAAATGTTCCATAAATATAATATTTTCGAGATGGCAAAAGGGTAACTTTCCCTTTTCTACCATATTTCATGTTTTGACATTCTACTCAATTTTGTATCACAAAGTTTGGTTATTTAAAATTCCGCTCGTATGACGAGGCTAAGGAAATACATATAGAAAATATTTCTTTGAGAGAATACATCATAGTCTGGACAACACTGAACCTTAAGTAAATTTTTAAATCTTTCAATTTATTTAGTTCTATTTCACTATAGTGCTACAGAAAATAAAATTCCTTTAATAGCGAAGTATTTCTATTTTAGGTAAATCTTATTGGAACATTTAACGTTATCCGTTTAGCAGTTCCATTATTGATTCAAAATGAGCCTAACTCCGATGGCGAAAGGGGAGTTATTATAAATACTTCTAGGTAAGAACAAACATTAAAAAAACCTAATGTTTCAAATGAGAACAGAAATTCAATGTTAAAGGAAACGGTATAAATATTAATGTAGAATTTTCCTTTTGATGAACGCTACCCATTATGTTATAGTACATGCCTCAATAATCTTTTCCTAATTTTAAATAAAAAATATTAATATCCTAAAAGCTGTTATGAACATATTTTTTGAATGGCAATAAAAACATAAATTCATGTCTAATGTTTTAAATATGACGCTTCATTGTTTGCTTTCATTTAAATTTCGTGTTATTGGTGGATAAATTTATTTTCTAAGTCATAAAATATAACCTCTAGGTGTCCGCAATATGTATTTAATAAGCTTTAGAAACGATATCCATTGTGTTAATTTAAGACGTACACCACCAAAGCGTAAAACAGAAATGTTTCAAAGGCGTCTTAACTATAACGACGCGAATGTCTATAATTAATTGGCACATTTTAGACGTATCTAACCGAAAAATGATAAAATAACTGGAATTAACATACTATATATTTCTAAATAAATAAGGGAATTAACTTTTTACCAGCAGGTCTCGAAATTAATTACCACAAAAAATTACCCATATATATGGATAAGAATTATCTTCTCAGGTTTAATGTAAAATTGAATATTCAGGTATGTTTTAATTGACACAAAATGGTGATTAAATCATTTCCAATTGATACACTTCCAAACTTAAAATATAGTTTTTCTTCACGTATTGAGAAGATTTAACTTGCGAGGATAAACCAAAAGATTTAGGGTAGAATGGTCTATAGAGGGACAGACTTTTTCAAAAAAAAAATTGCTCTTTGTAAAATAGTTTTAATTCCAATGGTGATATTAAACTGAAGGCATACATATGGAGAAACAAACTAACAGAAATTAGAACTATTCTTTAAAACAAATAACATTTTATTTAACAAATCACACTATGCACTACTTAAAAATAATTTTAGCTTATTTTGAACTGTGAAAAATCGATAGAAAATACAAATTGTCGAGCTGCTCGTGCCGTACTCCCTGAAATGTAAGGAGGCGCTAATTTTAATACGATATCTTCTGCTGCTAAGATATCTTCGTCGGGTTTATCTGGGAATACAAACTTATCTGCCACAATTTTTTCCGAAAAGCGAATATTGTAGTTTTTACCAATTATCTTCAAAATCTAACCAACATAATGTTTAACAGATCGGATTATAACATAATCCTCCTCTTGAATGGATATATCTTGAAGGTCTGATGTGAAGCTTTCTAAATCAGTATAATCGTTGCAAATCTCTTCACTAACATCACTGTTGGAACTTTCGTCATCATTTAACAATTTACTTTTAACTGCTTCAACCTTCTTTTCTTCTACATTTGCTTTTTTATCATTCTTTCTCTATGTTGTTTTTTTGTGCGTTCCTTTATTGTGTATCTGTTAATATAGCTGATTGTAACTTTTTTCTCACTTTTCTAAACTTCTTCCTACGAGCTGCTTTAACATGTGGCCTAATTTTCTGTGGAGTGACTATTATATGAGATGGACCAGGAATTGGGCTAACATATCCTGGTTTATAAGATGAACCAGGAATTGGGCTAACATGTTCTGGGTGATCCTCATTAATGTTGCCCTGATCATCATTAACGTCGCCCTCAACATCATTAGGCTAGACCTGTCGGTAACATAGGACGACAAAAAGTCACTTTCTGAAAATATTTGGGAATTAAAAGGGGCTATGCCAGTTTTTGCAAATCCTTTTGGGATACTGATAGGCGTGAATGCTTTAGGGAAGGCAACACCAACTATACTAGCAATCTCGTAGATTTTTATTGGTACACGGAGATGGTTTAGTATCCAATCATCAACTGTTTGATTGTAATAGGTTTTAAAAGGAAAAAGGCAGCTCACGTCCAACGATTGTAATTTGTGACTGCAGTGAGGTGGAATGTTAACACAATAATCCCATTTTCTTTACAAATTTTCAGCACAAGGACATCATATCGACTTTCGGTTATCAGGGATTAAAACAACTTTATGCCCCTGACTACAACGCACGTGTTTGACAAAGTGCTCTATATATTTCGCGAAATTATGTGTGATAGGCTGCACCACTTGATCTTAGAGGAGCTCCAGTGAGCATAAAAGGCTAAAAAAATTTTTTCTTGGAAATACAAAGATCGGTGGCACAAATGTTCCATCAGCACATATTGTGGCACACAGTGTTACTAATGTTCCCCTTTCAGCACTTATTACTTTTCCAACTTGTTTTTGTTTAATGTTAGATAGTACCTTTCCAGGTTTATGTACATTTCTGACACCTGTTTCATCACAGTTGAATATTTGATGAGGTTATATTTCGTAATTACATTTTTTAAATTATCAAAAAAAAGCGGCCACGTTATGCTTATTGAAGCTGGTCGCCCTACTAAGGCTAGTAGCCTCTTGTTTACGGAGTGTTAATTTAGGGTGTCGTTTCTTGAAGTTATTCATCCATTCGATTCCAGCTCGTTTCTTATCATGCCAAGAGTGAGGCACAGTTTTATTATTAGCAATAGCATAATTGTAAGCTAACTCACGTGTATTTAGTAATGTAAAGCCGTAACACATTTTGCAAGCTTCAATTAAATACGCAGTTAAAAGCTCATCCTCTTCATTTGTAAATACCGTCTTAAAACCATGGCTTCGACCGAATATAAATTCTTGGTTTCGATCGTCATTCTCGGGATCATTAGCCATTCGAAATTTCTTAACTTTTCGCTGCAAAGCCGATTTGCTAACATCTTCCATAATAGCATAGACCTTTCATAATATTTATGACTCTCTTTGCTTTTTTGGAAAACTGATGATAGCTGTGATCTTGGATGTCACGGCATGAAAGCTGCAAAAAAATCAATTTTATAGCATGCGTTATATGACAACCCAGTATGGACCGCAATACTTTTTCCCACTATTAATTTATGTTTCAGACCATGCAAAGCAGCTAACTAATGTTGTATTTGATGACAGGAAGTGTAATGTATTGTTATATCAGTGTATGTTGGTTTGTAAAAACAGAAAAAAATACTCCTCTTTTAATGGTTAAATTAAGGAAGTCAATAGAACTATTTGTTTCATTTTCTATAGTGAATTTTACGTTGGTATGTAAATTATTTATGAATTCCAGAACAAATGGATAAATGAGCATTATTTCGCTGCTGGTCATTTAATTAATTGTAAACATCATTTTAAATAAAATTTTAAGTTTTATATACTTCGCTTTTAATAAATATTTTTGTTAACATAGATTTTGGTAAATATAAAAATGTCAGTCGTTCCCTCATTTCCTAACCGATTTTAATAACTACAAGCTTGTTTCGTTTACAGTCAGAATACTTTTCTTAAGTTATTTTTTTAACGTTGTTGGATGGTAGAGAAGGTTATCTAAAAAAGTAAAATTTTTCAAAAAGGTGTATTTTCTTAAAGAAAGATTTTTTTTGATTATTGATATTTTGAAGCTTAAGTTACCATCTAGGGAAATTTTCGCCAGTTTTTTGTTTACTCCCTTCTAACAAAAATGGCCTAATTTAATAATTTTCAAATCTATATTTGGCTAATACCATATTTCTATTGTTAATGATGACTGAGTGTCCCAAAATAGAATTCGATCTAAGTATAAAATTATCAAACATTTGGTTACCTCGATTAGAGGTTTTACTTTGAAATGCATAGAGATTTTATTATACTGTACAAAGTATTCCAAATTCTATGAAGTCGATTGCAAGTGAGAACAGTAAAGTCTCAGTCAATTGATCTTACTAAAAATTGAGTCAGCAGAAAGTTTTGCCGACGATAAAAAAGGTAGTCATATGAGTTGTCTTTCCGGTTCTTTTTTACCTATATGGATACCAAATTTCCATACTAGAGCTTGGCCAATTTGTTTTTAATTATTATTATTTCACCAAACCGAACGTAAACAAAGCTGAATTAAACTATTTATTTTTGATAAATTAGTGGCCTGCATTTCTTTACTTAATTTTTATTTTAAAGGCAGCTTTGTTGGTGAAAACATAAACTGAATATTTTTGTTAAAATATGGAAATAACCAAAAAAAGCATATTGCGTTTCCTAAATGAAAAAGCATTAAATAAAGGAAATATACGCATAGAGGTACGTACGTTACCATTATTCAAATTTTTTAAAAGAAATGCAGTTTTCTGCCAATTTTTGAAACTTTGTCGAATTTGACAGGTAAGATAAATGACGTGACTAGCTTTGTTTTTACAAATGTTTAGTCATCAGCAAAAGTTATGGTACAAGCGGGGTTCGAACCCGCACCTCTGGATCTCTTGCCCATTGCTTCACCCAATTGCTCTATCGTACCACTAATAAGCAATTCGTTAGAGCTTGTTCAGAGCATATTCAAACCCACCAGTGTCGTAACTCTTGTTGATTATTCTAACCTTATAGCGCGGCGTTCCTGACTGCACGTCAAAACTCCCATAAACATATGAAGCTATGTTTTCTCTCCAAGGTTTGAAAAATTGCAAAAAGTAAGTGAAGATTGGATATACCTGCTTTTGTAGGCTGAAATGTCCTCTAGAAATTAATTTTTAGTTCATTATTGTACTTTATGTATACTGGAAACAACATGGTGTGATTTGTTTTATAAGGAATTAGGATATTTTCATTACTGCTATTTTACGTCCGCGGAAAATCAATAAGATAAACTTAAATTGAATTTAGCATCCCTTGAAAACATATCTTAGACAGAACCACAAAAATAAACATTTATATCTTGTTCGTTCACCTTTAAAGAAATTAAAAATTCGACATGTGGCACACTTGGTATGCAGATTTCTATTTAAGAACGTCAATGCGGGACCACATCAAGCACTATTGTAAACCATTTTCTCGATAAAAATCAAATTACGAGAATGATATACAAAAAACGGCATTAGTAACCTGAAAATTTGAATTAATTTGCTAAAGCGATTGAAGGATGGCAAAAGACTGGGCAGTAAAAAATTGACAAATACACAGCATGTATTTGTCGGTCATTTCGAGGTATTAATACAGAAAAGAGGTGGCCGAACAAGATGAATTAATTAAAAATTACGGATTTTTACTAACACAAAATAAAATGTTCAAGAAAAGTCCCATTTACATTTATTCTTTTGTTTATCAGAAGGCATGAAATTAAATATTTTATCATAATTTCTTAAAAACAAACATTTTTTCACACCCCGCAACTTCCAGTAGGCATAAGCTACTACAATAAGCCAAAATGCAATTTGTAGAGGACACTTTTGCCTACCAAAACAGGTATACCTAAGCTTCACTTTTTTTTTGTAAAGTCACATGCAACTTGTCACAGTTTGGAGAAAAAACATAGCTTCATGTGTTACCCTGTATATATTAACAGCACACCGATGAGCAAAAATCAACAAGTACATTTTGTAGTGCAAGAATGTAGAATTTGTTGACGCGTTGACAAAAAAACGACTTCGAAGTAGTATCGAATTTTGTGTGTCAAATTGCGTTCAGTGGATATAGTATGGGAAAAAACAAGGAATGTCACTTTATCTTAATCTTAACCTTTAAGTGCACCATGATAGAAAATATTGGTCTTCGTCAATGGGCAAAATATATGAAGAAACAAGTAAATAGTCCCAAGTTAAAAAAAAATAAGAAAAACATAATAATTATATAATATGTATAAATTTTTTTCCAAATAACTGTATGTATATATAAACTGTGTTATATGTGCGTTGTGGAATCCGTTACGAGGAAAGTTCCGGGTAAAGCGACTCTACCGATTTTTTAAAATATATTTTTATTTATATTCTTTTTGTATATATCAATTTTTTACCGTTTTTGCTAGAAGCCAAAAGTCACCGTTCTCTTAAATGGTTATAATGCAATATAATGTTTTATTTAGAAATCTAAAAATTATATCTAACATATATACATACGTACATACAAACATACAATCACTTACCATACCTATTTAAATAAAGAAAGGAGGCACGAAGAGGATTTTTTTGACATTTGTGACTTTTAAGTCATTAGTTATCCGGTGGTAAAAGTACAAAAAATGTCTTATATAAAACCTGTTTCTTACTTTGCAAGGTACTATACGTTAATATATTAAAAAAAACTTATTTTGTGTCATCCGGTTTTCCTCATGTATTTTATTTAACGTTCGGTCAAAGCTTAACACCTTGTATAACAATATTTGTAGTCATGACAGCAACATATCAAAATTTCAGAAAAATAGGGTGGTCGCCAAAAACTCATAAGATGTGTGAGATGCCCTTTGGTATTGAAGCCTTTTTTCTAAATAATATATAATTATGATTATAACTAGAATTTTACTTTTTTTCTTCTTTTATTGTTTTCCCCTTTGCAATCTTTATTTAAAGTTGTTGAAAGTCAAAATATTACTTTTTACATAGTTTATTATACCTTTTAGTATTCTTGGACACCAAGGAGTCCCGTTAAGTTCTGCTTACTGTGCAAGTAAAGCTGGGGTTATTGGACTTACCTATCCTCTAGCAAAAGAATTAAGCAGTTATGGAATTCGCGTACTGGACATAGCACCCGGTAAGCAAATTATTTATTTTCTTAGTTTTTTGACATTACTAAATATGCGATCAATGGAAACCGAAAAAACGTTGTTATTGAGCTACTTGCTGTCACCAGTTACAACCTATCCAGAATTTTAATTAAGTAATCATTCACTAAAGTAAAATACTAATCGAAATTTTCCACTCTGGTTCTCTTGTTTTTGCAATTTTGGTTTCCACAGGGAAAGATTTCTTAGATATATTCATTACCCCAACTATCACCTTTCAGCGAGAGTTGCGTTAATCCTTGAAATCTTTAATGATAAGAGAATGTTGCTTCGTTTTAAAGGACTTCAAGTTACCTTTACAACGACATTATAATTACGATATAGAAAAAATACAAAATTTCATATTAGAAGCTTTAGTTAGTGTTGTAAGATTCAACCACCATGTTTCATACAATATAACAATTACTATATTTTAAATATAGTAAATAATAAGTAAAAGGAACTCAAGTCAGGTTTCCACGGCCGTGTTTTAATATGACCTCTTGCAATTGTTCTTTTGGGGAGTAATAGTAGTAGTAACATGGTTTATTTAGCAAAAATGCCATTCTTGAGTTCTATTTAAATACAGAATATAAAACATTTTATTAATTATTGCAATATGATTTTTAAATATATCAATCTTGGTTATTTAGTATGTATGTGACCTATAGTGATATATAGATGGTTTTAATTTATTATATTTTAGTAAATTCTTATAAAATACCGACTTATAGCTTAACGATTTCGAAATTCTGTTTAGGTAAGAACTTTGACAATTTCTAGTATCATGTGTGATTCTGCCAATTTAGTATACCATAATTTTATAGATGTTCCGGAACAAATTATTTTGAATTTTATATATAAATATGCAAACAATAAAAATATAACATTTTTGGCATTTAACCTAGTAATTTTTTTTAACATGACGGATATCGTTGTATATTTGTTTATGCCTAAAATTATTCGCATTGCTGTTTTGTAATATTTGTAATCTGTTTATTATACCTTCATTCGCATTATAAAAAATTGTTGAGCAATACAGGTAAAATTATGGTATTATATCATCTTTTTCGAAAAATAGTTTAAATTTTTACTACTTCTTTTTAAATAGTTTGTTAATAAAGTCAAACTTTAAATTTGAATTAATTAAAATTCCTAAGTATTTAAAAGAAATAACCATTTCTAAATTTTCATTATCAATTATAATATTATTACTAATAATTAAATTATTATTTCCAAGTATCACATACTTGGTTTTTGATAAATTTGATTTAGTACACCAGTGTTGTCAGAAATCTTTTGAGAAAATTTGTAATTAATATTAATTTTTAGTGTTCTACTTTCCAAATAATTTTTTAGCCATTTAAAAACCGAACTCCTAAAACCATATTGATATAGTTTACATAATAATCTCTTTCTGTCACTTGTTTCAAATGCTTGTTTGAAATCCAAAAATACTGCTGCAACAGTTTTATTTTTATCTAAATCTTTTTTCAGCTCTCAATTACGTACTGTGTTGCAGTTTCAGTTGTATGTCCGTTTCGGAAACCAGTCTAAAGGTGTATTAGTATCCAATAACACTTTATAAGTCTTAATTCATTCCATTTTTGCTATTGTGCTTCCAAGTACTTCAAATGTCTCTTTCATGACAATTTTCGAAAGGATTTCCGAATGATTATTATTAGATTTTAATTTATAAACAATTTTTTTCAATTTACTTATTGAAACATAGCGCAAAGTTTATAAAATATGCTTAGGCTCTGGTAATTTTGGACATATTTCTTCATTTTTAGAATTGTGTATACACACAATTTCTTATTTTCTATACTTTTGACAAAATAATTATTCAATTTTTCAGCTATAACTAGTTAATCCGTTTCCCTGATATCATTTACAAAAATAATTTCGTTTATTTCCGATTTTTGTTTTGGTTATACTAAGATTTTTAATCTTTTCCACATTTTTTTACGATTCTTTTATTTTCTTCCACTTGTTTCTAATAGTATGACCTTTTTTCAATTCTCAAAATATCTTAATCTTCTATGTTTGTAATCAAAGCAAAGTCGTTTTTGTAACACAAATTTAATACAATTTTTTTTCTTAAGGAAACCATCTTACACTCACTAACTTTATCAATATATTCCTTTACATTCTTCATAATGTTCATAAATATTAGATTTAAATTTATGGTTACTTATCTTGAAGGATTTTTTAACATCTGCTTTAATAGAATGATCATTTGATATTAAAAGGTCAATTAGTTTTTGAATTATTGGTTATGCGAGTATATTCTTGAGTTGATTATTTGTTTCAATTTTTTTACATAAAAATCATTAATTATAAAATTTTTATAGAAATCGGCTATGTGAATTACTATTTTGTCATTATCCCAAAAATATATACATTGATTTTGAGAAAACTCCAAAAATTCGTTTGTATTTCTACTTGGTGATCGCTAGTAGAGACATCAAACATTTCTTCTTCCAATTTTATCTTCAAATGTATAAACCAATACTCATATTGAACAGAAGTTTTGCTAAATTTATCAAGTGTAATTTTATGCGAAACGAATATTAATAATACTCCGGTATGTTTTGAGTTTGAATTACATCTTAAAATAAAATAATTTTGAAAACTAATTTCTTCACCTAATATTTCATCTGTCGCATGACTTTCACCGAGAGTTTCACTTAGACATATACAAAACTCTTTTAACTTCATGCTTGCTATGGTAGCCTCTTATATTAAGATGAAAAATATTAGATTGATATAGATTCTTCTCACAATTTATATCATTGTTTATCTCCTGTAATTGGTTCTTTGAGACTTCGTAGTTGCTATTTCTTTTCATTCTTTCGATATGCAATTTATATAATTGACACTCTAAATCAAATAAAAATCTCAACTTCTTAAATGAAACATCCTCTATATTTTGATTTTCTGCCATTTCATGTTTATATGTCCTCTACCTAAAATGAACACTTTTGAATCTATTAGCCGTTTTCTTCTTTTCCCCGTAATTTTTTCTTTAAACTAGAACTAAACTAGACAAATTGCGTAGCTATATTAAAAATGACACAAAATAATTGTTGATATTTATAAATTAAAGTTTGCTTAGTTTTATATATTAGTAGCAAAATTTTCCAAAAATGGCATTGTATAGTTTAGAGGAACGTTCAAAATTGTACGAATACTTTATGGGAAATTATAATTAGCAAAAGTCCAGTTTTAGCTCTAAGAAAGTATATTCGCCTACAAAACAAATATTTTCTAGAATTGTACGAGGTTTAGGAGGTGGTATGGTTGGCAACCGAAAGAAAAAAACTTCCAATTAATGTTCGCTCTGATGAAACCAAATATTGTTCTCACTGAACAAAAACAGTTAAAGGTTCTGCTATATTGTGAAGAAGACGAGATCTCAGAGGGACGCTGATAGGGATATTAATAAAAATATAAGTAAAGGAAGTATACAAAAACATTGCAGATTAATGAATATTATCCCTACCAATTTTTCCCGTACAGGCTTTGACACCAGCAGATTTTAATGAAAGATCAATTTTTTGTAGCAATATTATGGACGTTCTTTGGCCGGATGAACCTTCATTTAATACAGAGAATTGTGCGAGGTTTAGAAAGTGGTGTGGTTGTCAACCGAAAGAAAGAAGTTTTAATTAATGTTCGCTCTGAAGAAAACCAATATTGTTCTCACTGAACAAAAACAGTTAAAGGTTCTAATATATTGTGAGGAGGACGAGATCTCAGAGGAACGCTGATAAGGATATTAATAAAAATATAAATAAATGAAGTATAAAAAAAACATTGCAGATTAATGAATTAATTTATATTAATTAATTACAGTACAGGCTTTGACCCTAGCAGATTTTAATAAAAGGTCAATTTTTTGTAACAGTATTATAGACGTTTTTTGGCCGGATGAAGCTTCATTTAATACAACGAGTATTTTTAACAGAAAAAAAAAGATCACTAATGGAACAAAACTAATAAGCACCATGTAAAAAATGATAAAAAAAACAAGGTCGTGAAATTGTAAATGTGTGATGCGATATAATTTGTGATCGAGTGATCAGACCAATATTTCCAACGTATTTCTCGACTTATTTTTCAATAGAGAGAGATAATTGAACATATTGCAAAATAAAATACAGTCATGCGTTAACGATTTGCCAGTTAATATTATAGAAAATATTATTTATCTGCAAGATAGGGCACCAAATCATACTATTGCACCAGTTGTAAACTTTATAAATTGTAATTTTCCAACATCATAGGCAGACAGGGATCGTACCATAACACGCTCATAGTTTAGATTTCCGCCTTTAGATATAAATACAACGAGTATTTTTAACAGAAAAAAAAAGATCACTAATGGAACAAAACTAATAAGCACCATGTAAAAAATGATAAAAAAAACAAGGTCGTGAAATTGTAAATGTGTGATGCGATATAATTTGTGATCGAGTGATCAGACCAATATTTCCAACGTATTTCTCGACTTATTTTTCAATAGAGAGAGATAATTGAACATATTGCAAAATAAAATACAGTCATGCGTTAACGATTTGCCAGTTAATATTATAGAAAATATTATTTATCTGCAAGATAGGGCACCAAATCATACTATTGCACCAGTTGTAAACTTTATAAATTGTAATTTTCCAACATCATAGGCAGACAGGGATCGTACCATAACACGCTCATAGTTTAGATTTCCGCCTTTAGATATTTTTTTGTGGAGAAATTTCAAAAATAAGTGAAGAAATCATTAACATTAAAGTTATATAACAAGTATAGCGGTGGAAGGAGGCCACGTTACAAATATATTATGGGCAATATTTTCGAATATGTTATAACTTAATAAATTGTATTTTGTAAAACATTGATTTTATTATTGATTTGGAACTTATGACTGTTTTAAAAGTTCTCAAAGGTAGTATAGGAAGGCAGAGTAGGTCCTTGCCTTATGTCATATTTTAATATGGCCTACTTGATTCATATAGTTTAGATCAAAATACAGGAGTTCTAACCACATTACACCACAACTTGTTACGTTCTGGACGCACGCACAGTGGGTTCCTTCATGTGACAAAAATATAAAAAACAACATGCATATTTGTTGTCACTGTGACCTAATCTATGTAGAAAATCTACGAAGTATGCGTTGAAAACAATGGATGTTGCCTGAGTAACAATATTAATATTATGTTGTCTGTCAAATGTGACAGTTATATTAACAGTCGGTAATTACGTTTTTTGCCATTTTTTATATTGTAGTTGTGTTTGCTATATAATATTATTCTTAGTGTGTTTAGTTAAATCCGTGATAATGGAATATAAAGTTCAAGGTATGTATATATAAAAATCTATTAAAGAATTAAAATTTATTCATTACTTTTTATACTGAGGGTTGCACCAGAAAGTAGTCTTTTCAAACTTTTTTCTCTTTTATAATACACGAATTTGTTAAGTTTTAAAGTATTTGTTAACTTTAGTTAGTGATGATTTCTAATTTAAAATATTAAATTGGGTTTTACATTTTGGAAAAAAAATAATGTAGGTTCTACAATCATCTACTCGTTATATTAATAATGAATTAACTTCGTAAAAAATGTGTAAATAAGTTGCTTTTGACTACAACGTATTATGGCTACGTTATTCTTTTCCAGGTAATTCCTATGAGTTTAAACTTCAAAGAAGGCTCATTTATGATATTTGGATTACTAAAAAAGGTGGAATGGGTGAAAAAGCGACTGAAGTGTTCCATGCTTTCATGCAGAATATTCCAGATATTTCAAATAAAGACTATTTGAATTTAAACTCATTAAAATTACGAGTTGAATACATTTGCAAAAGAATATATATTATGTTAAAGGAGTGCAAAGGTAACAAGTCATACTTTTTAAAAAAATATTCCGAATGGTTAAGCGTTTCAGATGAAATAACTGCCGACTTTGACGATTCATTAACAAAATCAACTACATGTAACCAAAAGCGTGGTCGGCCGCGAAAGGACTTTAGCAAATGTGGTGTTAGAACAAAGAAAAGACGATTAGCTGAACTGTCCTATGTAGACAAATCTTTTAGAGATTCTATTTTTCATGCCTCTACTTCTTCAGAAATTACACCAATCGATCCAAATGAAGTTGTTTCACTTATTGTCGAAACGAAATTAACTAAACATCAATATCTTCTTCTGCGGGAATTTATAAATAATAAGTTACCCGTAAAAGTGTTACCATCTTACAAGCAAGTGTTAACTGCCAAGAAAAATTGTTACCCAAAAGATATTAGCGTGACAGAAGCTTCAGCCGAAGTTGAACTACAAAGTCTTCTGGACCACACCGCATCTAGATTAATACATTCTCAAACACTGGAATTAGAAAACGTATTGACCTCTTCAAAAAACTTACTTTTATTTGGTAAATGGGGATTTGATGGCAGTTCGAGTCACAAAGAATATAAACAAGCAGGATCCGACCCTAATAGCAATGAAAATAGTCTATTTGTTACTTCATATGTTCCACTGCGACTTGTTGATGCATCAGATGAAACCAACATATTATGGAAGAACCCAAGACCTTGTTCCACTCGATATTGCATGCCAATACGTTTCCAAGTCAAAAAAGAAAATACAGAGGTTTCCTGCGAGGAAGCAAAATATTTTAAACATAAAATATCATCGTTAACCTCCACTAAAACAAGATTCAATAATTTCGATATTTCTGTTACGCATCATCTACAGTTAACAATGGTCGATGGGAAGGTTTGTTCTGCTCTATCTGAGACAAGTTCTTCCAGGTGTCATATTTGTGAAGCAAAGCCTTCGGAAATGAACGATATAGATACATGTTTAAGAAAACCAGTTCATGTTGAAAGATTTGAGTTCGGATTGTCTACGCTTCACATGTGGATCCGCTTTTTCGAATATTTTATTCATCTTTCATATAGGCTAGGCATCAAGAAGTGGCAAGTGAGATCAAAGGAAGATAAAGATATACTTTCTGAAAGAAAAAAATACATTCAGTGTCAATTTAGACTTAAGCTAGGATTAATTGTAGATCAACCACAAACTGGTGGTGGAACATCTAACGATGGGAACACTGCCCGAAGGTTTTTTGAAAATAGTGAAATATCCGCTGAAATAACAGGTTTAGATAAGTGTCTCATCGATAGATGTGCCACCATTTTAAAATGTATGTCTTCCGGATACGTTATAAATACAGAAAAATTTAAAGAATTTGCTTTGAAAACTGCGCGAATGTTAGTTGAAACTTATTCTTGGTTTTACCTTCCAGCCTCTGTCCACAAAGCTTTAATTCATGGTTCAGAAGTGATAGAAAATGCCATTTTACCTATTGGTGAGCTTTCTGAGGAAGCTGCTGAGGCCAAAAATAAAGACATTAGGTCTTTTAGACTGAACCATACTCGAAAATTTTCCAGAACAGTTATTAATTTAGACTTAATTAATCGGCTTCTTCTCACTTCTGATCCATACATTACGGGACTGCGAAAATTACCAATAAAAAGTAAAGCAACATTATCTAAAGATATTCTGGCTTTACTTTCGTGTACGTAAAAACTTCCAGATAACTTTTCTGTGAATGTTATTTAATATCTAAATTTTTGTTTCTGTATATAGTGTATTTAAATTCTATTTATATGAACCTTGGTTGTTATATTTTTTGTTTTCTATGACATCTTTGTTGTTTTGCAAATTTCAAACATTTTCCCTCTCGGAAAATGTAATAAACACATGGAAACTAGTTAGGGATATTGAAAAAAGTAATTTTTGCAAACAATAGTATTTATCCTAACAATTTATTCTACAAGTGTGCGGAAATAACCTCAATTTCTTATTTGCCGCGCAGATTTCAGTTCGGAAAACTTGATTTTCCGCACTAGTGCTGAAAATGAAGTTTTCCGAACTTAAATCTGTGCGGAAAATTATATTTTCCGCCCGCTTACGCGCTTGTAGAAAAAATATATTATAATTTATATTTGGATTAATTAAAGTATTGCCTTTATATCCTAAAATTATATTATTTCAAATATGATTTCATGATAATAATACAAAATAAAATTGGCTACTGGGTCAAGTCATGACATATTTTGAAAACACTCTGTAGCATAAACTACCTGCAATTTTTAAACTGTATATCAGTATTTTTGAAGTCTGATTCTTTAAAAACATTTTGTTTTTCGAATGGTAAACATATCGTTATATAGTATGGTGATGTTTTACCCGTATTTCTCTTACCCACCCATAAACATGTGAATATTAAAAATTCAATTCGAAATAGGGTTATTGTTTTTTTTTCTTCAAATTGGTAAAAACATCATTTAGCACATCATGTGTGTGCTAATGATGTGCTAAATGATGTTTTTACCATTTTGAAAAAAAAACTAACCCTATAGGGTTACTGTTTTTTTTTCGAATGGAATTTTTATTATTCACATGTTTATGGGTGGTTAAGAGAAATACGGGTAAAACATCACGATACTAATATTGCTGTATTTTCTTTAAAAACGTTGATCATCCAAAAAACAAAATGTTTTTAAAGAATCAGGCTTCAAAGTTACCAATAATAGTTTAAAAATTGCGGGCAATTAATGCTACATGGTGTTTCAAAAATTCACTAAAAAACATTACTTGACCCTGTATCTTACTCAGCAGTCAATTTTATTTTGTATTATTATCATGAAATCATTTTTGAAATAATATAATTTTAGGATATAAAGGCAAATTTTTAATTATTCCAACTATAAATAATATATTTTGTTTGCAAAAACGACCTTTTTTTTTCATTATCCCTAACTTGTTTCCATGTGTGTATTTCTAATACATATAATTTTTGATAATTTTATTTTGAACAAGGCCCTAATAATGTTAAGTATGTCTATTTTTATTAAAATCGAAATTAGTTCAAATATGGAATATTTCATTTAAAAAAAAATGTTGATCATATTTTTGGAGCACCATGTATACATAAAAAAATCGTACCTACGCCAAGCCCTACTTACTAAATCCAATAACTATTCTATTTATAAATTCTAAATCACAGAAAACAGAGATATAGTTTTGATTTTCTGTGCTAAAATTAAAAGCAAAAATGTGAAATTGGGAATATTTATAATGAATCACCCTGTATACATACGGACACATTTTTTTAAAGAAACATATTTTTTTATACGGGTTGGGCTAAAACATATTTTAAAAGCAATTGTTTTTCTAATTTCGAGTTTTTTATATTTTTGACAACATCGACCATATAAGAGGAACCACTGTGGCACGTTTCGCTAAAGTAACTTATCCTAACCGAGACGTTTTAACAATGAATAAAGGTGGTCACACTTGGTTGCACCTGACTGCACCGTTGTCAAGTAAACAATAGAGCGAACTATAGGGAATAGGCCCTCTGTCTTTATTTAGTGCTTTCTTACCACATTTAACTATTTCTACACTCTCAAATGCATCCAATAATCTATTATTAGATACATTTTTAATCAACTTATTTATTCCTATTCGGTGATTGTTTTCCAAAGCA
This sequence comes from Kuschelorhynchus macadamiae, assembly GCA_030620095.1. Classification (NCBI taxonomy): domain Eukaryota; kingdom Metazoa; phylum Arthropoda; class Insecta; order Coleoptera; family Curculionidae; genus Kuschelorhynchus; species Kuschelorhynchus macadamiae. Next base: position 289,081 of record JAUTXW010002780.1, read on the forward strand.
TGTTGGGCAACGCTTGACTTTTCTCTTCTTCAGTATCTTAAATGTGCCATGTGTTCTTTAAACGAATGTTTATGGAGCGTTTAGTTGCCCAACATATTTTAGATCGCAGTCATTACAGCTAATTTCATAGATGCCACTCCTCTCCCTCAAGTCGACTTTGTCTTTGGGGTTTCTAAGGAGATTTTTCAAACTGTTCTCCGTTTTGTGGGCTACTCTAAAACATACGTTTTTAAATACTTTTTGTAGACCTTTCGTATATGTTAGATTATATGGGACTACTATGAACTTATTGGAAGCCTCAGGTGCTTGAAGAGTACTGGCATCTTTTAACATTTTCTTATGCGTATGTCTATTTACTAATTTATGTACAAAATTATCATTATATCCACTACTTTTAGCTATATTTTTATTCCGATTCATTTTATTGTTAAAACGTTCTTTACTTAATGGAAAATTGACTAACCTGTGAGTTAAGAAATGGAATGCTGTAATTTTGTGTTGACGGCAATAAAATGAGTCGGATGTTATATATCTATCAGTATTAGTAAATTTTCTATAAATATCGAATTCTAATTTATCGTTATTTCTAATAACTAACATGTCGAGAAAAGGTAATTACTCATTGTTCTCCTTTTCGTACGTAAAATTAATGGAAAGATATTTATTGTTTAATGTTTCTAAGAAAGTGTCCAAATTTCCTGTTTTAGTATCAAAAATAGCAAATTTATCGTCTACGTATCTATACCACACCCTTGGGAAATACTTGAGTTCTTTTTTGAATTGGGGTTCTAATCTTCCCATAAACAAATTTGCAAGGAACGGAGATAAGCAATTGCCCATCGCAGTTCCCTCAAGTTGTTTATAATATTTATTGTTGAACTGAAAAAAATTTTGATTCATACATAATTTTGTGAGAAGTAAATATTCATCAATAATTTCTTTCTTCAAATTATTGATTTCAAGTAGTTCCTTTAGGTATTCTAAAGCTAGTGGGTACACTAGGAAACAATGAGCTTACATCAAAAGATATTAAAATTTCACCTTCTTTTAAGTGAGCATTCTTAATTTTATCTAAGAATTCTAACAAGTTAGTAACCCCAAAGTTATCATACGAGATATTTAATTTGCTGAATTCTTCTACTAACCATTTTGAAATATTGTACGTTGGTGATCCAACAGCTGAAACAATAGGTCTCATGGACTTTCCAGGTTTATGGATTTTGGGAAGGCAATACAGTTTAGATAACTATGGGTTACTATGTGTTAATTAAATTTTAGTTTATCGGACACAAGATTTTTACACTGTTTTAAAGTACTTTTTATTTCTGTTATCATTTTTGATAACGGGTTTTTCTCAATTAAATCGTAAGGACCAGGTCCTTAATTGAGAACTTTGAGGTTACTAACTCGTTAGAATTCTTAGATAAAATTAAGAATTCTCACTTAAACGAAGGTGAAATTTTAATATTTTTTGATGTAAGCATATTGTTTCCTAGTGAACCCATACCACTAGCTTTAGAGTACCTAAAGGAACTACTTAAAATCAATAATTTGAAGAAAGAAATTATTGATGAATATCAAAATTTTTTTCAGTTCAACAATAAATAGTATAAACAACTTGAGGGAACCGCGATGGGCAATTGCTTATCTTCGCTCCTTGCAAATTTATTTATAGGCAGATTAGAAACCCAATTCAAAAAATAACTCAAGTATTTCCCCAAGGGTGTGGTATAGATACGTAGACGATATATTTGCTATTTTTGATACTAAAACAGAAAATTTGGACACTTTCTTAGAAACATTAAACAATAAATATCCTTCCATTAATTTTACATACGAAAAGGAGAACAATGGGCAATTACCTTTTCTCGACACGTTAGTTATTAGAAATAACGATAAATTAGAATTCGATATTTATAGAAAATTTACTAATACTGATAAGTATATAACATCCGACTCATTTCATTGCCGCCAACACAAAATGGCAGCATTCCATTTCTTAACTCACAGGTTAGTCAATTTTCCATTAAGTAAAGAACGTTTTAACAATGAAATTAATCGGATTAAAAATATAGATAAAAGTAATTGATATGATGTTAATTTTATACATAAATTAGTAAATAGACATAAGCATAAGAAAATGTTAAAAGATGCCACTACTCTTCAAGCACCTGAAGCTTCCAATAAGTTCATAGTAATCCCATATGATCCCAGATATACGACAGGTCTAGAAAAAGTATTTAAAAACGTAGGTTTTAGAGCAGCCTACAAAACGGAGAACAGTGAAAAATCTCCTTGGAAACCCTAAAGACAAAGTCGACTTGGGGGAGAGGAGTGGCATGCATGAAATTAGCTGTAATGACTGCGATCTAAAATATGTTGGCCAAACTAAACGCTCCATAAACATTCGTTTTAAAAAACACATGGCACATTTAAGTTACGGAAGAACAGAAAAGTCAAACGTTGCCCAACATGCTTTGAAAAACAATCACCGAATAGGAATAAATAAACTTAAGTTGTTTAAAAATGTATCTAATAATAGATTACTGGGTGCATTTGAGAGTATAGGAATAGTTAAATGAAGACAGAGGGCCTATTCCCTAGAGTCCCCTCTATTGTGCAACCAAGTGTGACCACATTTACCTATAAATAGTCACGGTTAGGATTAGTTACTTTAGTTAATATCATCTGCTGATGATGCTAACTTGGTTAGCGAAACGCGCGTCCAGAACGTAACAAGTTATGGTGTAGTGTGGTTAGAACTATTGTATTTTGATCTATCTTCCACCACAGGTTCCAGTGTTAGGACTTATCATATAGTTTAGTTTTAATTTGGAAGCAAAAAAAAGGCTGGAATCAACTGAATCACAATGCATCAAATTACACAGTGTTTCGTTTAAAAAATTGAGATTTTTTTAATTTAAAATGTTTTACATGGTATATTTAACACCCCGTGTATTGACTGGCATTACCTTTATCAAAACTGATTGATGAAAATGGGTTTCTCAAAAATAAATTTAAAAACTAAATAGAATATTTAAAATTATTTTCGACAAATCCAAAAACAATATGGAATTTTTAAGACATATTTTATAATAAAATATACTCAGAGTGAAAGGTAGAATCGACATAGGTATTAATATATAGAGCATTCCATTTAAAACAAGAAATTTGATGCCTCTTTAACAAAAACCAAACACTCTGCATACAAAAAAGGCTTATATTTAACATTTTTTCGAAATTCTTCCAGTTTTGTAGATAAGATACAGGGTTACCATATTTTAGGCACCCTGTACTTATTGTGGGATACATCGTAAGGCGCCCAGGCCCAGAACCGCCCTTTCAGCCCCTTTAGATCTTACTGCATTATCGATATTAACTTTTTAGTTCACAAAAATTCCTGTTTCAGAAAGTGTTGCCACCATATCGCGTACAGAAATATACCCATCTAAATGTCCTTCATTAAAAATCTCTGAATCAGGTCTTACACAATTATTATTTCTGAAAAAAATAGAAATAACTTTAAACCTTTCCTCAAAAGCGTAGGTCAATTTTAAGCTTGATGTTAAATGAACGATAAGGTTTCCATTGCTGAATAATACATTAAACCCACGTTTTCAACAATATTTTTGAGCAGAGAGTGCAATTGTAAAGTATACAGATTAGCATTTTTTAATTCGTTTTGAGAACCACCGTAGTTATTATTTTTGTTAAATTTCAGTGACGAGTTTTTCATTAATCGGCCTTTACTTGAATTACTGGCACAAATTCAAAAACTGAAATATCATTTTAAATTTAATTTGGTGTTTTTCAAAATGTGCTCTTCTTTAATATCGGTGTCTATAATTTAAAAGAAAACATTTATACACATCCGCCACAATCACATTCTTTTTTACCTTCAGTGTTCGTCCATAAGCACAATGATACATTTTTTACGCAGTTGAGTCCCTTAAATCCCTTATCAACAAAGTAAGAAAGAAAGGCTGATTTAACTTCATTGATTCATTGACTCTTGGCACAGGATTTGTCAAGAGACTGTGTTTTTGTACAAGGTAATTTTGTTATAACATTTTGTAGAAGGATTCTCTGTAGAATTCATTTTCTTTACTTAACACAACCTTTACCCTCAAAACTTCATATTGTCAGTCCCCATGGCGGGTCCATAGAGGAAAAAATATAAGGAAATCCGTCGATATTCAACGGAACACCAAAATACCTTTCTTTAAAGTTTTTTTTTAGCTTTGTATTCCAAAAATTATAATTTTAAAATATGCAACATTTGTCAATCAAAATTTTGTGACTCCAAATAATTATTATATTTATTATATATTATTATAAATGTTCGATCATCGCCTTGAATCTGGAAAATATTCTGACTCTAGGCATCTTGCACTAACTTATTAAAAAAAAACTAGTCAATAATTAATGTTTGATATAAAAATTTAACAAACAAAAATGTTTTTAGCTTTTTTGCAACTGAATTGAAATATCTAACTTTAAATTGATTGACGCAAATATTTGATGAAATTACATATCTCAACATATAGACTAGTCTGTCTACAGAATGTTTCGATACATAGTATAAACAATATTTATTCAGTTGCGAAAAAGCCACAAAAGAATTTTGTTTATCATTCATTCATTCAAACGCAACAAATAATCTAAACATATCTATCTAAAAATAAAAATTTAACTTCTTATCTAAAGTTAAACTAAGATAGTTAAAGTTTTAAATACTCAACAATACCAATATGGATCAGCATTTAGAGTATAACTTTTATCTTCTAATTTTAATTCACACGTTTGGTCGCTTGATGAATGTGATTATCATAAGTATTCATTCAATTAATGTATAAATTTGTTTTCTCGCAATCGACCAATCGACTTTCGTCCGGTTCATTTTAGTAAATTCACAAATTAAATTTCGTTTTCAGGGTTAATGGATACACCTATGTCTATGTCAAATAAGGAGAGTGTTAGACCGGTTCTCGATTTGTTGGTTTTTCCGAAGAGAGCAGGAAAACCAGATGAGTTTGGAGATCTTGTAAAAACTATAATTGAAAACCCAATGTTAAATGGAACTTCTATTAGATTAGACGGGGCCTTAGGACATTAAAGCGTTATGTTATACAAAAAAGACATTCAAACGTTTATATTACAGAAATAAATATTTAAATATACCGTAGAACAATAATAAAGAAGTGGCATCAAATTGACTGAATTAATTTTCGACTAATCTTTTATTAGTATAATGAGTTTATTATTCACCTTCCCTAGTTCTTTTCTCTCTTGTTCTTACATGCTGATAACTAATAATTCGTTAGCTGCCTCATCTAAGAAGGGGTAAAATCCAGAGGTACCTTAAACCCTCTTTCGTGACTAATTAATAATTTAAACTTGCTAAAAAGTTCTACTTTGCATTTTGTAAGTGAACTACGGCCAGCTTGTGCAATGTGTTTCCTAATGAATAATGTTGCTTAATTTATTTATAAAAATATAAGAACGTTGCGTAAATTTAATCAGATCTAAATATAAGAGATAAAATGATATAAATAAAAGTTTGCAATTAAAAAGAACATATACTTTATAAGCGCTCACCACATGCGGAACCAAGATTTCAATCAAGGATTCTAATAACTTTTATATCTAGTTTCGATCTATCAAGTCTTCAAACCATCGGGCCAGATTTCCAAGTAAGATTTCTTTCTCCTCAATTCCTATTTTGCTAACTAAAGAGTTCTTAACTTCTGAAGTTCTTCTTATTAATTACAGTCTGCTCTGCTTGAAGTGTTGGCAACTATAAATTCGATAAAATAAGTATATCTTCTCTACATGGCAAAATTCGCATCTTTCTCTTCTTACTCTTCCAATTTATCCAATCTTATTTAATGCAACTTTTTTTTTGTCTATTGCTTGAAATAAAGCTCAATGTTGTTTTTCCCTTGTCTGGTTCCTCCCATAGTACCTGCCAATGATTGATTGTTCCGTTTCTAAGTATTCTCTTAAGGGCTTTCTTACTTAATAACAATAATAATACATTTATTGTTTTACCAATCATTTACATGAATTTAATACAATCTCTAAATACTACTATTTTGGCAAACAATAGACATTGGTAAAGCAGACATCCAGGTACAGGACCTTATTCAAGCCCTAATTTGTACAAAACAATTAAGAATATATGGCATTGTTTATATACGGGGTGATAATTATGTTTTTAAATTTGGATGCAGATATAATTTGAAATTTTGTAAATCTACTTCTGAAAAGGAATTGTAAAGGAGAGAGGAGGGTAAGGAAAAGTAAAAGAAGAGAAAAAACAATGGTGGGGGAAAGAGACATAGTTTTATTTAAACAGGCACGATGCCATTAACCGAATGCACTGACGTAATAATTCGCCCTTTGCTATTCCTTTAAAAGCTGATATCGAAAGTTAAAGATCAATATTAGAGTGTCAGTTTATTCTAGCAGCTACATTGTATGAAAAAGATCTCTTGTAAATTTCCTCTCTGTGTTGACTCTAAGAAGTTGACCTCTTCGCAAGTTAATATTATGATCAGCTCTAAATAAAATTTTAGAGTGTAAAGTTGGTGTTGCGGCGCATACGTTACTTCAACGTGCGTGTCTATTGGAAAACAGTGTAACCAAAAGACTTAGAAATATGACAACAGTGTTAGAAGTGAGTCGTCGTCAAGCAAACACATATGATGTAATGGGTTGTATTTCTTACGTTTAAAATAGTTGGAATAAAGCAGATTTTTTCGTTAAAAGGAGTTTTAAAGCATACAGTCCACATTATAAATCAAGTACCCAACATATTGGTCCTTCGAGGCGGATAGTTCCAGCGACAAATGGAGAAATAGTGAAAAAATCCGAATTCCAAATTTAGAAGACGCCAAGCTAGCCTCAGCTGTCAACCTTGACGATTTACCCGTTATACAAAAGACAGACCGGAGTTACGTTCTCCTGAAAGTGAGTCCTTTCCATTTTATTTTACCTGACATGGTGGCTTGACAAAATTTATTGCATGAATTGACATATTCATATTTTTTGACAGTTTATATATATTTTTTGGCATTCTTTATTTTTAATTTTAAATAAAATGACAGACTTGTCAGATTTAAGAATCAATAGAGGTCAGATTAAAGGAGCTTTAACGCGGTTTCAGACACATTTAACGTCCATTCAGAATGGCGATCTGGATGAAAGTATAATTACCGAGTTAAAAATTAGGTTTAATAAGGTTGAACCAATTTTTTCTCACTTTGATGACATTCAGTGTAAAATAGAATATTTACTAGAAACTAATACAGAGTCTACAGAGTCAGAGAAACAAAAAGAATATCTCGAGCGTGAAACATTTGAAAATATTTATTTTAGCCTGGTTTCTAGAGTTTCTAAGATAATTTCAGATTTTGAAAGAGAACGCGACAGCGATAATAGTTCGGAAAGATTAAATATTCCTCGATTTACCACTTCCGCAAAGTTGCCAGTGTTAAAATTGCCAACATTCAAAGGTTCATTTGAAAATTGGCTAGAGTTTTCTGATGCCTTTTCCTCGTTGGTTGACAACAATGAGGCACTTGACAAGGTGCAAAAATTTTATTATTTGCGGTCTTCACTAGAAGGTGAAGCCGCCCAGTTGATAGAATCAATTCAGGTAACATCTAATAATTATGACTTGGCATGGTCAACATTAAAAGAGAGATTTGAAAACAAGAGGTTAATTATTCAAAATTATGTAAAATCGTTATTTGAAGCACCTGTACTGACAAAAGAATGTAGTTCAGATTTACGTAAATTATATGATGTTTTTAATAGAAATATTAGGTCACTAAATATATTAGGTGAACCCACTGATAAATGGGATACGTTACTGATTTATTTATTAACTAGTAAATTTGATAATCGCACAAGGCGCGATTGGGAGATATTTAAAGTAAATAATAATTTACCTTCCATGACTGACATGGACAAGTTTTTAAAAGGTAAGTGTGAGGTACTTGAAAATATAGAGGCTACCAGGACAAAACCTGAATCAAGCAAGTCAAAGGACCAGGGAGGAAGACCACCTCGAGGGATTCAAACTTATTTAGCTGGTGGTAAAAGGTTTACTTGCTATTACTGTAAAGCTAATCACTCTATTTTTAAATGTGAACTTTTTAATAAACTTGACGTTAACATGAAAAATAATGAAATAAAAAGACTTTTGTTATGCATAAATTGTTTTAATCCCAATCACGATTCGTGTCAGTGTAATAAACAACCATGCAGAATATGTAAACGAAAATATAACACACTTCTGCATATACATTTCCGGCCGACAAACAATGATAATAGGCCCAATTCCAACGCACAGCTGCTGGGGCCGCCATTGGCCGCTTTGACGCAGGAACAAACATCGGGCTCAGTCGGATCAGCACGCGTGTTAGAAAGGGATGGGCAACAAGATGATAACAAAACTGTTTCAACGCAGAACAGCGTTGTCGCTCATTCTGCAAATAGTATCATATCATACATAATTACGGGATATTATCGACGGCAATAATTAATGTAGAGAATAAATTTGGACATAATATAAAGGCGCGAGTTTTATTAGATCCCGGATCACAAAGTAATTTTGTTACTGAAAGTTTTTGTAACAAAATCGGCACACAAAAGATATCGACAAATTTTCAAATATTTGGAGTAGGAAATAAAAATTCTTTAGCAAATTTTAAAACGGATTTTAAGATTTCTTCTCGATTAGATAATTTCTCTAAAGAAATTTCGTGTATAATTCTACCTAAAATCACACAGGCTATTCCGATTTCGAACTTTGATTCAAATTTGTTAAATATACCTACAGATTTTCATCTAGCAGACCCTAATTTTAACTTTAAAGGTGACGTAGATATTTTATGCGGCGTTGGCATATTTTACGACGTTCTTTTGCCAAATCAAAAAAGGTAGGTCATTCTCTTAATTTACAAAATAGAAAGTTAATATGGATTGTAGGCGGAGAGTTTAGTTACTCCTTGTTTAAAAGCAAAGAAATAGTTTCTTGCCACGTTTTAAACCATCACGATGATCTGATTAATGACACTTTAAGTTCTGGCAAATCGAAGACTGCACCGAGGTTGCCAAACGTGATGATTTTTGTGAGGATCATTTTAAACATTCTTTTTCACGGGATGATACAGGGCGTTTTATAGTGCGAATACCATTTAAAGATAATCTCTCAAAACTTGGCAATTCTAAAGATATTGCATTACGGCGTTTTGAATATTTAGAAAAACGAATGGCAAAGAACGACGATTTTAAACTGGAATATTCTAATTTTATACATGAATATTTGAATTTAGGTCATATGACAGACATAACCGATACACTAAAAAATAATAATGACTTTAATAATGATGGATATTTTTTACCACATCACGCGGTGATTAAGAATAGTTTGACAACAAAATTGCGAGTAGTCTTTGACGCATCGGCTAAAACTGATAGTGGGTTATCTTTAAACGACGTACAAAATTTTGGCCCTACTATTCACAGAGACTTATTTAGTATTCTTTTAAATTTTAGAAAATATTCATATGTGGTAACTGCTGACATTTCTAAGACGTATCGGCAAGTTTTAGTACATCCTAACGAGAGGCGATTTCAGAGGATATTTTGGCGCGATAATTCTGATCAAAATATAAAATGTTTCGAGTTAAATACCGTTACATATGGAACGGCATCTGCGCCTTATTTGGCTATTAGGTGCTTACAACAGCTAGCTTTAGAAAATGAAAAAGACTATCCAGTTGCTTCCGAAGCTATCAAAAACTGCTTTATGTAGACGATCTTCTGTTAGGGAAAAATACAGAAAGTGAAATTTTGAGTGTACAACACGACATTACTAAAATATTGGCGGGCGCAGGTTTCGAGTTGCGTAAATGGTTATGCAACAAGCCGGAATTGTATAGTAAATTTAATTTAATTCAAGGATTAGAAGCAAACATTCTGGAATTGGGTGAAAATGAACAAAATAAAACATTGTGTGTGTAATGGAATGCAAATTTAGACTTAATACAGTATCGAATTAGGGATTTTGACAATCAAAATACTATAACAAAGCGCTTAATTCTTTCCATAACAAGTCAAATATTTGATCCTTTAGGGTTGCTAGAGCCAGTTGTTATGATTGTCAAATTGATCTTACAATTATTATGGAAAGAAAATTTAAAGTGGGATGAAGAAGTTCCAAATTTACTTCGGGAAAAATGGCTAGAATTTTGTAATGATTTAAAGAATATTAGGAATATATCAATACCTAGACATGTTTGTACTATAGATTTTATAGAATTACACATATTTGCCGACGCATCCGAAAGGGGATCCGGAGCTTGTGCTTATATACGTTGTAGAAAAATTGATAATTATATTTGTAAATTATTATGCGCAAAATCGAAAGTAGCTCCAGTTAAACGTATTACTTTACCACGACTTGAATTATGTGCAGCAGTTTTGGCTGTAAAGTTAGGTAAAAGAATTAATAATAGTTTTGATTTAAAATTTGACAGGTATTTTTATTGGAGCGACTCTAGCGTCCACCAGATAGGTGGAAAGTATTTGTTGCCAATCGAGTTAGTTTTATCCAATCGGCAACAGAAGTAAGTAATTGGTTTCATGTTAAGTCCGAGCACAATCCTGCGGACCTTATATCTCGTGGTATGACCGCAAGTCAATTATTTAACAGTAAGTTATGGTGGGAAGGACCACATTGGTTTAATATTGATATTATATCACAGTGGAATTTAGGTACGTTTTCATGTGATCTAAATCCAAATTTAATTCCAGAACAACGAAGCATTTGTGCACTTGCAATTAATACCAACGATTTTAACTTATTTTCTCAATTCTCGACTTTGCAAAAATTACAACGAATTATAGCATATTGTAGACGTTTTATTTTTAATTGTAGAAATAAAACACAACGTATTACGAATAGCTTTTTAACAGTTAGCGAATTAAAGGATTCTCTTTTAAATTTAGTAAAAATTTCTCAAATGCAGTCATTTAGTGAGGATTATAATAATTTAAAAGGTTAAAGGATGTGTCAAACAGTCACGTAAAATAAGTGCTCTACACCCATTTATAGTAAATGATGTTATTCGTGTAGGTGGCAGAATTCAAAAGGCCAATGTTCCTTATAGTAAAAAACATCCACTTATTTTACATAATAAACATCCGTTAACAACTCTCATTATGAAAAATGAACATGTCTTGTTACTTTATTACGGCCCTCAGCAATTATTATATTCTATTAGGGTTTCTTATTGGCCAATTTCAGGGCGAAATTTAGCCAGGCAAATAGTGCACAAGTGCATTACTTGCTTTAAAGCTAAACCAAAGGTTAGCGAATATTTAATGGGAAATCTGCCATCTGAAAGAGTAAACAAATTCATTCCTTTTGTCAATACATCGTGCGACTACGCAGGTCCTTTTATGTTAAAGGATAGAAAAACGCGAAAACCTTCTTTAGAAAAGGCATGGGTTTGTATTTTTGTATGTATGCCAATAAAGGCAGTTCATCTTGAGTTGGTGACCGATTTGTCAAGTAAATCATTTCTAGCGTGTTTGAAAAGATTTGAATTTTATTGACGCAGAAACTGAAATAAAAAGATTTTTTAAAATTCATTCTGAATCAATTTCTAGTAAATTAGCGGAGGATTATATATCTTGCCATTATATTCCACCCAGAGCGCCTAATTTTGGAGGTTTGTGGGAAGCCGGGGTTAAAGTCCTTAAATCTCACCTCAAAAGAACAATCGGAACTACTCACTTACATTACGAAGACTTCGTGACAATTTTATATCAAATTGAATCCATAATGAATTCAAGACCACTTTGTCCGCTATCTTCCAATCCCGAAGATTTTTCCCCTCTCACTCCTGAACATTTCCTAATTGGCAAACTTTTAATCGTTATACCTGAACCTTGTGTCATATACACTCCGGAGAATCGACTTGATCACTATAAGAAACTTCAACAAGTAGTTCAGAAATATTGGTCACGATGGAGTCAAGAATACATTTCAGAACTTCAATCACGCCAAAAATGGAAGCAAAATGCATCGGCACTAATTAAAGTTGGTGATTTAGTGCTAGTAAAGGAAGACAATCTCCCACCTTTAAAATGGAAAACGGCACGTGTTCAGAAGTTATATCCCGGAGAAGATAACATTACACGTGTAGTGACAATTCGATTTAGTGACGGTACTGAGACAAAAGTGCACTTAACAAACTGTGTCTCTTGCCTTTGAACTAAATAACTTCATAGACTTACTCTGTGAAAATCGAGACTTGTGTTAAATCTTTGTTTCTCAAAATATGTTAAATTATTGTTTTAAATATTTTGTTGAAATGTATTTCACCATTTCAAGGCCGGCGGCATGTTGCGGCGCATACGTTCCTTCAACGTGCGTGTCTATGACGTAAATATTGGAAAACAGTGTAACCAAAAGACTTAGAAATATGACAACAGTGTTAGAAGTGAGTCGTCGTCAAGTAAACATATATGATGTAACGGGTTGTATTTCTTACGTTTAAAATAGTTAGAATAAAGCAGATTTTTTCGTTAAAAGGAGTTTTAAAGCATACAGTCCACATTATGAATCAAGTACCCAACAGTTATATTTTAAAACTAAAACACGACATACGAAGCCTAAACTGTTACACATATTCAGCCATATTGAATTCACTAAGTAGGGAGATATGTAATTTCTTCTTTTGATACCATAAATTAGTCTTAAACGTGAGTTTTGAACCGTTTGAACACGATATCAACCATTTACATCAAGACGCGGGAAAAATACTGTATTAGTAACTGTAGAGTACTGTACTATAAGAGAGTCTCACAACAGCTTTTAGGTTTCCAAACTGAGATAGTGCCTATTTGAATAAATTAGTTTTAAATTGCTATAAGCAGTGTGACAGTAATATGCTGTTTAAAGCGCAATTTGCTGTCCAATACTATTCCTAAACTTTGACATGTGTCAGAGAAAGTTAACAGAGTTCCGTTAATTTGTATTTGCATGTTATTTTTAATGTGTAAAACCTGACTCTGATTACCAAATGCAATTACGGTCGACTTTCCAGGATTAAGAACCAGTAAGTGCTCTGATGCGCCCCTTTAATTTGGTGCACTTCTGTTTGGTTCTGGAATAATTTTTTTATCATATCTGATAGTTGCAATTACCCGCTTGATTCTATTGAAGTTATACCTTTCAAATATCAAATCCTGAGTTGGAGCTGTTATACTGCTGCAGCTTCCATAGAAGTAGTTCTGAATACTTCACTTACTGTTCTTGCTATTATGCCTCTCACCGAGTTGAATTGAATTGAAATCACGTAACGTGATTGATTTTGTCGATGAACCATAAGCAAAGAGTGATCGAACAGCCAAATAAAATATCGTTCTCAACGAACTAAAGTTAATTTTATCCATTCTAAGAAGTGCTCTCCTTAGCCAAGCAAACATTGTTTTAACTTTATTGAAAATACGGGTTAAGTATTTTTGAAAAGTTAACTTCTCAAATATGTTGATCCCTAGATACATACATGAGCTAACTCTAGATATTCTGCCAGGTCCTAAACTGGCTGTTGGATTTCTAGTAAGCTTATGACGAAGAAGACGACGTACTTGCTTTTATCCAAAGATCTCCAATTTGTCATGAGTAGCCGACTCAAACATGATATTAGCAGCCGTATTCATTCTATTCTAGACAGTTCGTCTGAGATTCGCATCTGTTAGGACTATAGCGTCTGTATATGCAAATACGGAGTCTATATCGTCAAATTCCGCCAGCAGTGGATCCACAACCAAGTTCTATAAGTTCGGACCTAACTTGAAGCCTTGCAGGCATCCCCTTTGTAGGATTCCGCATAACAAGTTTGGACCAAATTAATAGTAAACTTTCTTGATGAGCAAATATGATTTTGAATTAAGGATAATAAATAAAGTTATTTGCTCTTATAGAGGAAGGAGGGGAGTTCTTAAACATTTAAGGCCTCTAACATGACAGGCCACCATAAATTATGAAAAGTTCCGTTAATTTCGAAAAATATTGCTATTTTATATTTATAATAATTGTTTAAAGAATTGAAGACTCTACTCAGAGGGTCCTGAGTGCCATTATTTTTGATAAAATCAAACTGCTGTGGATTGTGAATTTTTTCCTTTTCGCTTAATCAAAACAATTTTCTTTTAATAAAATGTTCTATGGCTTTTCCCAAGATGGGCAGTAACCTAATGGGTCTTAAGGATTTAACGGCTTTAATTGGTTTTCTTGGTTTTATGATGATAACCATCTTCCCTATCTTAAAGGCATCCGGAAAATATGAAAATCTTAAACGAACATGTAACAAAATCTGATGTCACTACCCTAACAGTTCTGATAACCAATCCCGGAATTCCATCAATGGCATATGCTTTTTCAATATTTATGTTGAGAATATAATTTTCAACCTGTTCATTAGAAATATCAACAAGCCTTCTAGGCAAATCTCTATCTTGTTCGTTGAACTCAAATTCAGCTTGATCTCTGATTATAATTTGTTCTACGTTGTCCAGTTCCGGATCGTCTAATGTGGTACATTCTTCCGTAGTTATATTACCTGCGCCAAGAAGCCTATCATCCAGTTCTCCCCATCAAAGATTGTATGTAAGACATTATTACTACTTTTAACTTTTCCTGAAGCCAGTTTGTATGGTAAACTCCATGGCTTCTCTCTCAGATTGCTCTCCACAAAGTCATCCCACGACTTGTATTTAGCCTGCTTAATATCAGTTCTAAGCCTGTCATTACTATTTAGATACATTTGCCCTAAATCTCTCCTTTCATCCCTGTCGTTCCATCAAATGGGCTTTTCATTTTATTTGTTATATCTACTGAAATAAGATCTGTTGTCTGTATTTTGTTCCGAAATTGTTCTTTAAGGCCCATACCTTAAATAGACATATCCATTGCTCTATTGCTGTCTGTCTTAGGATAGGCTGTCAGTAGGTGGTAAAATCTATACAAAACTAATATATTTATGATAATATCAGTGACGGATCGTACTCTAAAACTTAGGGTCGGCTGAGACTCAAGCCCAATCGAGGGCGGTTTTACGGTAAGGGAGTAATGAGGTAATGACCCCCCTCTCACCCCAGATCGGTCAAACATCATGTGCAATTTACATATTTTTACGTGAAAATTAGGATTAAAAACTTGGCTAGGAAACACTATCGCATAAGAGCAACCTGTTGGATTGGGTCTCTTGCATATCTAGATAGAGTATTGATGTAAATATAAATAATGAAATTAATAAATTTGCTGCGGGAAAAAAAATGGACGTTATGCTATAACTATTTATTAGAGGCTGTTTTTTTTTTCACTTATGCCACAAGTATGATAAAAAATTTGGGTATTTATGTTGTTCTCTTACCATTTACAATAAAATATATTACCGAACTTTTTTTTTTAAATTAACCTCCAGAAAGGTTTCTTAAAATCGCCCCTGAGGCCAATGTGGTGTTAATTGGTGCCGCGTCCAAATGTGGTCAAATACTAGTCTTATTATTTTCCGTTTATTTCTTCAATGATAATTAGGTAGGCACCAACCTATATATAGCAGATCTAGGCTAGAGTATATATTTAATAAACAAGAAAAAATGTTAGTAAAACGCTCTAGTCAGTCAATTTAATGTTTTGATATTTTAATGTATGTCATCTCAAGAGGAAATAAAATAGATGCCAGAGTGAAAGCTACATACACAACCAAAAAAGTATATTGTCTAGCAAGAACTACGATGCAGCCGGCCGACTTACAAAACAAATTGCAAATGATATTTTATAATATTTACTTCCCATTTCGTCACCACGTTTTAACATGTAACATAGAGTGAAAATTACTAATATAATATATCATTAATCATGACTAATGCAAGGAACTAACAAATTAATTTAAAAATAAGTAGTATCATTTTTTAATAATTACAATTAATACTTAAAAATGGTAGTATTCAATTGATATATTATATTAGGATATTTGCAAAATTATCTTTGAAAAATATTTACCTACTTTTTAAAAACGAGAATTTTCTCTGTATATTTTCTGGTACGGCCCGGCTGCCCCTGAGGAGCCGTCACCGGATAACAAAGAAAATAATTTTAGTTATTGTTTTTCTATACCCAAATGCAGTGCCATATGCTGCGGCTCTCATAAATTGCTGGCCTCGTCAAGTACATCAAGCAAAATCTCGGTTCAAAATTATAAGTTAAATATCTTGGGAATGAGAAAAGAGATTTTAAACCAAAGCACTTTTTGATAATTAGGACGTTTTCTTGTAAAATAGTCCAAACGTCTAGCGGAAAGGGGTGTTCTTTCTATATCTCACCTTAATGGCAACTAAGGAAAAATTTCGTATATTTTTATTTTGTTTACATGGTTGCTTGGACGAAATACAAACATCGATTGGTGGGCTTCTTAATATCCCTCTAAAATTTTAAGTTATATATTTTTTAGGAAAGCACTAATTTATTTCTTATTTTACACAGTAACTTTATTACTTTATAGCAAATCATGTTTGTCTTTTTCTCACATATCCATTAAAGAAATGTCAATATGGTACACGTTATCAAAATGTATACACGAGTTGCAAAAATGTTTAAACATTTGAAAGAAATTGTTTTAAATTAAAAAATTCATCAAATCATGTGTTCTGAGATGGACATCGGAGAAAACAAAGCACGAGGTACATACAGAGATATTTTACTTCACGAGTTCAGAACAATGAATGAGCTCACATAAATTTAGACCAGCTATTTATACTCGACTTGTGTTCACCGAACCGTGACCCGATGTAACGGTCGATTTCCACGTATGATTTAGACTATAGACCGTATTTTTATCAAAGTGATTAAGATGCATACAGATTTCAATAGACTATCTAATTTTCCGTTTATAGAATCCCGAAACTGACACAAGAACTTTGGCTTCTCTACTTTATGGCATGTCCAGTGAAATGTTGGTGTTCACGTATAGCAGAATTTACAATTTGTTTACTTCTAACATTGTTCATATTCGTTCCTTAAACCTGTAGACATAGATCGCCTAGTTTCTTTACAGTGTGTCCTAGATTCGCATCTCTATATAGGGATCTCGGCTCCTATTATACCTACAGCAAAGATTAAATGGGAAAAGTTTTAGAAGAAACTTCGCGCATTCGTTATCCGGCTTCAGATTTACGATCAGTCAGTTTGTTTTCCAAATATCGGCGAATAACCGAAAATGGCGCCAGTAAATCCAAAACGGTAAATTTGGCAGCTGTCAAAATCTGACATTATTCGGACACTTTCATTTTTCTTAAGGCCGCCATATTGGATTTTTGGAAAGAGCAAAAAGTTTCCAATCCAGTGATGTGTCACAAGTGCATAAAAGATTTGAGTATCATCGAAATATCACACTTCCTAAAGTTAGGTCTCAATTTTTTCTAAGGAGGCCATGATTTATTGTCACAAGATTACATTAATAAGTAACGTATCAAACGCATTGAATTTTGAATACAACATGAATGTATATAAGGACTAAAAAATCTAAATAAGTTCTTAACTACTTCGTACCTAGGTTACATTGTAGACAAAAATGGCCCTATAAGTCGATTTCCTGAAATGATTAATAATTTATAAATAGGTGCTGAATTAAAAAAGTAAGTTAAATTAAATTACCAATGACCCCACACCAAACCTTATTTCCAAATCTAATCTTTAGACGCCTCTCTGCCACTTCGTGAGGGTTTTCCACAGCCCAATGATGACTGTTATGCCTATTAAAAACTCCACAGTTCGTTAACCTACTCTCATCGGACTACGAGGCATGATTTACAAAATTGGGATTTTCATTACACTTCCTAGTATACCACTCACAGAAGCATAGTCGTCTTGGAAAATCAGTTTACTTAAGTTTTTGAACTAATGCGGATTTGTATGGATAGTACTTATTTTTCTTTAACATTCTATGTACCGTTGATTTTGGTTTATAAATTTCCTATTCTACAGTTCTTACCGATGCACTAAGGTTTTCGTTAATAACTTGTAAAATGTTTTTGTCGCAGACATCATTGACAATATTGTATCCGCTTCTAGATTGTTCGAAGGCCCCATGGTTAATTAAATTAACTACGATTTTTATGAATTGGGTTTTATGAGGCTGCCGTCGTTCGGGGTGCATTTCCAAATACCTTGCTGAGGTAATGTACTGCTTATTAAAATACAACTTTGATACTTTGAATTATTTAACGTCATAGTCAAGGCCCACCTTTGTTACAAATACATCATGACCTCCTTAGAAAAAAACTGATACCTAACTTTAAGAAGTGTGATATTTCGATGATACTCAAATCTTTTATGCACTTGTGAGACGTTACTATACTGGAAATTTTACACTGTCCAAAAATCAAAAAATCCAATATGGCGGACGTAAGAAAAATTAAAGTTGAGGCGTATTCGTCTTAAAAAAGTGTCCGAATAATTGCACATTTTGACAGCTGTCAAATTTGCCGTTTTGAATTTACTGGCAAAAAACGAAATCCGCCATTTTCGGTTTTTCGCCGATATTTCCAAAACCAATTGACCGATCGTAAGTCTGAAGCCGGATATTGAATGCGCTAAGTTTTCTCTAAAACTTTTTCTATTTAACGTTTGCTGTAGGTATAATAGGAGCCGAGATCCCTCTATAGAGAAGTGAATCTTGGACATACTGTACATACAACATTATAGGAACCAGGAACTGCATATACTCCTTCCATTTAAAAAGAATAGCGTCCTTTGCCGATAGCGATCATTGTCCCAGTTTCTTGTATGTGTGTGTTTTTGCGTTGAAGATTGTACGTATGAAGACACGTGGGGAGAGTGATTCCATTTTAACGTGGTCTAATCCCAAAAACCATGTTTTCTTAATTGTTCAAATATAGTTTACAGAGAAATGAAACAGGATTCGTTTTGGAGTATCAAGCCAATAAATTTAATAGAGACAAGTTATTACACATTTTTAAATCAGCTTATCAAGGTCATAAAACCCAAATGACTATAATCATAATATGTTTCAGATACGTGAACAAATTAACATAATTCGGTAGAAAAGATTATTCGTAAGCTAAAGTAAACATATTGTTTTATAAAAATATATTTTTCGGTAGGTGCTGAAGAAGCTATTTGTCTAATTACTGTTTTAATAAATTAATTAAATTAAATTAAATTAATTAATAAATTTAAGACAAATGAAGCATAAAAATACCTAAGTTACTGCTGGGTTTGCAAAATTCTTACGATTTTTAATGATATTATTCATCGATTCGCAAGACTTATACAATGACTTATACATATAATTTTGTAGAATAAGTGCTAATTACTTGTAAGCTTCAATGAAAATAGCAAATATAAGGTGGCCCAGAAATGAGATCTGAAATGTTATTAGAGCATGCTATTACTGTTTTTGAAATCTTGACCTATTCTAAGCAAATTTTATATAGTGTAAGATTACGTTTACATTTTCCGAGAAGCAAAACAATCGAAGGGTTATTGGAACATTTTGCTGACAGGATCCTACTCAGGTCGAGATAGTATTGGTGAGAGCAAGTAGAGGACATTTTGGAAGGCAGTAAGCATTAATATCGCATCTTTAAAAGGACATTGCACCCATTCCTAAAATAATGTTCATTTTCAAAAGTGACTTTTGGTTTATTTCTAACGACAGCACATTATAAATCCAAATTTAATTATTAACGTAAGCAAAGGGTTTAATCGTACATCTTTTAGGTTCTTGTCATTATAAGGGCTAAAAAATGCTTAATTTGCGCAATTTTGGAATTGTTTTCCAAAATTGGACCAACTAACATTTTACTCATTTGAAGCAAAGATTAAGTTCTTTTAGACTGTTCTAAATAAAACAGTAAAACGCAAACATCTAATATTGCTCCCAAACGTCTAATATTGCTTTAGTTACTATTTGCAAATTTTCAGGATTTTCAATTTTAGGTGGCACCAGATATTCTATATAATGTTCATGTCTCTGGTCCTAGATGACCAGTTCTCTTGAGATCTATTAAGTTGATGAATATTCTTGTGCGATGGGGGCGCGCAACGTCGTTTACTAACTGGAAATCTTGTTCTATACAAACGGAATAACTATTTTAACAAGACATATATAGAAATCCCGCCCCTTTTGGGCAGGATGGAAACAATAGCCTAGAGCTAGAGTCTGAATTAATAACTCGAAAACAAGGCTTCAGAACCATATGCTCCCATTTTGACAACTATCAATTCTAAATGTAACACATGTATATCTAAAAAAATATGTAGGATGCAAGAAAAAACATTTAAATGTTGGATTCAAAATTACCTTTCAAAAATATTTTTATTGAAAACATCAAATTTTCTATCTATCATCAAAACCCCAAAATCGATATTTGAAACTATTTAAAAATTAGATTAAAACATTTTACCAGCCATTAGAATGTATATATTTTTTGCAAAATCACTACCACCCCATTTAATAATGAAAGTTCAAATCAATATCTAAAAATATACAAAAATATTTGTTTTATTATTTTTTAAAAATATTTAGTTTGTAACCTTGGAGTATAAATAAAATCCATATTAAATGCTATCATACCCCATATGCAAAACATCTCAAATTTTTAATGGTCACTGATGATAATTATCAGTCAGTATAAGCATAGTAGTTCGCAACAGATTTAGATATTATAAAAAGTGGCGTCTTCATATTATACAGTACTTAATGTCAAAAATTAAATTAAAGCTGATGTTCAATCCCCCGGTGACTGGAAAATGGCACTACTCTAAACCTGTTTTTTTTAAGACCCCGTATATAATAAATAGCACGAAACCATATACCATACTAAAGTCAGTGACACTTTAAATAACCAATGCCGCTTGCCTAAAATATGTAACCACACCATCCATGTATTTATTATTTTGTATTATAACGACCGCTTCTGATACGATTTAATACATCTCGATTTTTGACCTTTTTTGGTTTTATTGGGAAGCTTACCTCAAATTTACTACATTTAAGCAGAAAAAAAAGCGTGGATGCGTTACAATTTTTCACAAAATAATACAAATTAGAATTGATTGTTAAGTCGCACTAGTGTAGTATTAACATATTTTATTTAAAAGTCCATTTCATTTGATGTATGTGATTGTTGTTGTAAGTTAATATATGTGTACTTTGAAAGATTTATTTATTTCTAGTACATATTTATTAAATCAGAATTTTTAAATTACGATTATGAATAATTCTTCAAAATAATACCTAGTATATCAAGTTTGTTTTGTATCTAAACTTAACTGCATGTCATTTAAATCACTAGCGGATAGCCAGAAAGTGTCACTAATCATCCAGATGTCGCGCGCAGCAGTCAAATGTTCATTTTTTATTTTCGCAGAAGTTTCGTCGATTCGTTCAATTTAATTAAGGTTATGTTAAAGACTGGTTATGTAAACAAAGTTTGTTTTTATCTCTGTTCTTGAATTGTTTTCAATTGTTATACCAAATAAATATTAAAATAGTAAAGCTGTTAGATCTTTGTCTCAATGACGAATAAATATGATAAATGTTTGAAAAGTTTTTCAAACATTTAAAATTTAAGGAAACATGTTAAGACGTTTCACCCACAAGACATTCAAACTCTGAGAAAATACAAATCATAAACTGATTATGCATTCAGTTGGCAATATTGAGAAAAACATTTTACCCATGAACCTCTTGATCAAGAGAACAACAGCATCGAAGATAATTTTTCAGATGTAATTTGTTTAGAAACTTATGTTTTTTTCTGATTTTATTTTATTTCTTTTTATTTCATAAATGCCCATGAATATCGATGCTCATTTCAAAAAAAATTTATTTCTCACTTTGAAACACATAATATCAAAATTCTCGAAACCTATACCACTTTTTCTGAAATTGATGAGCTCAAGGAGTACCTGAAAACTGTCGAAAAGGAGACCAAGTCTAGTTTTGTAAAAATATTGTCAACATAAAATATTATCAAGTTTGAATGTAATCGATCTGGGGAGTTTATACCTACGGGAAATCACTGTCAGACTCTAAAAATAAAGGGCAGTAACAAAATAAATGCTTACTGTCCTGCCTCACTAAGAGTAAAAACCAGTGAAAATGGAAAATATTAGTACGAATTCTTAGAGAATCACGTAGGATACACCAATAACTTAGCCTGTTTGTTCCTAAATAAAGGAAAAAATTAGCAATCAAAATATCTTCAAAAATACCATTTGATGTTATTCTCGATGAGGTCCATGATTCATTTGAAGACAACAATCTAGATATGCTTCATCTACTTACAAAACGGGACTTAAATAATAGTGAGAAGGAATTCAACTTAAATTCCACGAGGCATTACAGTGATGCAGTAAGCGTTGACTCTTTAGTCACTCAGATGAGACAATATATTAATAATTGTGTTCTGTTTTATAAATCCCAAAACACACTTAGTGCGGAATATACGAACTTAAAGAAAGAAAATTTTATTTTAGTTATAATGAATTAAGCACAGAGTCATTTGTTGAAAAAATATGGATCAGATCGCACCTGCCTAGATCGCACACATGGTACTAATGTGTATAATTTTGAGTTAATCATCTTGTTGGTCATTGATAATATGAAACAAGGTTTTCCCTGTGCTTTTATGTTTACAAATCGATGTGATAAAGAGACCTTAAAAATATTTTTTTCATCAATACAAAAATTATGCTTTATTGGAATTAATTATTATCCTTCTTTATTTAGGTATTTTTTTAATATGCATTCTTTATAATTATAACAGTTTTTTTGCAATTGGCATGTGGATCGTGCTTGGCGCAAAACTTTGAATAAAATTAAGGGAACAGAAAAACAACGGAAAAACAAAGAATTTTGAAGTATATTTAATTAAAAGAATTAAAAGTGTAGCTGTGCATGCCAGTTAATTGGTAGTTATTGTAACAATACATGTCTACATATGTATTGCTGCTCTTTCCTAGACTCATCGATCAAATGGACAATGTGTTAACACATTCATCTGGTTTGCAGAAAAGAAAATATGCAGTTTACGGTAATTGTTGCAGGTATTTTATTAAGTTATCCTACATGAAAACAAATTGATCCATATAGGATCGTATACCTTCCTAGCTACATTTTAATCAGTCTATAAAAAATTATTTGGTAGTATGATATAAAAATATTATCTAATTTGAAGAATTCAAAAGTAGAATTTTTTCACTACGATATTTAAAAAAATCCAACTATCACATTTTTAGCGTTATCTCAATTTTTTTTCGCTGAAAATAATTCTTTCCTCAGGAAGGTAAAAAATACTACCAAAAATATATACCATTTTAATAAAATATGTTTTTATGTTTTCATTTGTAAGAGAATGATTAATATTAACAGGATGAAATAAGTAAGTTAAGAGTGTTTTTCTTAAGTTGTGGGGGACATTTGTCTTGGAATTTTGGTGTTTTGTTTCAGGTTATTTATTTATATAAGTGTATTAATACTTGTGATTTTATCAAGTTTTTAGAACTTGACGGACGAAAATCCAGTGTATGTTCACATGGAGAACGAAGCAACTCTCAGAGAATTTGAATCAATCGTTGCCAATTTAAGTGAAGGAGCAATTAAATCCAAGGTAGAAGATATTTCCAAGGAGAAAGACATAATAATTCAGACATTTTTGGATGCTATTCGTTCTATTAAAATCAAAGAACATCTTGAAGTACTTCGTAAAACTATAGCACCACTAAATTCAAATTTACAAACTCTTGAAAACGTCAATGAAAGAAAACTCACTGTTTTAAATAAAATTCCACATAAGAAAAACATTAATCCACAAAGATTGTATTCAACAAAGAAAACAAAAAAGAACCCAAAAAAGAATTCTATTAAAAAACCTTCATTAAAATAATCAAAGAACATAACGTTGTCACTATTAAATAAAAAATAATATTTATTTACGTATTTTGTTTGTAATACTATTAGATTAGACGAATTAAAAAAATTCGTAAATTGATTAAATTCTAATCCAATCTGCATAAAGCGCGCCAATTCTATCAGCTGTAAACATAATAGAAAAACATGGTTGGGCGCAGATTTAGGAGTCGGTCCTAGTGATGCCAGATGTAACAAAATTATGAAATTGTAACATATTTTTCCTACAAATCCAATGATTTGGGCAAGTTTTGTCTGTTATCTTCAAAAATGTCATATTTTCAATATTATATTACATTTTTTTCAAAAATCTGATCATTTTGGCAACCCTGTGCCATAATTTCGTTCACGTCTGGCAACGCTCGTGGTCGATTAATGACACTTTCTGGCTATCCGCTAGTTCACATGCTAAAATAATATTTGAAATATGCGCGCCTTCTAAAGTGGCGTGATTGACGAAAGCGATTTAGTGTCCTGCGATTCATATCGCGTTAGGTTAGCACCAGGTTTGTTAATAAAACCATCGTTAGACCGATTTGGTTAAGTTTAAGAATACCACTTGCTGTATATTTGAAGAAGGTAAGTTTGGCAACAAGGCATATAATTTTGTTTCTGTATTTATTCAAAAACTTCATAATTGACAATTGGAATTGGAAAAGTAGTGACATTTATAAATTTTGTTGGTTATTTATTGAAAATTTTGTGATTTTTTTTGAATAAAAAACAATGATTCATCCGCCCTTTTTTGCTTAAACACAGTAAATTTAAGGTAAGCTTCCTAACAAAATCAAAAGAAAGTAAAAAATCGAGTTGTATTAACTCGTCTCATACCCTAATGACCTTCATTTCGTATATAAAATGCTATATATAACTTTAATTGGACATGATTCCCGATATTTCTATACTTTTCACCATTCCTCCGAGCATTTAAGATAGATAGATCAACAATATTTGCAAATTTTGAAGACATTTCGAGTTAAAAATATCGCCACCCGGTCAAACTGATTGTTATGACATGTCAGTTAAAAACTACACAGCTGGCAGAGCCAGAATAACTTAAAAAAGTGGTAAATTCAATGGCAATTGGAATCTATATGTCTTGCAGGAATAAGATGGCATTTTTGATATATTTAATCGTTTTTGTCCTAGGATGTACAGATACGACTTTACGAAGGCCCAGAGAATGGCAAACAGAATTCATGCACGCTTCAATTCAAACATTTATCAAAATTCACCCCTTAACACTGATCGAGCTGGTTTTTAAACCAGTCTCTAGAGAAAATAGAGATCTTTGTTTGTGTATCTACTTGGTTCACCTAGGATCAACCGTTCATATGCAACAGGACCGAACGTAAAACCAGAGAGTAATTTTAGCGATGTGGTTTTTGAATCCCTGGGGGGAATTTTGGGATCCCATAAACAATTTTCGCCCGTCATTACGGTTCTAGAAAAAGAAAATAGTGAAACATGGGAGAATTGAGAACTCGGAAATTCAATAATCATTCCTTCCGTGCACGCAGAAAAGAGACTCTGTTAAGAATAGCTTTTAAAAAGTTTCTATGGGAATATCACTATATTCCTTGCTACTGTGGAATTATCGCTATTGTAGAATTATCCAATCAACTTTCATTCACCTGAAATGAGTTATAAGGTCATATAACCAACTAATTTTATGTCGAAGTTTCTCTTAATAGCGAAAAATAAGAATTTTCCTGCGGAAATGCATAATTTTCATTTTTCACGCTTTAGTACACCTGAAATCAGTTACAGAAAAACTTTGCTTTGTTTGCCACTCCAAACGTTTTTCTGAACATAATGGCAAAATATTTCTGAGGAAATTTTGTATTTCTATATTTCGAGGAAATTTTTTACACTTTACAATACCTGAAACCAGTTACATGAAAACTGTGCTTTGTTCGCAACTCCAAACATCTTTTTGAACATAAAAATGCCAAAATATTTTTGCGGAAATTTTTTATTTCCATATTCCGAGGAAATGTTTTACACTTTAGTATACCCGAAATCAGTTACATGAAAACTTTACTTTTTTTGCCACCCCAAAAATCTTTTTGAACCTAAAAATGCCAAAGTATTTCTGCGGAAATTTTTTATTTCCATATCACGAGGAAATTCTTTACACTTTAGAATACTTGAATTCAGTTACATACAAAAATTGCTTTGATTTGCATTTTGAACATTTTTCTTAACATAAAAAAGCAAAAATTTTTCTTCGGAAATTTGTTATTTCCATTCTCGGAGGAAATTTCTATACTTTGGAATACCTGAAATCAGTTACGTGGAAATTTTGCTTTGTTTGCTATTCCAAACATTTTTCTAAACATAAAGATGATTCTTCGTTATATTGATTTTCCTAGAAAATCAGATTCTGAATATAAAAATGAAAATACATCTATTATATTATAATGAAAGCACGAGGGAGCGCGTTAACAAAATTCCGAGCCGATTTTGAAACCAGGATTTTTTTAACAAAACATGTACTGTTAGGTGAATAGGTATATCTTGTTAGGTATTAGGTTAACTCCGGTTCGTCGATAAAACCAACATTAAAGCCATAAACTATTATTTAAGTTATAAAATCACATTAATTTTTTAAATTCCACATTCAGAAGGCTTTATCGAAGTAAAAAAAAAATTGTTGCGAATGTACTACATTTCAGTGAAGAAAAAGGTTAAAATAAATAAATAAATAAATAGAAAAAATAAAAATTGAGAGTTTCCCTAGAGAAATTTTTTTATTTACGACATTCAGGAGGCTTTATAGCTAAAAAAATATTTGGCGGATATGTAACATTTCAGCTAAAGTTTACAAAATATCGTCGGAAAATGTACGTATTTCCACGGGAAGATTTTTTCATTTTTCTGTTTAGAAAAATATAGAATGCTGAAGTCTGAATAATGGAAATGAAATTTCCTCTGAAAATGGAAATGGCGTATTTCCGCAAGATTGTTTTTACATTTTTATGTTCAGAATTCATGTAACTGATTTCAGGTATTCTGTGTGGGAAATGGAAATGTTGCAGAAAAATTTAAATTTCCTGTTGTTAAGGAGGGCTTCTAGAAGGCAATATTTTTTATGTAACTTATATTTGGTATTCCAATGTGTATACAATTTCCACCGAAAATGGAAATGACAAATTTTCGCTGGACTATTTTGGCATTTTACTGTTTGTAAAAGTGTTTTCAGGTATTCTAAAGTGAAAAATGGAAATGATGTATTTCCGAAGGAAAATTTTTATTTCCCATTGTTAAGGAGGGTTTTTAGAAGGCAACGATTTTTTTTTCAAATAACCCATTTCAGGTGAAGGAAAGTTGCCCATTCAAATTACTGTTTATAAAAAGGAACCAATCAAAACGATCTCCAAAAATGCCAGCCAACACATTTAATTTTTGAGGTTGTTGTGACTTCACTCTAGGATTCGGATCACAACTATACCGGCAGTTGTGGTAAGGGATGGGCGTTTTGTCAATATATCGATGGGTCAGCGAAATACTGAATAACAATAGACAAAAAAAAATTTGTAGATAACTGATATTTTTGATAGTTAGCCGTGAACATAGATATGAATAAAACAGATTACATATCAACAAGGAAATTGCGCGCCATATGAAAGTGAGGACTTTTTTTTGCTCTTCATTAATTTAGCAACATTATATCGATATATCGACAGGTACACTTTAAAAAAATTATGCATACATTCTGGACAATTGTGTAGATTTAGTGCACAAATTGTGTCTGAATGTGTTACTTGGAACAACTTTGTGCAGAAAATGTTCAGATGATTAGTCAGAATTAGTTGTATATATTTTCTAAATAATTGGGCATATCTTCTGCACAATACTGTGTTGAATTGACGTACAATAATATATAAGAGTTCTGCACAAGAGAATGCATATTTTTTGAACAATTTTGTATAGCAAATATTTCAACAATATCAATATGCATTTTCTTCAAACAATATTATGCATAATTATTGCACAAGTTGTGAACATTTTATGCCCAAAGTTGTGCGACAAATTAGAAATATTTTTTTTTTGAATAATATTGTATATTTTTTTAGCACAAAATGTGTATCCTTTCTAAAATATGTTTGTGCATAATTCTACCACAAATTGTGAACATTTTAAGCACAAAATTGTGCATTATGTTAGAAAATACTTTTTTCTGGATAATATTGTACATTTTTTATGCAGAAAATGTGTATGTTTTCTAAACATTTTTCGATAACTATGAAAATGTGTGAAATAAGGCAGTCAAACCACAATCAACTACAGAACCGTTAGTCAAAAATTATGTCAAATAAAAAATATTTTTTAATAAAAAAATGGTTTTATTCATCGTAGCAACTCCAACCGGATGTAGATAAACTTTTTGGTAAATTCGTTTTGAAATCTCGATGTTACGTAACAAAAACAAAAAAAAATCGGTGTAAAAGTATATGGTTTTTTTAACGCGTGAAGATAGGACTTATCCAAAACACAATGTTTTGTAAGGTTAGTTAAGTTTTTTTATTTTAAAATATAACGGGTTACTGCAATTGCCATATTCTAAATCACACAAGAGCCAAACATAATTTGCGTTTTGCAAAAATAAAGCGGGTTAGAGTTTGAGGCATATTTAACACAAAGTTTTTTCACATTTTAATCTGTTACTCGGGAACTCATTATATTTTAAAAACGGTTAAGTATCTTAAACTGATATATCTTCTTTGTTTTTATGTAAGATTGTATGAAATATTTGTATAAGCATTCAATTAGACTATACCATATGAATTAATCCTAAAAAGCAACACGTTTATTCAGTTTATTGTCTTTAAGTTCAGAGTTATTATACCCTCTCAGAAATAGTTGTATTTACACACTATGGTGTTGGTATAAGTATATACCTGTGTATAGATTAGTCCTATTTGCCTTCAACAGTACAAAACTGCAGAGTAGAATATTTTAAATAAAATCGCAACACTACTTCCCAAGAAAGTATTTTTTCTGATAAACCTGCAGTCTACAAACCAAACAACCTTTTATGTATGTTGCCAGTATGATAATCTGTCGTTTCTGTTGAATTATATTTTCGAATGTCGCCACCGTAGATAAAATAAAAACATAACTGTTCACAAAAAATAAATAACTTTGTTCTGAAGATTTTAACACGTGGCGCTATTAGTATTTTTACACAACTTTTATTCTTAAACTCTGAACAATGTTGTAGTTTAGTAATGCACAGCGGATATTAGCCTTTTTAGCATAGCTTTGTGGATAAAATATGTACAATTTTGGTTAAAAAACGCTACACAAATGAAGGCATCTATTTTGAATACTCTTGTATTTATTTTCTGCACAATTGTATAACTAATGCACAATTTTTTCTGAATACATTGTTGAGAATAAATGAATACCGATTTTTTACAGTGTAGCAATGAAGACTATCGATAGGTAGAAACACCTATCTATAGATCGATTACTATAGACATATCAATAAATAAAATATATCGATAGGTGATGTGGTGTCGCCTATAGATTGGTAAGATCTAATATCGCCCATACCTAGTTGTGACGATTGAGAGTAAAGAGGGGAGTCATCGGAAAAACATATATTAAAAATGAAATTGGGGTTTTATTTTAGTAGCTCAGTCATAATTTTCTTGAAACTGTAGACAAAGGTCAAAATCATCTTCATTAAGTTCTTGTACCAAAGTGTTACCTTAAGACCTAGTTGCCCATGTTTTATCTTCATATTGATGATTGAATACTTCAACTGTTTCTGTTGCACACTGGCTATTATCAAAAAAAAACGGTTTCTACACGCTCTGAAATGGAGTAAACCATTATTAAATTTAAACACAGATCCAGAGAATAGTCTAAGTTTGAACCATGTAGTGTAATGAAAACGCATGTACAGTACTGAATTCTATTCGATCTTATTTACCTATGTTTGTTTTAGTAACGAGAAAGAATTTAGATTTAAAAATGCAAATATATTTTTTGTTTATAAATTGTCCCTAAGAAGATGATAGATAATTTAAAGATTAAAAGATTCCCTACAAAACAGTTGTGTATTTATTGTTTATGAATTTTTGTCTGATAATACAACGTTGGGTAGTGAGTGCAGACTTGCTGTTGTCATAATTTTAATTAACCAATAATAAAACTACTTACGTAACTATTTTACTTTTAAAA
The DNA here is from genome assembly GCA_030620095.1 of Kuschelorhynchus macadamiae. Lineage (NCBI taxonomy): Eukaryota > Metazoa > Arthropoda > Insecta > Coleoptera > Curculionidae > Kuschelorhynchus > Kuschelorhynchus macadamiae. The sequence goes on from JAUTXW010002780.1 coordinate 319,299, forward strand.
TTAATTTTGTCTGTTATTATTGGTTAAAATGTAGGGTATTGATGTAAATAAAATAGAAATACTTTTAATAAGGTCATACTCGACCCAACTTCCATTTAAGATTTTGGAGGTTAACTTTAACCTCGTTAGGGTGTTGCAGGTAAGGGGTTGAAAAAATGTCACACAAGTTTCCCCTTCGGCACTAAATTTGGCAGAAATGCTATGTTTGCCAAAACACACTATTTATCAAAAATAACCCTTTGAATTGAAGAAACTATTGAACTAAACTTTTTTTAATTTAGGAAGACTTGACATTGTTTAAAAGATTAGTCATGTTTATTTGCTCCTTCGTCAAATATATAGTTTCTTTATTTTATTTAATATTCCAGTTAGCTTATTTCCAAAAATAGGCCAGATTCGGGTACGACAGGTATCAGTATTTATCACTGTGGGTTTATTTTGACATTAATTTATATTGTGTGGGAGATTCCTATATTTAGATAATAAAATGTTATTTTCTATAGATGTATTGTGATTTATTTATAATTCTCGTATAACAGTGAAATATATGACAAACATTTAATTAGAATACCACTTAAAGATGTTAAATACGTCGACAAATGTGTTGTAAAATTTAATAGATACGTTTGAAATTAGACCTACAGTGCTGGGCAACACGACTGACGTTGAAAATATGATTTCCTCAGTTTAATTAAATAAATAAATAAATAATGTCTGGATCTCACAGCAAATATTTAAATGATATACTTGTAAAATGGTGGCGAGATCTATTTAAGAGCTACTCACATCTAACCGCCTCTTTAACAAAAAATATATACATAATATCAGAAGTACTTAATAAATCTAGAATTCCATACTAGGCAACAAATTAACCATAATCATTATTTATAAACATCAATGGCTATAATTAAACTTAAAAGTTTCGACGCTGTAGCGAGCAGAGGAGTTACTGCTTGCTGATAGCAAGGAATTCAAATCTTCGCGGAATTTTAGCTAAACGAAAGTTGAAAGAGCGCAGTAATGTGTCTGGGGGCACTAAGCATTTAGACTAATAAAACATAGACGACGCTAACCATTCATGAATAGTAAAAAATATTGCGCCAACAATCCTAAGCGCCTGGCCCCGCCTCAATAGAATTTATCAATGAAAATGGCCCAAGCCACCATACATGCAGGGTCATACATTAGGAGATCTCAATTAAGGTATTGAAAAATATGAAACCACTTATGGGTATATAATATTAGTTTAACAAAATTGCATTTGGTCAACTTGGTTAAAACTGAATGAGTAAAGAATATTGCAATGTACATTTCTAGAACCTTAAATTTGGTTTTATATATACATATATATATATATATATATATATATATATATATATATATATATATATATATATATATATATATATATATATATATATATATATATATATATATATATATAAATTTATAAAAAAATATAACCGGGTTGAGTAATTATTTGAAATAGGATTAATATCTACAACACATCAGAGCGACATTTAAATAAACAGATAAATTATTTATCTTAGCCAAAGTAAATAAATTCTTTTTTTAAAGGGCAAATATCACTTTTGAGCCTAAAAATATAGTTAAAACATTTAAAAAATGTTTGCTTCTAGTCTAGAGTGATACACATTTTTCTTTTGTACTTCAGATGCCAAATGCCATTTTACACATCAAGTAAATTGGTCTCCTGTTTTAGTTAATATATCTCAGTTTGAATATATGTTCAGAATTTTTTATACGAGACGCACCCGTTCTGTTAAAAAAATGACCCACATGACGGCAAAGCGTAAAACTGTTAGAGCATATAATATCTCCGTATTTTTTAAAAGTTTGTTAAAACTGAACTTTTACATGTTTCTGTAAAATTGTCACACATATCTTTAAAACTTTGTTTTAAAACAGAAGTGTTATAAATAATAAAAATGTGGTCAAAAAATGTACTTTTTCTTTCTATTTTTGATCTGCTCATGTAATAAAAAAATCGGCAAATATCTTTTACCCGGAACTTCCTGGTTATGCATCTTTCCTTGTATTACGAATAGTGAAGTATGACCCAATTTAGTTCCGCACATAGTCATTTATTATTTTATTAAACCCTTATATACTGCCTTTTTAAATATTTTTATTGGGTGCCATTTTGATCCACCATACTGGATTGTTACTGCCACACTTGACTTTTGAATATAATTTAAAAATAATTTAAATAATTAGTTTTTATCATATTTAATTTGTGTGCAAAATATTACGTCATTTGAATAAGATATTTTTGACGTTGATTTTTTTAACATTTTATTTGGTCGCCCTCTTAGATTCGTACCACAATTTTTCACTATATCACACTTAATGCTTAAAATCAATTTAATAAGTATTTTATTTTGCCTTCTTGGGTTCGTACCAAAATGTTAGTCATTATGTTCCACCGTATTGGATTTTTATTAAACGAGAAGATCTATAAAAATCTCCGAGGGTAATTATTTTACTCTTACAATACTTTCCTTTCAATAAAATAATAATAATCGAATATAAAAAGACAGTTGGATTTATTGTTTCCAAAAGTTAACAAATTGGGTAACTTAGCTTTACTTGTAACATTCCTCCTACTAAATCATTTTATTTATTAAGAGAATGAAATATAACAAACTGTGTATGTATATTCTGTACATATTGATAAATAACTACTTCATAAGAAGGGAATTTCCGGGTAAAGATAATTTACCTATTTGTTATATATTTAGTTTATTTTTCTATTATTTAGATCATTATTATTATTATTATGAACATTTATGTTTCATATTTTTATTTACACTGCCTATAATAAAATAGATATCATTTATTGTTTTCCTCTATTAAAAGGTTTTATTCCAGATTAAGCAATTTTGCTGAATTTTAAAACATTTTATTAGACCGCCATTTTGCTTTACTATATGTGGTTCGCATTAAAATTTAGTTTTAAACCAGTTTATCCCTGCTGTACGCATGATTATTATGTAAAGTGTCAAATAAACTATAAAAGTAACCTTTCTTCCCTGATTATTTTTAATATTTCATTAAGCCGCCATTTTGTTCTGCCATAATGACATCTCACCAAAATTTTAACAGGTCATCCTTAACACCACACCGAATGTTTCTGCAAAATTTAAGATCCCTTGATTAAGTTAGTTTCTTTATTAATTTTTTTTACATTTTATTAGGTGTCCCCATAATATGACGAAAAAGTAGTTTTTCAGCCATGCCGGGCACAGATAGACCAACGGAAATGGGAAAACATGTTTTTCGATATCTTATCTAGGGATCTTAAAATGCCAAAATTTCGAAGAGGATTTTTTCGCGAATATAAAACTTGTCACGTACGAGGGAATAATAAGGCTTAATATGAATTAATTTTTTTTTGGGCATCTATATTGCGATTGTTTCACGCCGTTTTGAAAAGGTTTCTGTGTGCATTTTGTCGACGATTTTTTTTTGTTACAATCAGCGTGGTATCTATTTATACAAAAAAAAATTAAATACAAAAATTGTAGAATTTTTTTAACAATATTTAATGTTATCGAAAGTTTTTAAAAATCACCAAAATTTTGGCTTTTTTTCAGTTTTTAGCGTACAACATCTAAAGAGTGATCGTACAGTAAAATACAGAAGTTCGAGATCATCAAAATCTGCGTTTAGGGAAGACCTAAAATGTTGCTCATTGCTACTAATAGATACACGCAAAAAACCAAACGTAGTCGTAGCCCTCATTTTCCGCTAAATGGCTCTTTTGCAGTCTCATGACTTTTGAAACTATAATCACCCACATTTGTCTAGGATATAATATAATCATTTCTGTAACTACCTACTTAACATAGGAACTAATTATAATTATATAATAATCACCCCTCTATAATACAAGATTTTGACTTTAGGTTTTAGGAGAATCCCTCAAATAAGTATAATCCAATCCGGGTGTTTGAACACGTTATTAAACAGCGCAAATGAATGTCCTATTCAGGAAAATTTATTTAAAATAATTAAATTTTTTTGTGTCCATCCCGAGTTTTGCATGATAATATAAAACACCAAAGATGGCCTAAAGAACTAGTCATTCGACGTCGCTCCCCTTGCGTTACATTTTTTGCGATAGCACACTCAAACTAAATCAAAATATAATCAGTATTTAGAATCCAGTATTTAGAATCCTAGACACCAGTACTGCTTGTGTTATGGAAGTTTAGTACATCTATTGAAACATATTTCATCCTAACTTCTAATTCTATCCCAACAAAGTCAACTCTGATGTCTCAGATCTAAACACTTTAACTTATTTGGACGAATGTAGGACGGTCCATTTTGAGTTAAGATTTTTTATAAGGGAAAATAATATTCTCATGAGAGTTTCGTGTTCTCCCTTATTTAAATAATACTAATTTTACCCCAAATTATCACCATGGTCATGTCTTCGAAGCGGGAAACAACTGCAAATGTTTTTACAGGATTTTATTAAACTTCCAATTGCTGTTTGTATAATATCCATGGAAAAGCCAGAAAAAACTTTGTCTAAAACAGTGGTTAGTCTGCTAGTCATAAGGAAGTAGCTAGAAAGCTTGGCAGAAATCTCTTCTTAAGATACCGTGACCAGTAACATTCTTTTTAAAATTTTTTTAAAATTTATCAAATTTCGACACATTTTCATTATCTGAAACACAAACACGAGACACGGTGATCAGCAACCATAACGTAATAATGTTCACTCTTTCATTTATTATAATGTGACTATTAATATCGTTGGGCTGCGGCTTGTGAGCGCCAGTGGCGGCTCGTGAATTTAAGAATGGGTGAAGCGCATTGTAGCTAGGTGCACAGCGTTGCAGGTAAAAATTGGGGCGCAGGCAAAAATTTTTACTTACAAACAAACTTATAAGATTTTAAATATATTTTTTTGTTCTTAAAAAACAGTTATGTACCTATATCTTAAAGCTAATTTCGATTCGATTCGATCGATGCAAAACTGCTTCCGCCTGCGATGATCCGAACGCACTAATTTACATTAATTCTATAACAAGCGAGCAAGCGCCTGCAACCTGCAGCAGCAGTTTTATGCCGGTCCGACTTCTATTGGGCCTACGGATATTCACCAATGCGTTGCCATAACAACTGCAGTAAACAAATCTAAGCGTGAAAGCCGAGAGGAATCTGAAGCGGAATTTGTTAACTGCTGATTGTGACGCGTCGCTCTTGTAAAAAGGTGTTCAGCGCGCTACGTTTTTAAGTCATTATTATTTTTTGAGTATATAACGCGCTAGTTTTGATAGAAAATAATGATATAATTAAGTAAATAATGTGAACTTATATAAAACATACTACATTTTTATAATAGAAATGTAGATTATAAAATGCTTAATATTTTAAAAATATTTTTTCTTTTAAGTAAATTGATTAGAAAATGTCGGTGAACCGGCACATCACCCGCGTCCCCTGGCGAGCCGCCACTGGTGAACTCGTGACCTTAAGATGAAATAGGGCTTGCAAAATCGAGACGTAGGCGAGTACTGGGAATACGAGACCACTCTCATAGATTTACAGGTGCTTTACTTAGCATTCATGGCTTTTTAACACTCAGAACAGGTATTCACGAAGTCTTCCATCAGCCTGTCTAAGTTAGGCCACCATACATATAAGTACGCCAGGCTCTTCATTTTTACAATACCTGGATGTGCACAGTGTAGCACTTTTGGTATTGGTGACCTTCCAACTGACGGTATAATCACTCGGGTACACCTCAATAAACAATCTTCATAACACATTATCTCATGTTCACACTTTCACTTACCAGTCTACCTAACTTACTTGTCTATTTTATCTTTTAGCGCATAAAGTACGTTTCTCAACAACAGTTGCCTATTGGATCTTTTTAATGTGCTTGCGCCTTTAAAGCGATTTCAAAAAAAAAACAAGAATTATTCTTACGCCCCCCCAAAAACTTAAAAAACAAAGCACTTAAACAGCATGAGCAAAGCAAACTTCCTGCTCATTATAATTATTATAAGCAACTACGTAATTATACAACTGCGGCAATCAGATCAGAAAAAAAAGGTTATCTCAGAGCCAAATTTGAACGCTGCAGTATCTAAGAAAAATTGAGTGAATTTCGCAAACTCGATATTGTAAAAAATAAGCAAGGAATCATCCCTCCTATGTTAAGTAATGTTAATCAAATCAATGATCATCTTGATTTGCAGACAACACACAGACAATACTCTTGCTTTTCAATTGCCAACTGAAAATGAAGTAAGGGATATATTAAATAATAATAAAACAAAAGCGTTTGGTACTGACAAGATCAATCTAACGTTAATACAAATGTGTTGTCCATTTATCATTCCGTATTTAACTCATATAATTAACGAGTGCCAGCTTTATTTAATTTATTAATTTAACAAGCCCAGGAAGTTCCTTTGCCAAATGTCATAAATCCTGCAGAATTTAATCAAATGCATTCAATTAGTATACTTCCGACGCTGTCTAAGATTCTTGAACGGATCACCAGATAAGCAGATAAGGAAGTAACTTATTGTACACAGTCTCTTGTCTCTTAGGCAATCCGGCTTTAGAGAAGGCTGTAGCTGTGAATCTGCTCTCGCCGATGTAATTGATAATAACTCTTAAATCACATGATGATAATAAAATTACTGTTTTGATTCTTTTAGATTTTAGTAAGACGTTTGATATGCTTGGTCATAAGATTCTGTTATCTATAAGTAGTACATACTAATGAGCTGTCTGCTTTATTAAATATCCGCTGAGGTGTCCCATAGGTTAGTATATTAGGCCCTTTGCTGTACACAATGAATACCTTCAATTTTTTTAGCTCTCTTAGGCATTGCTGCTCACATTTTTACGCTGACGATACCCAAATTTACTTTTCGTTCTCTGAAAAGGATCTGGTCCAAGCCGAAGAAATAATTAATACTGATCTCAACTCTTCATGAACTGTCATCCGATCATCTCCTTCAACTTAACCCAATTAAGGCATCTGCTCTTATTTTTGGAAACAACCAATGTAAAAACAACCCTTAAAATAAAACTGAACAATACCTTGCTTGGTTATTCAGACACTGGCAAGAGTTTGGGACTATTGCTAGATACCAAGTTGCGATTTAGGGAGCATGTTACAGCAAAACTAAGAATAGCGTGCGGAATTCTAAAACTAATCTATGCACATAGACACTACCTTTCTTGTGAATATCGTGATAATGATCGATACCGTATTCAAAAACTACAAAATTTGTGTCTAAGGTTAATATATAGTTAGAAGTATTTTATCGGTTTATTTTATTTCTTACTGAGTCAGGCTGGTTAAATATGTTCAATCCATTTAAACTTTAAAATTATTAAATATAAGTCACCTCTATACTTATATCAAAAAATAAATTTTCGGACTGACGCTCACAACTTGAATCTCCGCAGAAGGGGCATTCTTGCAGTTCCTAAGCATCGTAAGGAGATGTTTAAAAGATCGTTTTCATATAACGTAGCTCATTTTGTAAATATGCATAATAATTTAGATACTAATTTATCATTTCTAGCTTTTAAATTTAAACTTAAACGAGATATGTTACTATCTCAACTCTGAGTCTTCCTCGCCGTATCTTTCTTTTCTTCTCTCTTCTTACTCTTGATCTTTTCTCTTCTTCCTTACTATTATTATTTTTATATTTATCAATTGCGTATTTGAGATTATTATGACAAATTTATTATATTTTTAACTATAGTTTGATTTATTTAGTTTAAGGCCTAAACAGTATCTGATTAACCAGATGTCTGCCATTATACAAGACCTTTTGTTATCCTAGAAATACACATATTATTTAAAAATTTTGTACTTTAAAGATTGAATGGTGTAAACAATAAAGATATTTATTATTATATTATTATTTATATTATTAACAATATAGCATTCTTGTTACCGTATATTACCTGCACACTACATTTTTCGAGAACAAATAAACTAAATAATCTCGTAACCCGCCCCCCAACTAAAAATGTCTTGAAAAGTAGCTTCTGGCAATACACCATGCGCGCCTCCTGAGTCTACATCCATTATTATACTTTTTTATATGTTTTTATATGTATGAAAATAGAGAAAAACTCGTAAACTTTAAGTATTTTTTTTTGTTATAATTTTCATCAAAATTTATTCTCCTCATTTCTCCATCTGTCTGTTTAATTTTAATTTTTTTCGTCAATGTTGTGCACTCGTCTTCAGTGATTTCTTTTTAGCAAAGTATGTAGGCTCTTTCTATATGTCAATCCTTTCCGGAAATACTCCTTCACAACAGAAACATTCACCTTTACGAACAACAAAATCAGCAGTTTTCTGTTTTGGCAGGTCTTTATTGATTTTATCCACTGCAAGATCATTTCCTTTACTGGCAGAAGTGGTTGCTGTTTCTTAAATGATAGGCAGACTCCAAGCTGCTACCTCGTGAGCAAAACATATTTGTTGTGCTTTTTCAGCATAATTGTATCCTCATCTATATCAAACTCTATCTCGTAGCATAGCATGCAAGGCGTCGTCAAAACCGCACTTTTCCGGTAATTGTAGCAACTCTTAAAGATATACGGAAACTCTTTCCCCATACTGTTGATGATGCCTATAGAAGCGGAAACACTTGATGATTTCCGATGTTCTTGGAGCAAAATGATCGGTTAATGTTTTAATAGCTTCCTCAAACGTTTTATCGTTAACTTTTGCGGGTGAAATCAGAAACCGCAAAATTCTTGAGTAATACCATTGGCAGCCAGAATAATTCCTGAAAAGATTTCCATCCTTATGGGTCAAAAGCGTTGAAATGTTCTATGTTACCAAGACCAGCCATATTACACTATTGAATCACCCAGAAAACGATGGTAATTAAACCGATTTACTATTTAATAATTTTCGTCTGTCTGTCAATAATGATAACAACCTAAAAACATGAAAGGCATTGTACAAACTAAGGCTAGTTATGTATATTATTTTAACACAACGCCGTAAGTGCGATGGTTTTCAGCAAGAAGGCTGCTTTTTTCAACAGGTTTGACCGACATTGTTCTAATTTACAGTTTAAATTAATGCGCAAATTCTCAAACGTTTAAATAAATCACAAAGTACTGGAAAAACGCCGAAAACCTGAGTGGAAAGCTCTACTATCGGAAAAAACTGAATCTCAGATCAACAATACCTAACGCTTTTGAAAATAGCCTCGTCATTTTACGAATTTTTTTATATATCCTTCAAAACTGACATTTATAAACTTTTGGTGTCTTTTCTGCCGTTTAGTTTACTTTCGAAAGGAACTTTTTTTAATCATTATGAATGCGGAAATCATTCACAACGATCCTATATTAAAGTATCACTAGCAAAACATATGATGGCCAAAATTGATAAACTGATATATTAGCAAGCCTCGATATGTTCAAACATAATAACGAACACCCACCACGTTTATCTTAATGATTCTAGAGATGCCTAAGTATGCTTGTAAAAATTAACTAAAAATATTTCACAAGGATCCAACTCCTTTAACTATTCAAAAACGCCATCGACAGAAAGAAGTAGATACTGCGAACTGCCCTGTCCCAGGAGAATCTACAAATGGTCTCAAAGTTAAAAATAAAACTATAAGTAACCATTTTGCATATTACAGATCAAAGTAAATTTATAATTTATATATTTTTATGTTAAGAAAAAGTCTTTTAAAACAATGTTTAGCTAGTGTTCCTAATTCCTTACTGGTTTACCAATATGACAGATGTTCGCGATTAGGTTTAACGTTTTCTTTATAAGTTTAGTTTAAAATAACCCTGAAATTTAATTCAGAATAGAACTCTGTCGGTGATCAATTGAATATGATTTTATTCACATATTAAAATAAAGAGAGAGAAATATATATATATATATATATATATATATATATATATATATATATATATATATATATATATATATATATATATATATATATATATATATATATATATATATATATATATATATATATATATATATATATATATATATATATATATATATATATATATATATATATATATATATATATATATATATATATATATATATATATATATATATATATATATATATATATATATATATATATATATATATATATATATACAGTGAGAAATAATTGGTATAAAAAATATTTTTATTTGTATCCTTAGGTATGGATTTGGTTGGGAGCAACAAGATACAAAATAACGATTATTTTTTATTTTTATTACAAGTAGGAGTTCGAGAATTACATCCAGCAAATGTTTGATCGTGAATTCTCTTAATGCATATTAAAACAAAGTAGTGCAAACAATTTTCTTATCAGAACGATCATTCTCAGCCCACGATACCTATAAATTTATGTATTTTCGGCTTTTATTTAGAATTGTTTTTGTGTTTCTATAACATTCATGATGAAGGTAGGATATTTAGTAGATAAAAAGTGTAAAAAATTTATATTTTTTGGACACGACAAGACAAAACTTTCTTCATGATATTTTGTAGGATAAAATGTGTGTTTTGCCGCGATTAAACAATGTTATCGAAGCAGTTTTAATTTAAACTTTAATCAAATATTTTTTACAGGTAACTCTACCGGCAGTAGCGTTTATTTATTGTAAAGTGTTATAAAGTTCCAAAGGATCTTTGAGGTGAAATAAACTGCTTGTCTAAAAGAACGGCAAAAGGTTTGTGTGACAGCAAATTTAAATGTTAATCCTTTCAAGTTTCTTGTTTCATTTGCAAAGTTTTTCGGATTGAAAAAACTGGTTTCATTTAAAATTAAGGACCGGAAATGTTTTTCTGGCATTATTTTTTTTAACATTGTATAAGGCAGTAAAGATAATGTAAAAGATAAAATGTTCATCAAAGAGTATTTTCTTAAAGAGAGATACTTTTTTATTTTATACGGGGCTCTTAACTTATACCGAGTGTCCCAAAATAGGGTTAGATCTAGGCAAGTATATATGTAAATGGATAACTAACACAATTTTGAATAATAAATGTAACAGAGGTTTTACTTAGAAATACAGACAGATGTTACTATAAGGTACAGAGTGTCCCGAATTGTATTCAAAGAAACGCATGTGATCTCGAATAAGGTGTTAGCATGTTGTTCTTTTCATAAAGACATCATTATTGCATTCGAATCTTAGAACTTACGTTCATAATTCCTTTAACGTATTTTTTTAAGTACGTACTTCTTACACTTGGTGGGCCCACAACGGAAAACTCGCACATTCGGATAATTTTTAGTAGTTTTTTATTTATTGTAACAAAAATTTAAAATTAAAAAAATAAAATTTTCTCTAAAATAGATGATTTTGGGAAAAAATAATAAAGTGTGTAAATCTATAACTAGCTAACAACTCATTTCTATTTTTAATAGAACCTATGGTCCCTCGTAAATGGAAGTAGTGTAACCGTGAAAAAAAAATCATCCAATAAGTTATTTAAGATCTTTATGTTTCAGGATCCCTAGATGCCGAAAAACATGTTTGCTTAGTTCCGTCAGTTTGATGTGTGGGTCTACCTGTTCGCGGTATAGCTAAAAAACTGCTAATCCGATTGACTTTGAAATTTTGGTCAGAAGTTAGGGGATATATAGGAATGACCTGGTAATATTTTTGTAAAAATTCAGTATGGCAAGACAAAGTGATGGCCTAGTGCAATGTAAAAAAAAATTATTTATAAAAAACTACTTATCTAATTTACCTGCAGCCAACCGAGAAAATTTTGGTACAAATCCAAATTTAATTTTTGATTGATTTCAAATTTTCTGCAATAATTAATTATGGTATAGAGATAAAATGGTAAAATTATACGAGTTTAAGATGACGGACCAAATTGAGGCAAAATAAAATGTGTTTAGTCGCGAAAAAATCACCAAGTTTAACAATTATCTTAACGTTTTAGCATCTCTAGATGCCAAAAAATATATGTTTTATCAATTCTGTCGGTCTGTCTGCTGTTTGTCGGTCCGTCAATTCGCGACATAGCTTAAAAGCTACTTGCCTGCTTGAGATTGACTTCAAATTTTGGTCAAAGACTAGCGGTTATATGGGGATGACCTGGTAATATTTTGGTAAAATCTAGTATGTCCGAACAAGATGGCTGCTTAGCGAAAGATTAAAAAATTTATTACTAAGTACCTAATTAACCAATATACATTAAATTTTGTACAAAAATCAAGTGTTACATAAGAATGAACTGGCAATATTTTGGTATGAATAAAAGATGGCAAGGCAAAATGGCGGCCTAAGAAAAAAACTACTTATTACATTCATTTCAAATTATGTAGAATCATTAAATGGGATATAAAGATAAACTCGTAAAATTGTCGTATGAATTCAAGATGGCGAAACAAAATGGCTGCAAAATAATCGTAAAAAAAATCTTCTTGCTCAATTGATTTTAAATTTTGCAGAAATAATAAATGTGACATAAGGATAAACTGGTACGAATTCAATATGACGGAACAACATGGCGGTGTAAAAATTACTTATTCAATTTAATTTAAGTTAAACTCAAAAAGCGAGTGTTAAATAGGAAGAAACTGATAAAATATTGGTAGGAATCCAATATGGTGGAACAAAACGGTGCCAAATATAAATGTTTGAAAATACAGTATGTGTTACGAAATGGCCATGTACTAAACTAAACTGGGTCACAATTCATTATTCCTAATAAAAAGAAAGATTCATAACGAAGGAAGTTCCGGGTTAAGGAATGATTTGAGTGTCCCAAAGTAGGGTTGTACTAATTAAGGTCATATGTATTAATTTCATCAAAAGTTTTACTTAGAAACACATACGGAGGTTACTATAAAATTAGGAGTGTCCCAAATTCTATTCTATAGATTCCATAGAATTTCGGATAAGATATGTTAAGGTATTTTGATGCTACTTTTACAAATTGATAATACCACAAATTGTTTGAGAGATTTGTAAAAGAAAGATGCAAAATAATACTAGACGTTTTTTCTTTTCACCGAGGCAAAAATAAATAGCCCATTATTGTTATTACTTTTGATTCTTTATTATAAGTTACGAGATGATCGTCATGTATTGTTAAATATATCCATCGTCGACGGACCCTCAAGGCCTCTCAATTATAATTTAGCATTTCGACGACCCGCAACCGGAATGAGAATATCCACAGCTTTGTCTGAAAAAAGTTGCATGCTTGAAGACATGCTCATACCCTTTTTTAAGACTGGGCATCGTTTTGCAAGAAGAATATGTTACATTTGCGCAAAATGTCGGAAATGATTTAATAGTTGTGGTCAATTATGCTTGGCGCACACACGTCAAGAATCATCCGAGAAATTCTGAAATGGAATAATGTTCAAGGTGCATTGATCTGCTTAAACCCCGGATATGAATGTTATAGAGTACTTTGTGGGCGAGAATAAAATAAGTTAGATTATATACTTGGTGGAATTACCAAATATTAGACAGTACTTACAATATGAATTGTATATATGTATACAAAATTTTAACAAATTAAAACTAATTTAAAAATACTATTAATAATATTTACATTTCTGTGTGCCTGCCTTCCTTTTCTATTATATACTTGGTGGACTCACCAAATATTAGACAGTACTTACAATACGAATTGTATATATTAACAAAATAAAAATTTGAAACTGAAGTACAAGATTCAGGCCGGAATTAATATGTTGATGAAAGAGGTATAAATGTAGATTCTAGAATTCGAATATCCACTTGAAGAGAACAACAGGCCAATAATAATATACATATTTTCTTCGTCAGGTTCCGAAATAATTAATTTTGAACCATGTCATGACCGTTTACCCTATTCGAGATCACATGCATTTCATTGAATACAATTTAGGACACCCTGTACCTTATAGTAACATTAGTTTGCATGTTAAACTAAACTTTTGATGCAATTATTATTCCATAATGTATTAGTTACATACTTATACGTACCCTTGTTGAGATCTAACCCTATTTGGGGCACTCGGTGTAAATTAAAATACGTGACTTTTAAAAATAATATTCGTCTTATGGATCATTACAAATAAATATATCATTAACTAATTATAGCTATGCACATTTCATTAATTTTGCCTATAATAAGCTGGATTTCAAAAAAATTACGCCATTTTAGTTACAAGTCATTAAACAAAAAACTGCAAGAAATTCCGGAGATATTTAATTAGGCTTTACAATATTAATAAGTTTTAACGAGAAACCCTTTCCTTAAGAAAACATACTTTGTTCAGAATTTTAACTTTTTATATTATTTCGTTACCACCCGGAACAGACTCTAAAAAAACTAATGGGTAAAAGCAATTTGATACCAAATACACCTTTTATCGTTCTTTTTGGCGAGCAGTTGGTGTAAAAGAGCACAAATCCAAACTATAGTCCATCACCGACAGGAGGAAACTAAAAATGTATAATTGTCTGTTCATCCCAAAAATCATGTGGGCGCATCAAGGAACAGTAGTTTAGTATTTATAGTTTAACAATTTTAAGTGAGAAAATAAAGTAATAAAAGAATTATTTACCTACAAAAAAAATTAAAAAGGTGAAGTGTGTCTGTATGCCTTCTCGCTTAATGCATGTATTCGTCTTCACATGGAATTCCTAAAGAATGTATGCATAAATATTTTTGCAGTAGTACCTAAATTTTCAGATACAACATAAAAAATTAACCGATCAAAGATCCGGTGAACGGACCACCTACAATGGAAATGTATATGTATATGAATGCAAAATTCAAGCAGATTTGAAATAGACGCGCTCTAAATTGGTATGATTGGCGTGTTCCTCATAAAAAGTAGGATTTTGTCATAGTAATAGAAATAGGAATCCAGTATTTATGAATTTATTTTAAAAATATAATGCAGGTTTTTTCGTGTCAGCTATTATAAAAAACTGTTGAAAATATAAAACAAAATACAGTGTCCGCAAAAAAGTCCGCATTAAATGGAATTTTTTTTATAATTGACTTAAATGAATTTTGTTTTTGCGACCAGATCTTGTCTCAGAAGTAAAACTAACAAGTTTCAAAGTGGTCACCTGACTTTCGTTACCTGTCAAATTGACATTTTTTGCAAACTTTTTGAAAAATCGGCCTATTTGTTCGAATTTTGGAAAACATTATAACGAAAATTTGTTTCTACTGTAATTTTAAACTCGCCTACAGATTTTCACCTGTATACTATGATTTTAGTTTTTTGTCATTTTTTTTTTAATTCCTGCAATAATTTAGAAGAATAACTTGATGAATAATCATCAGATAATACAACTTTAGTAGTCTAAATGGCATTTTTTTCTTATTATTTTTGGGTAAAAATTGTTTTCATACCTTTAAAATATGACAAGTTTGATGCAAAATTTGTTTCATTTTTACAAATGAATACATATTTTTGTCTATTATTAGATCAAATGTATGTGGAATGCAAGACAACTTCCACTCACTTTAAAACTTCAGTTTATTAGGTCAAATGAACAATAAGTATGGAAATAAAAAAAATTACAATAAATGGAAACCGTAGTGGGTTATTAAAAATTTGTATACAAATATAAAAATTCAAAAGTAACAATTTTGACTTTTTTCAAAGTTCGGACAAATAAGTCGATTTTTCAAAAATTTCTACAAAAAAAATGTAAATTTTGACACATAACGCAAGTCTCCTGGGCACTTTGGAACATGTAATTTTCAGTTTTGAGGCAGGCAAAAATTGGTGCCACCCAAATCGATTAACAAAAAAAATCTTATATGATGCTCAATGTGAATATTTTTTTTTGTTAGAAGTAATTAAAATTATAAAATACAGTTAGTTTTTGCTTGCCCAAAGGCCAAAAATTGCATATCTTGGAGTAGCCAGGGAACTGTTTGACATGTTTAATAAATTGTAATTAAAATTACAATTTTTAGCTTTTCTCATTTTTTAAACATTGTAATCAGCCCTTTTATACTAACTGTAACACTTGTCAGATCAGTTGCTTTTATCTAATCTTATGTACTAATGCAATTTATTCTAAAATGTTCCTTTCTAACTAATTATTTTACTTCATAAACGGAAATCCATTAGGTTGTGCTATTTGATGAGTTTTTGTAATTCTTTTATTTTTCTTCAACCAGTCAACAGAAGTGTAAAAGAAAAGGATACAGTCTGAAAGGAGATTATTTAATTGTACGAATTTGCTAAAACAACATAATATTTATAGTCAAAATTTTAACAAATTAAAACTAATTTAAAAATACTATTATTAATATTTACATTTCTGTGTGCCTGCCTTCCTTTTCTATAAAAATTTCGAGACTGTTTTTAAATGTGTCCTAAAGCGATCCTTAAAAACTTTAGATTTATATCACTCATATAGTGGCGGATGGTAATCTCCAAATGCCCAATGTCTCTAAATGGTCTGTTTTTGTGCACTTTATTTTTCAAGTGCCCCTAGAAAAAGAAATTCAGAGGAGTGGGGATCTAGGCAGCTAATGACATTCAAAACCATCACCCATAACTTTACCTCGAAACACTTGATTTAAACAATTTTTAACATTATTGGTACTATGAATGGGGGCTCTGTCCAGTTGAAACCCTAATCTATTTCGTAGCGGTAAAGGCATCTTTCCTTTTCTTCAAAAAGCTCATTTTGTAAAAACTGGACTTACCTCGAAGTCGTTAAATGTTGGTGGAAGAAAAACGGTTCTATTACTGTTTCATTTATAATGACCAAAAAATACGTTTGTTTTAAAATGATATTGGTCCTTACACTCAATTGTAAAATGAGGATTTTTTAGGACCCACCATCTGCAATTTTGAAAGCTCACACTATTAAAATTGAAAGTCGCTTCAAGATATTGTATGAAAAATAAAAGTCGTTTTCTATTTCGCCTTGAAACCACATTTGCCATTTGGGGAATGATAAGCGAACATCGAAAATCTGTTTCTTTGAAGGTATGAATACATTTCGGTTTGAAAGCATGAAATTTCTTTTTATGCAAAATATTTCTTACCCTTGACTATTGACCTCGGTCATTTAGAAATAGCCGATAAACAAGTTTGTTTATGCTCAATAACATTCAGACAAGCAGAAAACTGCACTTCCTCCGTATTATTCCAGGGCGTTTTCCACTGAACCTGTCTGTTTAAATTTGGCTTAGATTCTGCTAACCACTGATTGTTGTGTGTTTCTATTAGGATGCCTGTTGTTGAACGTTTGAGCCACGTCTCTGTGGCGATTGTTTACTCCACATATTAAAACAATTTCTATTTTTTCTTGTAATGTTAACGTACTTAAGAGCTGTATTGATGTGCACAATGTAATCTCCCTATTAGCAATTACTTGAAAGACTTTTGACAGCTCGCTTTATTAATTGAAAAAAACAAATGAATCCAACGTTATTCCTTAGCAACCAAACGCTGGCAATCCCATATGAGAAGGATGAGTATTATTTTAAAATATTAGACCTTTTAAAAAATATATATAGGTATCAGATTTCATAAATTATTTCAGAAACTTATTATTAAAGTACCCTTAAAATGTAACTTTAATTTTATATTGTGACTTTTCTTAAATATTTTAACATAAGGATTAAATGTCACTGAATTATGTCTAGTATTGGACTTATTAAATATAATTTGATCAAAATCAAAGTTTTCACAATAGTAAGAAGGACTAAAAATTGCCATTGACTGTCAAAGTTTTGGACGGGAGTTAAAAATGGCTAAATAAACCACTATTTCAAATAAAATTTTTCATAATCTTTATAAATAAAGGCAATTTTGGATACTTTTTACTAAAAATATCAAATTTGACAGGTAACGCAAATTTCGCGGCTGCTAAATTTACTATCCCTAACAATAAAAAAAAATCTCATTTGATGCATCATATGGGATTTTTTTTTCAGAAATTAAAATATATTATTCAAAAGAGAATTAAAAATGACTATTCAAACGTGGTCACGTGACTTTCGTTACCTGGCAAAATTTTAACCGACCTAGCACGATTTTTGTTTTTGGTAATTTTTTTTTCGTATTAATTTATTATTCAGTCGATCTGGTAAACTAAAAATTCAAAGTAAGCATAGGTTGCCATGCATTTGCTCTAAAAAAAGCAAAAATATTAGTTTCATGCATACATTTGTAGAAATGAACTTTGCATCAAACTTCAAAGGAATTTTTTACCCAAAAATAATAAGAAAAAACACCATTTAGACAACCGAAGGGGTATATATTGATGAATACTCATCAAGTTATCCTTCTCATTGTTATTATATTAAGTTTGATTAAAATCCCTTGGATTATAGTTGCAGGAATTAAAAAAAAATACAAAAATTAAAATCATAGTAGACAGGTGAAAATTTGTATGTGAGTTTGAATTACAATAGAAACAATTGTTCCTTATAACTTATAAGTTTGGTAGAAAATGTCAATTTTGACAGGTAACAAAAGTCACGTGACACTTGTCATTTTTGCTTCTCAGACAAGAAAAACCTGGTCAGAAAAACAAATTTCACACAAGTTAATTAATTTAAAAAATTCCCATATGATTCGGACTTTTTTGCGGACACCATATAAGAAGTATCGTTTTTAGGACTCTGTTTACGTAGTTACCGGTGGTGCATCAGGATTAGGCAAAGGTACCGCAGAAGCACTACTTGCACAAGGGGCATATGTAGCAGTTTTAGATTTACAATTGCCCGCTGAAGATAGCAGTTTCGGAAAATACAAAGACAGAACACTCTTTCTACAGGTGGATGTAAGTATAATCAAATAATAAATTACTACAATATATCTGTAAATTGTCATTATCCTCGTTCTGATTCCCACTTTTTATTAAGGAAAGTAAAGCATGCAGTTATTTAATAATACGTACAGTACATATACAGGTTGTGCACTCCTTTGATAAACGGAAGGATTCATAACGAGCCGATTTGCCGCTTAACATCATTCTTTTAAACATTTTAATAGGCCTCCCTTAAGGATTTATAACTTTTGTGGCCCCAGGGCGCGTAATGAGTAGGGGTTCCCATTGCCTCCAGACAATCCGTTTATTCGTCTGTCCCAAATGATAGAATATTTATTTACTATCACTATTTTATTTCATCAATTGAAAGTTATGCATAAAATAAAGAAGCTTGTTAATCTTATTAATAACATTATTAATTGCCATGACAGTTCAATCCATAATAATGCCTAGGCGGAAATTAGCTAAGCCAGAGGCTAACCAAACCTTTGCAATGCTGCTCACTGACATAAGGTAGAACCTAATTGTCAAAAGATTTTAACAGTCCAGAAGCCTCATTAGCAGATCACGTTCAAGATTTAAAGAAACTTTGAAAATATTCTGTTAGATATGCGTGCCAGTTAGCTACCCTTTTACGGGACTAACCACCATACTCAGGAAGGAATATGTTTAATAGCAAAAAGAGTTCAAAATATCTAACTCATCATTCCATAAGAAAGTGGGGATAATCTGGTCTTTTTAAATAACATAGCTTGTACATACAGAGAAGCTGTTGTACTTAGCGAAATTTCGAAATACAGTGAATTAATCAGCTTCATCTTCCACTTCACACTTCGACTGGTCTAAATTACATTGAGAATGGATGGCGATATTTTCTTATTTTTATACACGAAAATAGATCATGAGTTATGAAAGGGTACACTATCAGGCACCTAAAACTGATTTAACTAACTAACGACTGAAAAAAGATCCTAAAAATTGGTGTAATTCGGATTTTTCCTAACTTTAATGATGCAGTTTTATTTTAAACCTGATAAAAAATAAAAAAAATAAGTTGGACGGTTTTATCCGATAAAAATTAAATTTTCTATTAAATCGAACTATTTTTGATAAAACAATGAACAAGTTGTAAGGCAGTAATGAATCGGGCGTTGAGAGCCATTATGTTCCATCGTATTGGATTCGTGCCAATATTTCGCCATTTTTTCCCATGTCAATATTTAAAATCAATTAAATAAATAGTTGGCGGTATAATGAATTCGTACCAATTTTTTTTTCATATCACATCTAAATTTTGTACAAAATTTGAAATCAATTGAATAAGAACGTCTTTTACTCCGTTTTTTGATCACTATATTTAGCAGCCATTTTGTTTCGCTATTTTGAATTTATATGAAAATATTACCAGGTCATTCCTATATAAGACTTGGTTTTTCTGCAAAAGTTGAAATCAGTAGCTTTTTAGACTGATTTTTTTTTAAAGTTTATTAGGTCGTCATTTTATTGCGCCATATCAGATTCAGATCAAAATGTTACCTATGAATCCCAAAATTTTAAATTAATTGAATGAGTAGTTTTAGATATTAATTTGTATATATTGTGTTAGGCCTCCATTTTATTAGCCAAAAATAGTCACCAGAAAGCGAGTGCACCATTAGACTCAAGCTAGACTATATTATGTTTTCTACTCGCAAGTGTAGTGAGATGAATTGTAGAGAATAAAATTACAAACCATATGATATGCTTACACAACTTGTTCGGATCATAAAAACAGGGAATCCGAAAAACCGAAAAAGATAGGCTTTTTTCGAAAATTCATCTGTTTCTCAAGTTATAGCGAAATAGTAGTTATTGATATGTACATACTTTATGCACAAAATCAAGCGCTGTGGTATTATTGGTTTTTGCACAATTGCGATTTCATTTTTTTAATTCACTGTCTTTCAGCGTGCCTAGATGCGTTGAATTTTACAAAGTCATATAGAAAGTAGAAGTATCCTACCACAAAACGTATATTTTGTGCTAAAATTATGCTTAAAATGCTTCCAAACATGATAAAAACGGCAGCCGAACGCGTGAGAGTAGCCGAATAGTATGGTAGCAACCAAAGCAGCCGAGGGGTAATAGAGACACTCCGCACGCAAAGTAATAATCTTTGATTTTAATATCTCAGCAACTGCAGAAACTATTTGATTTCTTTTTTGATATTGGGGTAACTGAACCCGAGAAAACAGATTTTTTTTTCATATTTCACGAATAATCAACAGGAATGCTGCTTGCTTATAAGGATTGCTGCAGGTCCTATTTTGAGCCCCAAGAAGAGGGCAAATTAACGTTTCTTAAATTTTGAGTTACTTAGATATGAAATTATACTTTAGCAGTGCGATGATGACTTGATATGTTGATTTTATATTGGACTTTAATGAAAGTAAAGAATCGCCACGCGCGCTTAGTATTTGGATGGGTGACCACCCGCGGAAGACCGTGCTCCATGTAGAGACGGACTGCTAACAATGGGTGGTACTTTTTGTAGATACAATAACGACCATGGCAGTACTACCGCATTCTCTATAAAGATACCGTGAAGTGCAAATGCAAGTTTTGGCATTTGAAGAAGGTCGACAAGAACTGCGACTCCGCACCCTGTAATCCGGGGCACTTATCAACAAAAAATCACGATTTAATGTAAGGGGGGCATTATTCTTAGGCCTCAGGCCTTCGTGGTACGTCCAAACATAAAAAAAGTTCTTTCGATATTGTAAAATATATTCTTATAGATGCTATTTTAGGTAACTTCAGAAAAAGACATTTCAGACGCAATAGATGCAACTAAGAAAAAATTTGGGAAATTAAATGGTGTAATTAACTGTGCAGGAGTACTTAGTAAAACTCCCTTATATGACTCAGCTACAAACCAACCTCATAGTCTGCAAGAATTTACTAAAATTATAAATGTAAGTATTGAATTATCATCTAATTGCTATATAATGAATTTCATTACATATTTTTTAAACCATTTTTGTCAAATCATCAGAAATGATGAATATATAAGTATAACGGCAATTTGTTAATAGGGTAAAATCTAACTAATCTGCTTAAAACTTTAGATAAATTATATTCTATATTTAATATAAAAAGTAAAACCGACTCAAAAAAGCACTAAATCTGACTTTATGAAATCGGCGCAAACTTCATTACTTAATCAAATTTTCACGATGGAATAATAAAAATAATTAATTTTTACTTTTTAGTGCTTTTTTTAAGTTGGTTTATTTATAAAAATGTTTAGTTCTTTTTAGTTGTATTTGTACAAAGTTTTATTGCAAAATTTAGTTTTATAGTTATTGAGGCCTAAACCTAAGTTAAAATTTTAGACGTTCTTAATAAAATAAAGAATTAGCTACTAAGTTCACCGCATATCAAATTTTGCCAGAATCACGATGTTTATATCATATAAAAAGCGCCATTTATACATATTTATAGACAATCAGCAATACATATTGGCAAAAATTAAAATGACTGATAGAACTGAACTTGTTTATTTCGTCCTATCTATGACTTTTTGTAAGCGGGATTTTTTTTTCGCTGGTATTTTGATCAAGTCCCGCATTTAAAGTAGTTCTTGTTCTCTTTTGTTTTTTTATTCAATTAGAATCTCAAGCCGTTCTTGTTCTACCTGTCTCCTGGTTTCTTCTTCCTAGTTTTTTTTTATATTTTGGCCTCTTCTTTCAGTTTTTTTTGTCTCTTGGTTGCTTGGTTATTTAAAATGTTCCCGTGTCGATCTTCTCCTTCCTATTTTTCTTCTTGTTTTTTTGGTTTCTGATCATTTAGATTTTTCTCAATACGATCTTGTTCTTTCGGTTTTTCATTTTGTCTTCTGGTTTCTTCTTCCTGTTTTTCTTTACACTTTTAGCTTCTAAGACTTGAAGATATTTTAATATTCCTGTTGTTCTTGCTGTCTTCTACTCTCTTCATTCTCTCTTTCTCGATTTCTTTTAGTTTCATTGGTTGACCTTTTCATAAGAATATCCTGCTCGATTTGTAGTTTGTTGAGTTGTTCTGCGGTCTTGGTTACTTGTTTCTTAATTGATCAGTTTGTTTTCCAGTATTAGGCTTATTTTCTTAAGCTTTTCCTACGTCCTGTCCTAATGTATGCATTAGGAATTCACGAAAATGGTTTTGGGCGGGCGTATAAAAGCATAGTCACCAGCACCTTAGTCTCTATTTAGACACGAGAAACAAAGCTTAGAAAATATCAAATGTGATTTTGGCTGCTTTTCAGTAAACTGTCTCTGAACTACTGCGATTTCACGACAAAACCTGTTCTTCTCAAAACGACCGTAGTGAACGGATGTACACCTGAAATGAAAACACATCGTATTTTTCTATCCGTGAATTAATACTATATACCTGTACGGTGATAAGATTTCTAATCTTATGTGATCTTACCTTTCAAATTAAGTATCGTCATAGTGATTTTCTTCTTATTTTTACACTTGACTTGCCATACATAAATTAGGTAACAGCATTCACCCTTTATTGTATTTATTGTAAATTTGCATTAAAACTTAGATTTTTTGGCGCATAGAATCACACAAAAATATTAGGACTGATAAACTTTCGAAATAGTACACCTTAAAAACGTTTCGAAAAAGTACACTTAAAAAAGTCGAGTCAACCACATGTCTCACCAGTAGACGTTTATAAAGAAAGTAAAAAATCCATACTAATTAAGGGTTTTAATTTTGCATTAACTACTAAGGAAATTCTTTAAGGAGGGATAATAGCTTGACTCCTCTGGAGGAACGAAAGCAAAGGAAATTCGACAAAAAGTGGCATTTATTTTGATATCAAGCAAACCACCGGAGAAAAACTAGAATGCCATTGAAAACCTTCTCAAAAATAAAGATCCCAGTTCTGTCAGCTGATAAAGAAAAGGTAACCGTAGTTAGGAATACCCAAGACTACATACGAAAAGACCAAGCGACCTTACGACATACCTAGAAAAAACAACTAAAAATAAAATAAAAAGTTCACAAATAAACACTGAAATACAACAAAAATCAACCACGATGTAGAACAGATGTTCTAAACTTTATGGTTTATCAGCAATACCCAAATCAGAGGTGCAGATCAAACATATGCAGCTATAAAGACTGGAAAAATATCTTGCGAAGATATGCAACCGACTCGCGACTGTTGGAAGAGCTTGTTCATAAATGTATCATAGCAAGCCTAGATGTCGAATTGTGGTAGCATAATATTCCCATCGACGAAGCATTCGACAGGATTACTATGAACGAGGATTTTCAGGCAAATATAACACAATTCTCGAAGCATTGCCTCAAAAATACTTGTTTTTCATTTAACAGGCGGATCAGAACAGATAGATGTTGCTCCAATGGGGTCCACACTATCATCAGTGATGACGAATTTATTTATGATATACTTCAAGAAAGAATCTTTTGGGAAAGCAAGTTTGAAGCCAAAATTATGATTCGATATAAGGATGATATATTTATTATATGGCAACTAGGTCATACATAGCTGCAAAATATTCTGACTTACGTAAATGCAATGCACTATATGTATATACAGTACAATTTACTCTAGAGTTGAAATAAAACAGCAAACTTCCATTTTTAGATGTTTTGGTGAGAAATCTGCACCATATGAAGAAAATAATCACATATCGACAAATATTTATACGCAATATCTCCCTAACACCCAACAAAAATTCAAGCTGTGGCCAATACTCTTAGATATATAGATCCTTGACAAACAAAAATCTTTTTTTTGGCTTTTTCGCAACTGAATAAAAATATTTAACTTTAAATTAATTGAAGCAAATTTTTAATATAATTACATACCTCAACATGTAGACTAGTCTGTCTACGGAATGTTTCGATACATAATATAAACAATATTATTTAAGCAAGCATAAGAAATTATAACATTTACCTTAAGTTTTTATAGACACATAGTAATTGTACAAATACTTTCATTCTATCGGGACTCATCAGTGCGCCGATCGTAAGAGAAAAACATTAAATAATAGAAAAGAATTGATTTCAAAACTTTGAAATGTGTCAGTTTGTTTGACATGTAACCTAGATATGATAAAAATGATAGTTTGCAGCCATCTATAATGTTATTTTTAAATGTGTTCAGATTATTTGTTGCGTATAGATTGACAAACAAAAATCTTTTTTGGCTTTTTCGCAACTGAAAAAAAAAAAGTTTTTTGTTTGTCAATCTATACGCAACAAATAATCTGAACACATTTAAAAATAACATTATAGATGGCTGCAAACTATCATTTTTTTCATATCTAGGTTACATGTCAAACAAACTGACACATTTTAAAATTTTGAAATCAATTCTTTTCTATTATTAATTTAATGTTTTTCTCTTACGATCGGCGCACTGATGAGTCCCGATAGGATGAAAGTATTTGTACAATTACTATGTGTCTATAAAAACTTAAGGTAAATGTTATAATTTCTTATGCTTGCTTAAATAATATTGTTTATATTATGTATCGAAATATTCCGTAGACAGACTAGTCTACATGTTGAGGTATGTAATTATATTAAAAATTTGCTTCTATTAATTTAAAGTTAAATATTTTTATTCAGTTGCGAAAAAGCCAAAAAAGATTTTTGTTTGTCAATCTATACGCAACAAATAATCTGAACACGTTTAAAAATATAAATCCTTGTATTTAACTGAAACACGAACGATACAAAACAAACTTAATATAATATTTGGTGCTCTAAAGAAAAATGGCTATACAAAGAAATTATTTATACACAACCGGGGCAGCAATAAATACAACAGGCAGAATTGGAAGAATTCTTTTAAAACACAACATACAAACAATACATAAGCCCAAAATAGCCATAGGTACGTGGAATGCAAAAAGACAAAATCAAATTTGAAAACCACATAGTTTACCGCATTCCATGCCAGGATCGTGGAAATGTTTAGAAGAGAGAAAGATTAGAAGAGCATAAACTGAGTATCAGAAACCAACACACTATTTTGGTCCACAAAATAAATTTCGAAGGATATAAGATGATTTCCAATACAGAACATTTAAAAGGCCAAAATAATCCTAGAAATCATGGAAATTTAAAAACTAGGTGATTTAAATAAAACAGACGGGTCATTAAAACTACCAACTGTATGGAAGACGATAATCGATAGACCGAAAATCATAAAAAATCAAGCATAAATAGTTCAACAACAGAAACATAAATAGCGACAAGCAGCCACTCAGATATAATCTTCATTGGGATGGGGGAGTGGGGTATAAAAGGAAGCTTCGCAATCACTAACACTTGAGTCTCTATTTTGACACGAAACACAAAGATTCGAAAATGCCACATGTGATTTTGACGAAAAATCAGCAAAACTGTTTTTTTTTTTTCGGAACGATAGTACCGAACGTATGTTCACCAGGAATGAAAACGCATCATATATTTATTTACACCTTTCATTAATCATATCTTAGAAATGTTTCAAAGGGTTTGACGTACCACTCAACATCAAAATTCGGTTATTAAAAAAATGTATTGATTTTGGGAGATAAAAATACAGAGAATACAGATAGAAAAGAACATTTAGTAGTAAAGTTCACAAACTCAAAATGGTGTTAATGCTTGCTTAAGCTAGTAAAAATATGAGTAAGAGTATAATGGAATGACCTCTAGAAAAATAAATAACTGGGACACTAATATCACTTAGGAAATTTAAAAAATATATGTGCTTAAAGAGAAAGAAATTTCCAATAAAAAACTTCGGATTCCCGGAATTAATAATTTTAATTTAATGTTGAAAAGAGAGTTCCGCGCTAAATCGTTACGATGCTCAAAACCGGCCATGACAAGTAAAAAAAAAATATTTTATACTATTAACTATTAATTTTGAAAATAAAAAAAATATTACATATTATCTAGACACTTGAAGTAAGAATATCTTAACAAGCCTATTGTTAATACATATTTTTAGAGTTTTCGTTTATATCTTAAGTCGTATAATGGTTAAACAAAAGCCCTAGAATAATTTGGCTTCGCGGAGACTTTATCACAACTATACTATATTAGATTATGATATTGTGATGTTTTAGTTGTTGTAATATATTAGTGATTAACAATTGAAGCTAAGATGAAAAGTTAATTTGTTAGTTTTTTGTTAGCTTGAAGAATTAATAACATATATTATAATAATTAAAAACATGGCAATGTCATAATCTCATATAGTAAAATTATGATAAAGTATCCACAAAGCGAAATAGTTTTAGTAGCCTCTGTTTAACAACTATTTATATTGAAATATAAACGAAAAAAAATTGTTATTTAAAAATAGGATCATTTTATGAAAAATCTGTGAAAAAAAATTTTTTTTTAACAGGATATTGTTCCTTCAAGTATCTAGATAATGCTATAATTTTCTAATATTTTTAAATTAATATTTAATAGTATGAATACTTTTACGGCTTACCACTCACCGGACGGAACTCTATTTTCAAGATTAAATTGAAATTATTATTAACAGAGATAGAGTTCCGGGAGTTAGGACTTTTTTATTTAAAATTTCTTTCTCTTTAAAAATCACTTATTAAAAATTTCTAAATGTTAACAGTTTCCGAGTTATTTTCAAAAAACTAAACACATTTTTCTAGTCAACATTCTAATGAGCCGTCACGCATTTTTAATAGCAGTAGCAAGAATTAACATCTTTTTGAGTTTGTGAACTAGGCTATAGAAGAAGGAATATAGTACAACGCACGGATTTTGACGACGTCTGAAGAGACCGGGCGGTAAAACGCATAAAAACAAAAACACATGGCTTTGTATGTTGTTACACTCGACATATTTGCCAGTTTATTCGACTTGTCGGAATCTTTAATATTTCCAGCAAATGTTTTTTGCAGTTTCTCTAGCCCTCTTCTACGTCAGACTTTACATCATATCTGCACAATACTGCCCCCAAGCTAAATTTCTGGTTATCTGCCGACTCAGATAGTGTCAATATTTTCAATTCATTCAGTTCAATTTTTAACCGACTTCAAAAAAGGGGGAGGTTCTCAATTCGACCTGTATGAATTTTTTGTATGTTTGTTCGCGCTTGTCTAAACGGCTTGGCCGATTTAATGAGTTAAACGCCAAATTGTATAGGGCGTTTCTTTGGTGGTCCCACATATTTTGATTTGAAATCTGTTAACCCGTTTTTTTGTAATAATAATATTAAAAAAAAACAGATGTAATTAAATTTATATTTTTTAAATACTCTTTTCAAACTAAAGCATTGAGGTGTATAATAGACATACATCCCTATTTGTTAAAAGGTATCTTCTTTGCTATCCCGTTATGTAATTTTATGTACACAGGATGACCATGAAAATGTGCCCAGTAAACACAAAAACATAATTTCAACATCAATGTTAAATAACAACTATACTATGTTATGTAACAAATTGAAGGAACAGGAACCTCCTGTTACCCTACCTGTGATGCATAATATCCGCCTCACAGCACCTCTGTCTTACATAATACTCATGTAACACTTATGCCTGTATTGTGATTTGTTATATAAAATTGACTTATCTGTTATTTCACATATTATCTTGAAATTATGTAACCAATAGATGTAACTTTGATGCAAATTTACTTTAATTTGATATAATTGTGATACTATGTTATGTTACCATTTTACTGTTTCTACCCGTCAATGTTTTTTCTTTTCCTCTCTTTCTCTTCTTTATTTACTTAAGCGAAACTATTCGTTATATGTCGTTCTGTTTCTTGGAACTTGGAGCAGGAGCCTATATATTATAAAATATTAAGCCTAGATAAAAAACATATCAAAGGACCAATATATATATATATATATATATATATATATATATATGTATATATATATATATATATATATATATATATATATATATATATATATATATATATATATATTGCCTCTCGGCTAAATTCATTAAATCACGTGTCATTTGTTAAAAATGAGTTTTTTTAATTTTTATCTGTAAACTTACCGGAGTAACTGCAACACAGATTATTAAAATTTGCCTGGAACTTCAACTTGAACTAAATGATAGCTCTAAAACGAAAACTTATATACACAGTACAAATCATAGCTAGCCTATGGCGCAAAATAAAGCGGAAAACCATGGCACAGAAAAACGACTTTTAATTGAGATGTTTCTAGTTCTCTAAGCGGGAAACCGGAAATCGGGATATTGAAATCATAATCATAGTGATGCTAACCCTAAAAAATATAACGACAAAATAAATAACTTTCGGTTTGGGAATGGCTAAAGAAGCGGCTTAAGTATACCAAATAACAGTTTAATTTTCTTGGGGGTGGCTAAATTTCCAACGTTGGATGTCCGGAAATATTTTTTATTCTATTTTTATAGAAGAACGGCGTTTAAAACCAAAAAACAGTTTAAGACTTAACGTGCGCATCCTGAATTGCAGGAAAACATGGGAAATTTTGAATGTCCCGCCGACAAATTTAGTCATCGGTCGGTATATTGTTTCAAATATTAAAAATTTTACCTGGAAATTGGTATATGTCCACGCGCCAACTACTGTCGGTCCATTCCGCTAAGTCCAAATCTAAAACCATAAATGTTGATGTTTTACCACCAAAAACATGGAAGTAAAAACTTGGTATGTAAATCCCATAACACTGGCCTAATATATACATAACACTGTTCGGTCAGGTTTTCATAATAAGATAATTTTATAATTACTTATAACATTCTCTTTAAAAATTGTATAACATTGTTGTAAAATTGGTTATGTAACAATATTAACTTTAAATTTACATAACAGTTAGGTTAACGTAACAGATGTGTTTACTGGGTGCAAACTCAAAATCCAGTATTTTACTTGACATTTTCG
Source organism: Kuschelorhynchus macadamiae (assembly GCA_030620095.1). NCBI lineage: Eukaryota > Metazoa > Arthropoda > Insecta > Coleoptera > Curculionidae > Kuschelorhynchus > Kuschelorhynchus macadamiae. Next base: position 349,022 of record JAUTXW010002780.1, read on the forward strand.
AAAAATGAACATCGAATATGAATAAAACGTTATTAACCAATTACCCCCATTATAATTTTTAACCGTCTTCAAAAAGGAAAGAGATTATCAGTTTGACCCTATGTATTTTTTTGTTTGTACAGGGTTTTTTTTTATATATTGCCACCCCCCTTATCTTTTTTATTTGACATTTTAGAAAAATGTGTCCCAAATAAAAGTTTAATGGTTTCAAACGAATTTTTATGAAAACATTTTTTTTTCATATACAGGGTGTTACAGAAAGTCTGGGCGTGGTCCAAGTTTCTTATTTCAAATAGGTACCCCATTTTTTTATTGAATTTTCGGATTCTCCTGAGAATTTTACACATTTTTTATAAGGGATATTCTATACTTAAATCTAAAGCCTAAAGAGATATTGTTATTTTTTGAAAACTATTATGTAAAACAGGTAAACATTTTTCTGGTCGTAAACTGGTCATTGACGGTGACTGTTTTACTGTTTGGTAGACTTTCTGTCAATTTCTGGATAAAATGTCACATTTCCGATGAGGAAAAATCCGACAACCTTCGCATAGCTTATGAGAATAACGAAAATACACAGGCAACCAGAACAGAAATCACCATCTTCCAACGAATCGCCATCTAAACAAACATTTTTTGAAATATCAGACGTGGATTTTTTTCCTTCTACGGGGTATTCCAAAAACATCGAATTTTGGAAATATGCATATGAATCTAATTAAGGCAACACATGTTTTTAAAAAATATATGTATAATATTAACGAAAACAGAAAAGAATATTTTAAAAACTACACACAGCGTCAAAAAACTTGGACCCCTTCATAAGTCGCAATGCAAATAAGCTTTCCTCAAGACCGCGTATCTTCAGTAATAAATGAACCAACGAAGTGATTGAAAAATGATTATGTCAACGAATAGCGGGACTACCACTTTTAGTTAACTGAGCCATGATATTGTAATCAGCAAGCTAATAAGGAGAGTTTAATTTTTTTTAGCCAGACCTCCCATTTAATTTGCATTAGGTCCTGTGTTGAGAAACTTTTAAACACTCTGTAGAGCGTTCTAATTACAATAGAATATTTCATGTGGCTAAAAGTGGCAGCCCTGCTATTCGTTAACATACACTTTTTTTAATCACATGGTTGGATCATTTATTACTCAAGATACAAGGTCTTGAAACAGAGCATTTTTGCATTGCGTCTTATGAAGGGGTCCAAGTTTTTTGACGCTGTGTTTATTACAAAAAACTACATATTATCAAATAATTCAATAATGAAATGAAATATAAATATTATAATTGCTGAATATGTCCACCATTCATTTCAATACAATTTGTATAATCTGCTTCGATTTTATTAATCGCATTAATAATGAATTGTGCATGATTATTGTTTAAATCCTCAATGGCTTCAATTATTCTCCTTCTTAACACCTCTATATCTTCCGTGGGAGTTTCATATATTTTATTCTGCAAAAATCCCCACAGAAAAGAGTCAAGAGGTGTTAAGTCGGGACTATTGGGCGGCCACCGAATCGGTCCAGTCCGACCAATCCACGTTTCAAAATTTTGATTTAAAAAATTTAGGACCGCAAAAACATTGTGTGGTGGGGCTCCATCTTGTTGCCAAATAATTTGGTTGTATTGACGGAGGGGTAAGTCATCCAAAATAGGTTCCAGATCATTATTTAATAAATTTAGATATTTTTCTCCATTTAAAGATCCATCAATGAAAATCGGTCCAATAATTTTGTTGTGAAGGAGCCCGCACCACACATTTAAAGTTTTCCGACCTTGGGTTTTAATTTCACGCATGGCCCGAGGGTTTTCCGTTGCCCAAAATCTAACATTTTTCCGGTTGTGAATCCCGGCAGTACTAAAGGCGCATTCATCTGACCATAAAACTTTTTAAAAAATATTGTTATCTTCATCTTTCATCAGCAACATTTCCTGGCAAAACATGGTTCGTTGGTTTTTCTGATCTTCAGTTAATTTCTGGACGGGTAAAATTTTGTATGGGAAATATCCATGCTTTTTTAATGTCGAATAAATTTTGAAAATAGATTTATTAAAAAAAATTGATGCGTCTTTTAAGGCTGCATTTGGATTTTCTGAAAATAAATAATATTTGCGTAAGTTACTTTATATCCTGTGGGTAATTTCTATTAACCTACCTTGAAAAAATAATAAAATATTTAATTCCTCCTCCTCATTAATAACCGCAGTACGTTTTTTTCTTTTAACAGTCATTCGATTTCGAAAGCCAAGTTCAATATTTTTGAAAGTTTTTCGAGATGGAATAGCTCGCATGGGGAAAAGCCGCTGATATTCTCTTCTTGCCGCGCAAGCATTATTATTATTCTTGTAGAAAATGCGAAGAATATCACATCTTTCTTCGTCAGTGTAATGCATCTTTTCAATGAATTGACAGAATGACAGATCACCGTCAATGACCAGTTTACGACCAGAAAAATGTTTACCTGTTTTACATAATAGTTTTCAAAAAATAACAATATCTCTTTAGGCTTTAGATTTAAGTATAGAATATCCCTTATAAAAAATGTGTAAAATTCTCAGGAGAATCCGAAAATTCAATAAAAAAATGGGGTACCTATTTGAAATCAGAAACTTGGACCACGCCCAGACTTTCTGTAACACCCTGTATATGAAAAAAAATGTTTTCATAAAAATTCATTTGAAACCATTAAACTTTTATTTGGGACACATTTTTCTAAAATGTCAAATAAAAAAGATAAGGGGGGTGGCAATATATAAAAAAAAACCCTGTACATCGATTACTCCGCGATGGTTTGACCTACTTGGATGAAATTTTCAGAGGATACTTCGGGACTGGTCCCATAGCAAGAATGTTTTAAAAATGGCTTCATTCCAAGAAGTTTGCAAGAAGTTTTTTTAATATTCTGCTCTCGCCTATCGATTATACGCGTTCAGCATTATATCAGGAAAAAAATATTATGAAGTGGACCATTTGTTAAACCTGCTTTTTACAATAAAACTCGTATCCATAAAACTAAAAAGGATGAAATAAAAATGTTTATAAAAAAATTAAACTGACTTGAAAAAAATGCACTAAAATGTGAAAAATAATACTTTATTCCACCTTGAAAATTTTACTCCGTGTCGGCGCCAGTAAGACCTTATACGCGTAGTATTAGACATCAAAACACCGAATTGACTGAATACATGATTATATTTTTGTGATTAAATAATTAAAAATAAGTTTAGGGCCAACTACACGGAGTAACATTTTCAAGGTGAAATGAAGTATTATTTTTCGCTTTTTGGTGCATTTTTTTTGGGGGTCGTCTTAATTTTTTTATAAACAAATTTATTCTTAAGTGATAATGAAAGAAAAATGTAATAACTTTATATTTGGACATATAATTCCTTTAATAGGAACGATTTATTTTAGGTAAATCTTATTGGAACATTTAACGTTATCCGTTTAGCAGTTCCATTGTTGATTGAAAATGAGCCTAACTCCGATGGCGAAAGGGGAGTTATTATAAATACTTCTAGGTAAGGACAAACCAGTGGCATATATAAGAAGGGGTTTGGAGATTAAAGCATCCCCAGAGCCACTTTTATTTAAGCTAAAATGATAGAAATAGTATAAAGTAGGTACCTTTTTTGAGGATTGGAAGGTAACCCGTCCCCCCAGAGCCAGGTTTACTAATAGCTTAAATAAAGTAATTATAATTTTCATCATCTTAAACAATGAAGCACCTAATGTTTCAAATGAAAACAGAAATTTAATTTTAAAGGAAAAGGTACAAATATTAATGCAGCAAAATGTTTTTTTTCATGATCGTTACACTCTACTTTTATAGTTCGTGCCGCATAAACCTTTCTCTACTTTTCAATGAATATTAATATCCTTAAGAGCTATTAGGCACTAACTTTCTAATGGGAACACAAATTCAAATGTTTTAAATATGATAGGTACTTAATTCACTACCCGTGTACAATATTTTAAAAAATTTGCTTTTATTTAAAATTGGTGTTTTTTTTATAAATTTAATTTCTAAATTATAGAATATAACCTCTAGGTCTCAGCAATATTTATTTAATAGTATAGCTTTAGAAATGGTGTCCATCACCTTAGTTTAAGGGACACCTTACACCTCCAATACATAAGACAAACAATTTTCAGAGGTCTTTTTTTATCTACGAAGGCGCACATGTCGATAATTAAATATTGTCTTATGATTTAAAACCACGTAGGTACTCTATTTTCTTTTATTTAAAGATAAAACTCATATTAAATTTATCAGCAGATTTAGCTTATTTTTTTAAAAGATTAATGGCAAGTAAAAACAATTTTTAGTTAAAACTTTCACTATATCAAAGAAAATAGTCTAATGACATTGGTCAATGCAGTAGGTATAATAATCAAAGCAAAGGACTGCTTGCGTCCTCAAGTATAAGGCCCTCCCATCTACATACTGACTTAGTATTCTCATACCTCTCTCAACCGCTAATCCCAATTAAGGTCTTATGACATGTTTCGCCAACACTGTGGTTTCTTCGTATGACTTGTTTAGAATGAGGGAATAAAAGTGGTAATGTCCGATGTACGGTGGGTTTTTCATATTTACCTAAATCTATGGTAACAAAAATATTTATTAGATGCGAATTGTTCAGGTCATTTTGATGGATAAATAATAGACTTGGTACTAAAGTGTTTTTTTAATTTAAATAAATTTAATTGTATACCTTTCGTTTTCTGTATGTAAATTGAGTTGTAATAAATGAGCAAAATAAATGACTAGCGTGATTAATCCCGTATCTCTCTTGACAAAGCTTTTATAATGCTCATTTATCATAGAACGAAAGCTTTCACAGGTTTGGTCAATTAATAAATCATGGTTCTTGTAGTTTGACTGTGTCAAATTGGAATTACTATCCGACATTTCACCTTTGACTGCACGAGGCATCTTCAAGGATCTTTACTTCACGAGATCTGAACACTGAATGCACTCGAAGAGATTCAGGCGGGATTTTATACCCGACTTATGCTCGCCTAACCGTGCTCCTCTGTTAGGATCGGTTTCCACGTGTAATGTATACCGTAATCCGTATATTTATTATTTAAAAATTTCGATAGATTCTCTAATTTTTCGTTTCTAAAATCCTGGAACCGATGTTAGAACCTTGGTTTCCTTTACATTTATAATATGTCCAGTGGTATGCTGGTATTCAGCTACAGCAGATTGAACAATTTGTTTATTTTTAATACATCGTTCATGTTCCTTAAATCTAGTTGATATTGAGCGTCCTGTTTCCCCCACATACACTTCTCCACAGGAGCAAGAAATGTTATATATTCCTTCTGTTTTAAAAGTGTGTATTGAAGATTCTACATATGTTGAACCTTCAAAGTAATCTTATCTGTAGGGCCATTTATGTAGGAAAGAACAACACTACCTAATGGTGGCTCATTTTCGTTCTCCTTTGGCGGAATTGGATTACTTATTCTTTTAATGGAACGCGTAATATCTTCAGTGGAATGGCCATTCCCTCTGAGAGTTTCGGTTAGCTTCGATGTTTCCGATGTTAGAGAATCTTGATCAGAAATCGAAATAGCTCTGAATACTAGTGAGTCAATAACCGTCTTTGTGTCTTTTGTGCTGCATAGAGATGGGAATTTGTAACGTCACAGTCATCATGGACGGAACGGAATACGTGGAAAAGGTAACTCAACTTTTGGATTACAACACATGTAAGATTATGCAGGCAGACCCTACAGGTAGGATAGATTAACGCATCCAGTCTACCACCAGCGAAGAATAAATCATTAAAACCAAGCAGCTAAAAGATTCCTAGGTTCTCCGATCTCGAAAAACAGATTATTTTATAAAAAACTCTGCACATTTCGTTGAAAAACGAAAGTAATCCAGTTGGATCCCGAAGATATTTTGGTGAGTTTCAATGTAGAATCACTATACACAAATGTTCTTGTCAACGACTCAATTTCCATTCTATAGTGGGAAGCTTGTCTTACATCCACTTATTTAATTTTTCAAGGAACTTTTCAAAAACAAACTTCAGGAACAGCTATGGGATCACCTCTATCACCTGTGATGGTCAATATCTGTATGGAAGCCTTTGAGGGTATTATTGTAACATCCGCTCCACTAACACCAAAACAATGGTTTAGATACGTAGATGATAGTTTTGTTGCTTGGCCTCATGGACAGGATAATCTCCTCATAGCTCTAGACCAGTTTATCAACAACCTCATAATATCAAGTTCATTAGGACATTCTGTGTATAATAAACCGAATCATACAAATAGACACTTAAATACAAATTCCACCACCACCCAGCACAAGAGAAATTGTTTATTAACTATTAACTGACTAGTATTCAGAGCTATTTCAATTTGTGTTCAAGATTCTCTAATATCGGAAACATCGAAGCTGACGGAAGGTCTCAGAGGGAATTGCTATTGCACTGAAGATATTACACGTTCAATTAAAAGATATAGTAATCCAACTCAGCCAAAGGAAAATGATAAAGAGCCACCATTAGCCACTACAGAGAAAATACAATCTTCAATATACGTAAGATGACTGGACAATGCTTGCTATCCCCGAAAGTTAGTGTACATTTTCAAACAGAAGGAGTATATTAAATTTCTTCCCTGTGGAGAAGTGTATGTAGGAGAAAGAGGACGTTCAATACCAATTAGACTTAAGGAAGATTAACAATGTATTAAAAAGAAACAAATTGTTCAATCTGCTGTAGCATTTTTATGGTATTTTCCTTAGGAGTAACTGGTTTATATGCAACATTTACATTTATCTTTCTTAGAAAATATCTATTTTTTACTGAATTTAGATAAGATTTAGTTTATTTTGAAAATCATCTTTATTTAAAGGAATTTGGTAATTTGAAGTGTATGTTGGTTTGTGAAAAACAGAAAAAATATGATTGTTATCATCATAAGGCTTAAATTATGGAATTTAATACAACAATTCCTTGTTGTATTAAATATATTTAGTTGTCTTTTTGTTCCAGTGAAACAGGCTAACTATAAATGTTTTACATTCTATGGAAAATCCAGTAACAAAATAGTCAATTTTCTAAGAGAACTAAATGTAAATGTTGTTTATAAAACGAATGACTCTTTAATAAATTTCATAAAAAATAATAAATCAAAAATAAATGTAAATTAATAATCAAATGCCTATAGATTTGTAAAGATTGTCCAAAAACGTACACAGGGCATACAGATAGAAGTTTTAACAAAAAGATAAACGAGTATTGCAAATGTTTTGTTAAGGGGAATGACCGATCTAATCGCGCTAGTAATTTACTTAATTGCAAACATCATTTTAATGAAACTTTTAAAGTTTTACATATAAAAAAAGGCATAAAATAATTTTACTGGAAACTTTAGAAATTAACAAACTTAAACATATAGGTCTATTACTTAACAATCAGACTTACCTGAATAACTCGCCTCTAATAAATATTGTTTGTTAACATGTATCAACCGAAGAAGACACAGTCATATTTTGGCTAAGGATTTTTTATTGTTATTTGGAATACGTATATATATATATATATATATATATATATATATATATATATATATATATATATATACAGTGACCGTCTAAAGTCCGTTCCCCCCCTACTAATTTTTGAGCCAACTCGTATATCGCAACGAAATTTTGAGGGCTTAAATAGGAGATGAAAAGCTATTTTTTTATGAAGAAATGATAGCTAAAAGTTATAAAATGGCGGCTACGCGCCATCTTGAATTAATATTTTAAATACAACACCCCGCATATTATTCCATTTTCAAAATCTGCTCATTATTCTTAACATTTTTCTCCAATACACTTTATTCCTAAATGTAATTGCTTTCGAAATAATGACGTTTGAAAATTGACATTTTGGTCATTTCAAATTCAATCAAAAATACGATCAAGTTTGCGTTGGAAACAAAATCGTTATCGCGGTAACATCTTGATAACTAACTGTCAAATAATCCGTTCAGCATCTTAATTATTTTATGAAAAGTGTGACCATGGCTCGCAGTTTACACGATAAATTTGAAGCAGTTTAGATTTTTGGAGAAGCTGGAAGAAATTTTCATCTAGCAGTCCGTATGTTTAACGATAGATTTCCCGAAAACCCTATTTCGCGGTCATATTTGCGCAAACTTTTAAATAAGCTCCAAGCAACTGGTACGATGAAAGATGCTCGAAGATCAGGAAGACCACCTCTTTCAGAAGAAAAAAAAATTGAAATTGTTGCTGAAATGGTAATTAATCCCACTCAATCGACGTCTGCAGTTGCTGAATCCTGCGAAGTAAGTTCGAAAAGTGTCCAAAGAGTCCTAAAAAATGAAAAATTTCATCCCTATAAAATGAAAATCCTGCATGCTCTCACGGAGGATGATCCTGACCGGAGTGTTGAATTTTGTGAGTGGTTAACAAGAAAAATTGAAGGAGAACGATCCTTCCTAAAACGTGTATGTTTCGCAGATGAATGCACGTTTTTCCTTAATGGAAAAGTCAACAAACAGAACGTACGATACTGGAGCGATACTAATCCGCATATTTTTAGAGAAAGGCATACCCAGTTTCCTGAAAAAGTTAATGTTTGGACGGGGATTTTGGGCTACCACGTTGTTGGGCCGATTTTCATCAGAGGCAATCTTACAGGAGATCTTTACAGAAATCTTTTAGAAACTGAAATTGAACCTCGAATAAGACAAATTGTATTAAACAATCAGGAAGAGTTTGAAAATCGTGAAATCATATTTCAGCAGGACGGAGCACCTCCCCATTTCTATCACATGGCTAGAGAGTTTCTCGATACAAACTTTCCTGGGCGATGGATAGGTCGCAGGGGAAGTACAGAATAGCCACCAAGATCTCCGGATCTTACCCCTCTAGATTTTTTCCTTTGGGGATATCTGAAGTTAAAAATCTACGCCACTGAATGTCAAACAATAGAAGAGTTGGAACGCAGAATAAGAAAAGCATGTGAAGAAATAGATGAACAGACTTTCATCAACGTGAGAGAAGCTATTCATAATAGGGCACTTTATTGTCAAGATTTAGGAAGGGGCCACATCGAACACTTGATAAAATAATTATTGTTGGGGTTAAATAAGTGTTATTCGAAAATGAATAAAATATTTTTTTACCAACTAATTTGTTTTCCTTGTGAATTTACAGAACAAATTCGTAACCTTCAAGATTTTCCGGTAAGTGGTACTGTTTATCCTTAAAATACTGTCTTTACGCCTCTTATTAGTCGAATTCATTAAAAGATTTAACTACAAATGAATTAAAAAATTTAGTTAGCAGAATTTTTTATCGAAAGTGACTAAAACCATTACTTCATTTTAAACCGGATTTTCAATTTTCAAACGTCATTATTTCGAAAACAATTACATTTAGGAATGAAGTGTGTTAGAGAAAAATGTTAAGAATAATGAGCAGATTTTGAAAATGGAATAATATGCGGGGTGTTGTATTTAAAATATTAATTCAAGATGGCGCGTAGCCGCCATTTTATAACTTTTAGCTATCATTTTTTCATAAAAAAATAGCTTTTCATCTCCTATTTAAGACCTCCAAATTTCGTTGCGATATACGAGTTGGCTCAAAAATTAGTAGGGGGGGAACGGACTTTAGACGGTCACTGTATATATATATATATATATATATATATATATATATATATATATATATATATATATATATATATATATATATATATATATATATATATAGCAGCAGCAATTCATTAAAACTTGTACGTATTCAAACCCACCAGTATCATAACAATTGTTGATCCTGCCAAATATTCTAACCTTATTTTATATATTTTAGTGTTGTTGGACACCAAGGTGTTCCCTTACATTTAGCATACTCTGCTAGTAAGGCTGGGGTTATTTCACTTACCTATCCTCTAGCAAAAGAATTAAGCAGTTATGGGATTCGCGTGCTGGACATAGCACCAGGTAAGCATATTCTTTTAAGTTTCTAAATATTTATTTTCTAAGTTTTTTCACATTATTCACTAAGCGATCAAGGCAAGTCGAATATACGTTGTTATTATGGTTACACATAATATTGTCATTTCACTTTTATTCTCACTACTAAACAGAATTTCAATTAAGTAACCACAAACTTTAATTAGCAAAATACTAACGTAAAATTTTTCACTCTGGTTCCCTTGCTTTTACAATTTTGGTTTTCAGAGAGATAGATTTCTTAGATATTTTTATCTCCCTAACTATAACTGTTCAGCAAAAGTGACGTTTTTCCTTGAAATGATAAATTCTGAGAGAATGTTACTTTGTTTTAAAGCACCTTAAAGTCCAGTTACAACATATCACTTTTTGAGTTCATATGAGTAGTTTTTTTGAAATTACGGTATAAAATAAATAAAAATTTTGATATTCGATGCTTTAATTTAGTTAATCTTATATAAGAGTCTACCAACAACTTCCGTACAATATCACAATCACTGTTCAAAAGTTTTTCGAACATTGCGTCTAAAGAAGTCAAATCAGGTTACCGCGGGGGTCATTTAATTCGACTTCTTCCAGTCCTTCTTTAAGGAGAACCTATGTCCAATTAATGCCTTCCTGAAATTGCATAGTTTAAGTAGCATCAATAGTTTAAAAAATGACATTTCTCCATAACAACGATCATCCTCCTTGATAATAGCTGTTAAAAACCGATCAGTACCGGTAGTTTTGCCGATTAATCGTAGCATTTAGAAAAAGTGAGCATTTACTTTGGAAACAAAATCTGGTTCGACAAGGATTATCTTCATTATAGACTCTTGCAGTAATTTATTTAAAAAAAAATTAAATTTGTTAATAATTGTATAGGAAACATCTGATACATCCGATATTTTCCATGTACTGTGGGATATATCTCATCGTTCCCAGAATTGATCTGTCAGCCTCTTTAGATCTTACTGCATTTTTGATATTAACTAGCTTTTTTATATCGCCTACATAAACATGGAATTCATTCCTATATGAATGCGCTTCGTTAAAAACTTCTGAATCAGCTTGTAAAGAATCATTCTTTTAGAAGAAACGAGAAATAACTTCAAACCTTTCTTCAAAAGAATCAAATCAGTTTCAAGCTTGGTGTAAAACGAACGATAATGTTTCCATTACCGAATAATATATTAAACAGTATTTTTGAGCACAGAGTGCAATTGTATTGTATATAGTAGATTTGCATTTTTGCACTCGTCTTAAAAATCACTGTAGTTATTGTTTTTGATAATTTCCAATGATGAGTTTTATTGATCATATGTTGTCTAATAATTGCTGAATGGGGAGAAATTATCTTTGTCTGTTAAAAATACACCGTATTTACTTCTCAGCACTGATATGGGCGGCAGCCGCAGTACAATGGCTTTGTCTTTAATCCAAGTCTAAAAATCGTAGATTTTGGAACTGAAACACAATTATATTCACCATCCTACAAGTTATAAGTATTTATATATACATCATTTAAATAAAATTAAATATTTAAAAACTAACATCCTTTTAACCTATTTGGTATAGTATTTTAACAAATTGTATTATCTTTATATACATTATAAATTAAATTAAGCGGCTCGCCTTCTAATTTCTTGCGGCTCCCAGAGGTAAAAGAAAATACTGTATTGTGCCGCGCCCCCGAATGAGACTCCGAGGTCGCTATCGCCACCTAGTTAGAAGAGATCCACCCTGTGAACTCGCGATCATGACCACACACAAGGCCGCTAGATGGTGTTGCATGTCTATTGAATCTTTCAAATGATCCTAAAAATTATCAATACTAGAGGTATCTACTAGTCCAGTCTCGTAGCTGCTTTAAATTTCAAGAGATTCAAAGTTGACGCGCTAGGCCTATATAAAGCCGGCATCACACGCCAGCGGCCAGTTCTAATTCCAAGAGAGAACGAAGCAGTACAAGCGAAAGAGTGCCAACTAGCTACCTGTGCGATAAGTGATTATAGTGAGTTTAGTATAGTGGGTTTTGACGCGTGTAATGCGGATACTATATTGTGGCGTGCAGTCGCGCAAGTTTAGTTTTGTCGTGGACATTTTTATCGGATAATTAAACTTGTTTCTTCTACTCTACCTTGACTTCAAAGGACAATTATGGCAAGATAAAATGAGAGCCCTAAAAAGTCAGCCTCAACGACAGCAAGATAGTTTTCCAAAGCAGAACATTGAAAAAAAAAGCAAGCGTGAAGGTTAGCTACATTATATTCGAAAAAATAGCTTTCAAATCAAAACATTTTACTGATGGCGAATTTATAAAGGAATGTGTGGAGGCCGCCGCTGAAGTATTGTGTTCGTCTCAAAAACAACTTTTTTCTAAAGTTAGTTTCTCTGGTGTTACTGTCGCCAAAAGAATAGAAGAGTTAGGGGCAGACAATGAAAATTCACTAAAAGAGCGTTCATCGAAGTTCGTATACTATTCACAGCACAGATTTAACCGCTATATTTATTCGGCGCATTGATAATAATTTTGACATCACTGAAGAGATTGCTGCCCTTTTTTCGATTAAATGAACTACAAAAGGATGTGATGTTTATAAGTGCTTGATGACAGTACTGAGACGATATAATTTAAAATTGACAAACTTTTCTACAGTTGTAACAGACGGTGCACCTTCCATGGTAGGAAAAAATGAAGGGCTCGTAGGTTTGATGAAAAAACAGCAGAAAGATCTTCTTTTGATGCATTACCATTGTATCGTTCATCAACAAAATCTTTGTGCAAAATCCACAAATATTGATGAGGTGATGAAAGTGGTCGTAAAAACTGTGAACTTCATTAAATCACGCGGCCTCAACCACAGAGAATTTCAAAATTTTTTACACGAAATTAATGCCATCTGATGTTCGTTGGCTGAGCAGAGGAAAAATACTATAAGAAGGAAATCGCTTTCATGGAAACCAAAGGGAAACCAGTTCCTCAATTTAGTGACCCCGACTGGCTGAGCGACTTTGGATTTCTGACGGACATCACACTGTACCTCAATGACTTGAACCAAACTAAAAAACCTACTTGACACTGTGAAGGTATTTGAGTTTAAACTGGATTTATGGAAAAATCAGTTGTTGAAAAAAGAGTTTACGCACTTTCCTAAACTGAAGATTTGCGAATGTAAAGATGTGGATAAATATGTCGCAGCACTAGATTTACTCAAAAAAAAGTTCCAGTCACGGTTTTCTGACTTCAGCGATAATGAAAATTGATGTAATCTCTTTACCCAACCATTCAGTGTATTCATTGAAGAAATGCCAGAAAATGGTCATATGGAGCTTATCGATTTGCAGTGTGATTCTGAGCTGAAAGACACGTTCGACATGGGTCTTCTTGAATTTATTCAAAATATGTCGATCAAAACTCATTTCCTGAAATCGGAAAACATACCCAGAAAATTATGTCTCTGTTTGGGGCACATATGTAAGCGAACAGCTGTTTTCTCGTATGAAGAATGTGAAGTTTAAAACAAGGTCGAGAGTTACAGACGCACATCTGGAAGAAAGTCTGCGAGTTGCAACTACAAAAGTAAAACCAAATATCGATACACTTGTCAAAAATCGCATTGATTGATTGAACTTTTTAAGCAATAAAGATTATTACACTTTGAAATCATATGTTTTTTATTTTATTGATATGGTGGTAAAATGACGTGGACCATTGTGGCCCGTCGCACGATGTGAAATCGATTTTTGGCCCTTGCACTGAAAAAGGTTGAAGACTCTTGAATTAAAGCTTACCGCAAATACTGTTTCCATAGACTACAAGAAGCATTTTCAACCCTATGTGTATGGATATGTTTTAAAAAAACGCTATTCATCTAATTTGAATCTGTTCTGAGGCAGATGCTACCAAGGAATCCCCACTGACATGTTAGCAATAATAGCTAGATTTTTAGGCCCTGTTAATAGGTTCAACACAAATTGGCAAAACTAAGGGGAGTAAATATAAGGTAGATTTAAATTTCTCATAATCTTCCTATTATTAACCCACAGATATATAGAACAGATGACAATCTCTTCCCAACTTCGCACCTTAAAACACTTCTTCAAGTATTACGGATTACAACATATTATTATACTTCAAAAGTGATTATGTCAATTTCTTCAGCAAAGAACCGATATACTCATTTTTAAGCAACTGGGGCAATGGGAAAGTTGATTTTACTTAACTGACCTATTTTTAGAAGAATTATGTTAAAGGTGTATTGTATGTTTAATATGAAGTCTAACAATCATAGCCAGACTTCATATTCGACATACCAAGTTGTTTTTATATAATATCTCAAGATATGTTTACTCTATAGCAATGAGCATTTAGCACGAAAGTGAAGATTATTAAGTCAAATTTTCAAAATATTAGATAATCTATATCATATCCAGTGGTGTGCGAAAACGTTCTATATTGGATATTTTAGGTCATAATTCCTTTCGCCGAGTGAATATTTGAGCCTTTGTAAAAAATTCTCATTGGTTAAAGTGACACGGTCAACCAATTTCAAGAAAAATACGATGGTAAAATATAAGATATAAAGTGAATACCGACCTACAACCAGTCTAAAATCAATACCAACAAATCAAAATTGTCTTGATTCAAATTCAGATTTGCTTGTTTACAAAAAACATGACTAAGCGTTTGTTGAAATTCTCATTTTACTTTTTTAAATTAAAAAAGTTTTAGAGAAAAACTCGAAAATGGAAAATTATGCATTTATTTATGGGAATGCTGATGTCTCGCTTGCGAAGCCTGAAGGTTATATAAAAACTCATACCCTGAAAGACGGATTCCATGAGTGCAAAGTTTTATAATTTACTTACAAGATTTTGTGAAACGGGGACTTTTACACGAAATAAATCAGCTGGAAGACCACGTACCACTGGAACGGAAGCAGCTGAGGAAAGGGTTTTAAAATGGTCGCAGCTAATCCAGGAACGAGTACCAGAAAAATTGGAGATCAACAAAGCATTCCAAAGAGCTCAGTTTTAAACATTTTTCATAAATTGTTTCTCTACCCGGATCCCCCAAAGAGTTCAAAACCCTACTATTATCATTGAAATACTTTTCACTGATAAAGCTGGATTTTCTAGAGACGGAATTGCCAATTTTTACATTACTCGCAATGGGCAGACGAAAAATCAAAATTGAAGCAAATTATAAAGAAAATGTATATCTATGTTTAGGCAGGAATATTGGGGACCATTTAATAGATTTTCTGAAAAATGTGTTACTAGACCAACTAGACGATGTACATTATGAATTAAGAAGAAATATGTATTTCATGTAATGTAATGACAATTACATCTTAGTGTGAGGGCTCAATTAAATCCCGTGGACTATTTTTTATAAGGCAGTTTAAAATCTAAAGTGTGTGATATGCCCGTTTGGTGTGTGTACGGCATGTGACGTTATACAAAACAGGCTGGTGTTTTCAGAATAAGAGACGATCTTTGAAAAAACAAGTACTACATTGAAATAAACGTGAGACATTTTTGTTAAAACCATTAATTTAATTAATTAAACTATTTATTAATAAATTTGTGACAAACACTGGTATTTTTATTCTTATTAATTATTTAGTCAATTTACGCAGTAATACAGTTAGATCAATTTTTCTCGAAAACGGTAAATTTGTTTACCGTTATGAATTATTACTTTCATTGTTAAGAGTGAACTGTGATCCAAATTAATTCAGTACATAGTCATATTATACATGTGTTACATATACTGTCTCTTCATTTTTATTGGACGCCATTTTGTTCCATCATATTGGATTCCTACCAATATGTATACTATTTCCTTTCTACCTGTACCACACTTGAACTTTTGGGCATAATTTAAAATAAATTCAATAAGTGTCCCATATTATTCACATTTAAATTTTCTGCAAAAATTAAACTTTTTTCCGTTGATTTTAAAAAAAATTTATTTATTAAATCGAAACCCATATTATCAGTCTTTAGCTACTCCGCTGGTCCGCAGGTATCCCAGACATTAAGTTTCTAAATCGTTTTCATTAACGATCCTCTTGTTGTTATGTTAGAGTGGTGTATTATTTGGGGTTAGGACCCAGTAAAAAAACAAAGGCCCCTTTTTAAATTGCCGTTTAACGTAAACGTTTCGCCAATTTACTGTTGCATCCTCAGGACACATAGATTTTATATCCTGCATGAAACCCATATTAGTCTTTACCTACTCCATTGGTCCCCAGATATTTCCTAACCCCAAATAATACACCATTCTAACATAACAACAAGAAGATCGTTAACGAAAACCATTTAGAAATTTAATACCTGGTAAATATCTGCGAACCAACGGAGCTGGTAAAAACCGATAATATGGGTATCATGCAGGATGTAAAATATGTGTCCTGAGGATGCAACAATAAAGTTGCGAAACGTTTAAAAAAAAACTTGTTTTTTTACTGGATCCTAACCCCAAATAATACACCACTCCAACATAAAAACAAGAGGATGGTTAACAAAAACCATTTAGAAACTTAGTATCAGAGAAATATCTGCGGACCAACTTAATAGGTAAAGACGGATAATATGGGTTTCATGCAGGATATACTATCTATTATATATATATATATATATATATATATATATATATATATATATATATATAATATACATATGTATAATATAATGTATATATTTATATATATATATATATATATATATCATTCATACTAAAATTATACCAGTTCGTTCCTACATAAAACTTGATTTTTGTGCGAAATTTCAGATAAATCTGATAAGTAGTTTTTAAGTAATATTTTTTTAACAATTCACCAGGCCGTCATTTTGTTTCGCCGCCTTGAATTGGTACCAAAATTTTATGTTTCATTCTTACGTAAATCTTGATTTTTGCGTAAATTTCAGGTAAATTGAATAAATAGTTTTCTTTAGTAATCATTTTCACTACGTCGTCATTTGTAACTTTTTAACATTGCTTTGAATTTCAGTTTTTAAATTTGATTTGTTTGGTATGGTAGCCAATAATTTTTTAAAAAACTACTTCTGGCCTTTAGGGCAAATAAAAATACGCAAGTCGTTCTCGAGAAAAAAAAACAAATTCTATTTTGATTAATTTCTCTGGCACCTCTGATCCAGTTTTAGTTGAGGTCAGAACTGCTCAAAAGGTATACAAAAGTAATTCTTTGGATCATATCAAAAAAAAGTTTTATTAAATATATGTCAGCAATTTTTCTATTTTTAAGATGCTAAATTAAAAAAAAATCTCAAAATTATAGCATTTGCGCACATTTTTGGGCAATTCTAACTCCACCTAAAACAGGGTCAAAGGTGCCACAGGCATGCATGGAAATAGATTTTTTTCTCGAAAATTACTTGTCATATCATAAAATACTAGGCATTTTTTGTGTTTTTTACTTGCCTTCAACCATATAGCTAGTTGTTTTTTTTAATGAGTGGGGTACTATTTTTTTATTAAGAAATATAGAGACGGTAACGCATACCTATGCCCATGAAAACTGCTGAATACTGTAAAAATATATACTGTAAATACCTATAAGGTTGTGCCAAATCTTAATCAAATAATTCTTATTATTTCGGAATTACTAGAGAAATGACAATTTTTTGTAAAACTTTAACACCCTGTATCTCGAAAAACAAATATCTGCATACCCATATTCTCATGAACTTTTTGTCTTATTTTCTTACAAAGAATCTCGGTTAAGTTCTTAAATATATTATTTACATATGATATTTAAAGAGCGCAAAATATTACCAGGACATGGGCGCCGATAACCCTTGCGGGGGCCCTGAATTTCCTCATCATAAGTACTCACAAAATTAATGTACTTGACTAATTTGTTTTTGGGCCAAGTAACGTAGGATCGGCCAATTGACTTTCGGTCAGTTGATTTTGGCTAATTCCCTATATTAATTGTAATATATACACTAAAATTAAGTTTCGTTTTCAGGGGTAATGGATACACCTATGATTACTTCAAGTGAGGACAGGACTAGATGGGTCCGCGATTTGTTGGTTTTTCCGAAGAGACTAGGAAAACCGGATGAGTTTGGAAATCTTGTAAAAACTATAATTCAAAACCCTATGTTAAACGGAACTTCTATTAGACTGGACGGGGCCTCAAGATTTTAAACTATCATGTTATAAAAAAAATGTATTTTAACGTTTATATTACAAGAAATAAATAAATAAGCCCCTTTATAATAAAGAATTAATTATTTAGACAGTATAATAATAATAACAAAAATCGGTAAATTCCTTTACCCAGAACTTCCCTCGTTATGAATTATTACTTTTATTGAAAAAAGTGAAGTGTGATCCAAGTTAATTCGGTACATATTCACAGTATGTATATATGTATTACATATACTGTCTCCTCATGTTTATTGGGCGTCATTTTGTTCCATCATATTGGATTTCTA
>JAUTXW010002780.1:372500-452500 GCA_030620095.1 Kuschelorhynchus macadamiae
TAAGCCATATTGGATTCGTACCAAAATATTACCAGTTGATTCCAAGATATTACTTGATGTTTTTTGCAAAATTTTAGATAAATTGGATGAGTGGTTTTTAATAATATTTTTTTTTTAAGATTTCACTATGCCGCCATTTTGTTTGGCGATATTGATTTTTACCAAAATGTTACCAGGTCATCCCCATATGACCCTTAATCTTTGACCAAAATTTGAAGTAAATCGGGTAAGTAGTCTTTAAGTTGTGCCTCGACTGACATACAGACCGACAGACGGACCGACGGAATTGATAAAACATATTTTTTGAGCATCTAGGGACGCTAAAACGTAAAGATGTGTAAAACCTGAGAGGGTGATTTTTTCACGATTACGAACATTTTATTTGGCCGCCATTTTGTTCAGCAATCTTAAATTAATACTTCTATTTTACTAGTTGATCCCTATACCACAATTAGTTATGGCACACAATTTCAAATCAAACCATTAGCAGTTTTTTCAGGCTGAATTTTTAAACATTTTACTATGCTGCCATTTTGAATTCGTACCAAAATTTTACCACTTGATTTCAACATAATATTTATTTTTTTGCAAAATTTGAGATAAATTGGATCAGTCGTTTTTAATAATAATTTTTTTAACATTTCACTAGGCCGCTATTTTGTTTCGCCACATTGGCTTTTTACCAAATTGTTACCAGGTCGTCCCCATATGACCCTTAATTTTTGACCAAAATTTGAGGTCAATCGGATAAGTAGCTTTTTAGCTACGCCGCGAACAGACAGACAGACGAAATTGAGAAAATATGTTTTTCGTCATCTAGGGACCCTGAAACGTGTAGATCTGAAAAAAAATTCGGAGAGTGATTTTTTTCGCGAATACAATACCTACTTCCCGTTTACGAGGAAAGTAAAAATTTTTTTCCTTTACTCGGAACTTCTCTCTTATGAATCTTTTCTTTCGTTAGGAATAGTAAAATGTAACCCAATTCAGTTCCCCACATAGTCATTTAGTATACTGTCTTTTCATACATTTCTATTGTGCGCCATTTTTCTCCACTATATGGGAATGTACCAATATTTTACAAGTTCGTACCTATGCCACACTTATTTTTTGGGCACGATTTAAAAAAATTGTTTTTTTTTACACTAACACTAATATTTTTTATATCGATTTCTTTAGACATTTTATTTGGCCGCCATTCTGTTTCTCCGTCTTCCCTTTTGTATTACAATAATTTTGGAATAAATGCCTGTTCTGCTTGTTGATAGATACCCTTCGTAATGTACGCACTAACAGCCAACTCAACCACAACCTCATCCTCAAGCCAGTTGCTTAAGATACTGACAAAAATTGAGACCTGAATATTGTCCAAACATTTTACCAACTTGAACTGGTACCATAACTTTATTAGTTTATCTGTATATCTCTAATGCTTGCACACAATTTAAAGTTAATCTAATAATTTTTAGAAATACTTCATATTCTTAGACCATAATATCGTAAAAATTCTACAACTTTTGTATTTAAAATTCTATAGTTAAAGATGTAACTATGTGTCAAAATATAAATGAAAGCCCTGTATCACAGTCGCATTTAAATATTTAGAGACATTACCTTTGATGATAACTGAGTTAAGAAACAATAGTTTAAGGGATATAAATGTTGAGAAAACAAATATGTTCAAAAAAATCACAATTTAGTGATATTCTAAAAATTATTCTGAACAAAGCCTATTAAAATGGGAAAATTGGGGGGTGGCTACTAGGACCACACATAAACCTTATAAAAACTGGCTTCAGGAAAATTCGCTAAATTTTATATATGTTGTACGTAGTTTTTGGCCTTTTGAACAAAAAATAACATAAGCACCTCAAAGTCGTTATAGAAACAGAATTGAATTTTGTTCTGCAGAAAAAATCGAGTAAAAATGTTTCTTGTTACAAAATACAGTTTTCACTTTGACTAATCTTAATTTTTCTAGACTTCAGTCAGTTATACAAAGTGACATACAGAACTTGTTTCAGTTACAGGTCCATTCAGTAATTCTTGGATATCTCGTAAGCTATTACTGATAGTGGAAGAAATCTATAAATAGGAAAGATACTTGGACACTAAAAGTGACTTGTCTAATTTATTAATTCCCACAGGTTGTCCTTAAAACACGGTATACGCTAAAACTTAGTTATTTTAAATAGAGCAGAGGAACCTGTGTATAGTAATATATTTTATGACATTTTTTACTAAACAGGTATTTCTCCTATATGCTACAAAAAATTATTACTTCTAAAAAGAAAAAGTGATTTTTTATTTGATATAATCTCAGGTTATTTATTTTTGCTGTCAGAAAAAAGTATCTTAGTTACTTTAGAGTAACTTAGTTAACTTTAAAGTATCTAAGTTACTGTGTCTTAGTTCCTTTATTTTTTGGCAAAAAGTAACTATTATCTTAAATACTTTTTAAAAGGAACTGAAACATGTAACTGAAAAAAGTATCTTAGATACCTAAAAGTATCTTAGATACCGAGAAGTAACTTACATACCGAAAAGTATCTAAGATACCAAAAAATGACTAAGTTACCGCGAGAAGAGGTCTTTTATATATTATATTTATTATATTTTATTATTATTTTATATATTACAAGGTACGACTTTTTGTTTTGGTTTTATCACTGTGACTAGCCTCCCGGCTGCGATATTCATATGAATCTCAGCTGATTGTTGACATCATGTGACGTCACGATTAGCCGGGATTTATAACAATCCCGGCTAGAGGTTTTATTTGCATTCGCAGTAATAGCGGCTAAAAGCAAGTGGGTTGTTAGATTAAAGTTTTGTATTGTTGGTACTATAGTGTTTTGTGAAATTCTATTTTAACAGATTACTAGACGGTAAATATTCAATTTAACCTGGAATTAAACTCTATTCGAACAGTTCACACTGCCTAAATAAGTAATGTGTGTTGTGCCTTCTAAAAACGAACCACGCTCACCGTAGTCTCCTAACTGTCGACAGTTTTTCCTCAAATGTTTATATTATACTATTTTACGGGGTAAGGAAAAGGTACCTTTTTTAAAATAGAACTCTGTTATATACAGAGTAAGCTGAGAAAATAGTTTTGTTGGTTCAAATATTTATTTTTTATTTATTTTTACCAAAAGCTGTAGGTTATTGAAAACAAATATTATTGTTCTAACAAAAACGCGGTTATTGGGGTGTTTTATAAGATTTATTATAAAAAAAATGATAGTTTTTAAACTTCTGACACATTTTTTAAGCTTAAATAAGAATTTTCTTGCAGAGTTCAAGGGAAACAGCTTTATAATGGCCTCTTTGTGCATGTATACAGGGTAATATTAATTCCGATCCAGGATAATAATGATATTGTTACACACTGTAGTCAGAATCCCTGGATCTTTTCTCAATTCCGTCGGTCTGTCTGTCAATACATACCTCTTCTATTAATCATTTATTGTTTTTTTAAGTGTGTTGTGTTTACAGGGGGTTGTATCTTGGGTTTATGTTAACAATCTTAAAAATACCATTGTCGCTAATTCTGGAGTCATCAATGTTTAAACATATACACGAACAAAGAAAAATATGCTTTATTGCCTCAGTAATACTGTTACAATTTTATGGACAAAGCGAAATTTACCTTAAAAGAAAAAAAAAACAAAAACAATGAAAAGACGAAATATTAATATTCTTAATTATTAATATATTATTATATTAATCGAAAAAAAATCATATTTTTCGATAGGTCAATGCAAATACATAAATTGTAAATATAACATTTGTTAGGACGTAACATTTGTCGTAAGGCGGTTAATGAATCCAAGTGACCTTAACAATTAAAATTACGCGACCTAAAACTCAATTTTGTTTTTTTATACAAGCAAAATAAGTGAAGTTAAACAAAAAATGTACTGAAATTATAAGTAATGAAAGTGTATTAAAAAAAAGAAAATTATAAATAAACATACATATTTTCTTTTTTCCTAAATTAATAAAGATAAGAAATACATTATCTAACCTAATACTTTACGAAACTTAATACATAATATACAAAACAACTAAAAAAGTATCTTATTAAGTATCTTAAAATGTAACTTAAGTATTTAAGTTCCTTTTTTAAAGAGCAACTAGATAGCCAAAGTAACTTCGGATACTTTTTCAAGAAGTAACCTATGTAGTAACTAGATACTTTGCCAAAGTATCTTTGACAGTTGATACTTATATATAAATTTATACAAAGGGGTCATAATTGAATATGCAGTTTTTTTTTAATTTTAAATATATGAGTTAGATAACTATATTGCTATCATTACTATCAGTATCAGTCTCTTTTCGATATTAATATAGTACACCAAATGTGCGTTAAATATAAAATTTTTAGAAGTTTCGTTTTTGATCTAATTATTTTTAATTTAGTATTTACTTAGATTTATACCAAAAATTATTAAGTATATATAAAAAAGCCACCCAGGAGAAGGCAAGTACTTCAAATTCTGTGGGTGCAAATACCGCATCAAATGCTTGATCATTTCTTGGCAACTATGCCAAGAAGTATTGAAGCATTTACCGTGGAAGAAACACCAAGTATTAGTGTTTAATTAATTTAATTTTAATACTTTTTTCCTTAATGTTATTTACTTTTATTTACTAGTTAGTGTGGTTAACTTTAATTTTCCAAAATTGTTATACGTAAGTATTCTTTTAGTTTTGTTGGATTTTCTCGGCAAATTTTAGTAACTTGTTCCATTTATTTTGGAGAAAGCGAAGAATTTGTAGTTAACATGTTTCTATCATAACCTGTAAACCACCTTGTATACTTTTTTTTATATTCAATTTTGCTAATATCCAGGGACACATATAAATGTTGCTGCTAATTTTTATATGAATGAAAGTTAATATTAAATCAAATAAATATTGATAATTAATAACAAAAGTTCTAACAATATAATTTTTAACCCACACTGTATATTCGGTATATATTGCTAAAAAACACTGATAGGCAATTTTAATTTATCACTTTAAATTTTTGAAATATTGTTATATAGTTATTCTTTGGGCATTTTGGCCACTGGAAAAAAAATATTTTTATTTTTTTATCGGTTTTCTACAGGTACGTCATATACATTGAAATATTATCAATAAATAACCCAAACATTTTATAAATATGTTGCAAAAAAATCTCTTTATAAAAGAGAGATAAAGTTAATATTTAAAACACTAAGACAAATTTTTTAGCAAATTCGTGAGAGAGTTGTACTGCACCAATTTACATGATTTTTTTTTAAATGATCGTCTGTTTATCGAGACCCTTCAGCACTATTTTTTGTATTGTTTTATTGCGTATTTTACCTCTAAAACCAATATGTTGTTCTCCTAAAACATTTCTGGACGATGCGATGAATGCGTCTCATATTCTCATAGTTCCATTGGATACTCATCGCGCTAGCTAACGGAAAAGGCACAACAAGGTCTGCCGGACCAGCTAGTAATGTTTAATTCTATATATTTAAAAAACTAGGACAGATTTTTCAGCAAATTCGTGTTTGGTTTGAAGGACACTAGATTTTTTTATATTGTGTAATATGTAAGTATAGTAAGAACATAGATATGATATCCAAATTAATAATCGATTTTCCTCTTAGTAGATTTTTCAACGCCTATGTACGACAAGCGCATACGCTGCTTTTTATACTCAGTATAAATTCAGCATTGGCGTGGGGTGCACGAATTTTGGTCAGAGTGTTAAGAAGGTATTAAATTAAGGTGTGTTTTGCTTCGTTTGCAGGTTTATTCAAGTTTGTAGTATTTGTTTAAGCTATATAATATGAACAATGAGGCAGGTCCTTCGGGCATAAAGCGGCCTAAATTGCGTGTTAAAAATAAATCTAAACTGTCAGACAGTGAACTGGAATGGTACCTACATAATAGTGATGATGAAAATTGGAAGACAGTGACTGGTAGGATAATGACAGTAGTGATGCGCATTCTATACGTGAAAACAACGTGGATGAGAATAACGACAGAGGTAAATATTTTTAATGCTTTTTTTTTAATGTTTGTTTTATAGCGGTTAAAATATTTAGATGATCAAGACGGTGCCGATAACTCAGATACAGAGCGCCAATCTTGACGCCTGTGCCCGGAGTTCCAAACTGGCAAGCTTCGTCTGCAGGGTTGAAAGATATTGTTTTTTAAAACATAATGAACTCTGGGCAAATGGGAATGAGCCAATAGACTATATTTTGCTGTTGTTGGACAACACACCATAAAAGTTCGTAAAATATGTACTTTATCTCTATTTTTTTCTATATTTTGGAATATTTTTTATGCTAGAATGTCTTGTTTTTTTCTTAGATTAAGTTTTCAATTTTTTGTAAAACAGTTCTGATATTGTTGTAAGCTTATTTTACTTTCTGTAGTTTTTTTTTTAATAAACAATGCTTTGTAACCTTCCTTCTGAGTCATTTATTGCATCAAATACAGTGTCGCCCTTAGGCAACATCAGCACTAGAGCATAAACACTGTCCTACAGTGCTGCTGACATTATTGACAGGTAGGGGACGAGAAATATATTGCTAATACTCTTTTAATACTACCTCGTGGTCAAAACTAGTAGTAGCTACGAAAAATGGTTCACCTACTGGCAAATAAATTGTAATGACGCAGCGAACGTGTTAATCGACTGATTAAACCAAAAAAAAAGTTTTATATTTTCATAATCGATTAATTGAATATTTAAGAAATTCATATCGATTATTCGACTTTAGAAGAATTTGATATCGATTATTCGATTTTTTTCATTCATCTCATATATAATTTCATATATCGACCAATTAATGTTGTTTAATAAAATATATAGTCATTTATTAATTATAGACTTATTTGATCGAGGTTTTGATTAAATGCTTTAAAAAAATAAAATAAAAAATCCTATGAGAACGCTTATTTATTAAAAACAATAAATAGAAAGTTTTTAAAAATTCCACACATCCGCTTTCGGTTATTTTGCAATTAAAAATTACTTGTGACTTCCTTTTTATTTCCCTTCTAAAACTAAAAAGGAACCCTCTGAGATTTTTTCAGATTTTTGCGTTTTAAGGTCCCTAGATGCCGAAAAACATTTTTTTCTCGATTTTGCCTGTTTGTGTGTTGGCGGCATAGCTACTTACCCGACTGACTAACTTTGGTCAAAAATTAAACATTGAAAAGACCTGGTAACATTTTGGTGTCATTCTCTGGAGGACTCACACTATTATCAGATGATATAACAATTTTATGGAGCATTAGGGATCCACAGATCTTGGAAACATCTGTAAGCAAGGACCTAATTATAGTTAAGGAGTGGATGGATGATAACTATCTGAAATATCTCTAAGACAAATATCCTGAAATTTAACGTTAAAACAAATTATGTATATCTGGACTCGGAAATAATGACTAGCGTTCAAGCAAACAAATTTTTATGAGTATATATTGATGGTAAATTAAAATTTCATTCCCATGTAACTATCCTACCTAACAAATGAGCTAGAGGGTGTTTTGCATTGAGGGTTATAGTTCAAGAGCTAGATGTCTGTATGACACCAAATAAATACATTGCTATTATTGATTCACACCTATGTAATAAAGCATGCTTTTAAAACAACTTTTTAATTCTTAAAAAATCAACTTTAAAAAAGCACGTTATTTAGTTGACTTTAAGTTGTACATAAAAATTAATTATTGTGGTAAGAGATAATACGTACGATAATATGATACGAATTCAACAAGCCGGAACAATATGGCGGTCTTATTCCATTTATTTTAAATTATACCCAAAAATCAAGTACGGCATAGGTAGAAACTGGTTAAATATTGGCACGAATCCAATGTGGTGGAATAAAATGGCTCACGATAAAGATGTGATGAAAATCAATATGTCCGAAACTAAATTAGGTCACACTTAACTATCCTAATAAAAGAAAAAACGCATAACAAGAGTAAAGGAAATTTGCCGATTTTTAATTTTTCTTGTGTAATATTTAAAGACGTCTGTCATGAAAATCAAAATTAAGCGATAGCATAAGATAGACCTAATGAGCCCCTTACTAGGGAAATTCATTCACTTGCATAGTAATTCACCTGAATGAACCTGTAAAAAGATTGTCTATAAAGAACACACGCTGCAATCTTGTCAAGCCCAAAGTTTAACTAAAGTCATCAAAACCAAGGAAAGTTTTGCTCGGAATTGTTACCTAACGCAATTAATGAGGCCAACTTATAAAATAAGCATTTGTCATTTCTATATTAAGAATGAGAATCTATTATTCGATTTTCGGAAAAATTGACTACCCCTAAATGGGATTATTATTATTATATAGGAGAGTGGGCGATTCGCAAGAAACATATTATTAGTGGTAATTACCTCAATGTTTGTTATAAGTGATGTAATGACTCTAATGAAAACTCATGAAAATATACTGTTACTCAATATAGGATTCTAGTACACTAAACATTGTAAATGTTACTAATTATAAGAACTTTAGATTTAGCAAAATTAGTACTGTTAACCTGTTGTTTCAAGAAATGGAAAGTGCGTTTAACAAGTGTGCTAAACCACAGACTTTTCTGTGGCTAAGCTGACAAATGCTTATGAGCATAGTGATGGAAAAGAGGTCTGTCAGGTCTCTAAAAACAAACATGTGTGCCACAAGTCTGCACTAGGCATTGTTTGTAGTGAGACTGCACATAAAAACAATTCTAATATTTTTTTTTAAAGCACTTTTGAATAAACACCTGAGAAACTATCTAAAGTTTAACCATGCCAATAATTATTATGGCAATCCTTTTATTTGGTATTGTTTATCAAAGCTGGTCCATATTTTTCCGATACACTACATTTATTAAATGTTTAAATACCAGTATAGCTAAAGCTACTATATTATAATATAATAATCTATATATTTAGAGCACTAAGCCAGATTTTTCAGCAAGTTCATGAGAGAGTTGTACTGCACCAATTTACATAATTTTTTTTAAATGTTATTTTTTGCATTGTTTTATTGCGAATTTTTCTATAAAACCAATATATTTTTCTTCAATAACATTTCTGGATGATGAATGTGCCCCATATTCTGATAATACCACTGGAAACTCATCGCGCCATCTAACAAAAAAGGCAGAACAAGGTCTGCAGGGCCACCTAGTAATATAGAAAACGACTTAAAATGCTTACACTAGTTTACAGCCATTATGCGACTGTGGGGTAAAAGCACATTGGGGAGGAAGATTTAGTATGATGATAAGGAAAAACATTATCCGAAAAGTGATGAAAAAGCACCGAATTTAATTGAACAAGCTGAATTAAATGATCTAGTTTGGGACCTCCACTTGTCTAAAGGGCATGCTGAAAGTAATAGGTTCAAAATTATAACAATGGCATTTACTAGCCACTGGAACCAAAGTTTCAATATTTAACAATATTTAGGAACCGTAACTAGGCGCCATCCTCGATTTTTAGATTTTTACTAGGCAGAATAAAATGGTGTTTGTGTTGATCCAAAAAAATTAGAATTTGCACATTACTCTGACGAATGGCGCTTATTTATAGATTCTTCTAAAATAAGTTTAAAAGCAATTCTGCTCCATGATGGCAACAAAAGACTCTCTATTAATCTTGCGCATTCAGCTGACATGAATGAAACGAATACGAAGTATGTCACTTATTCTAAATGCAATAAGCAATGATATGTAAAAATGGCAGATATGTTGTGACCTAAAATCATAAGACAGTTATTAAAGCTTCACGTTGGTTTTATCAAGTATTGATATTTTCCTTATCTTTGGAACAGTAGAGCAACACAAGGCCATTACCGAGAAAAAGAATGGTTTCAGAGAAATCAATTTATTCCAGGCAAAGCTAGCGTAAAGAATATACCTGTTGTTGATCCTAAAAAAGTTCTGGTACCTGCATTAGATATTAAACTGGGATCGATGAAAAATTTCATAGAAGCGTTAGATATAGAAGAAGATGCGTTTAAATACTTTAAACAAAATTTTCCTAATTTAAGAAACGCTAAGTTTAGGGAAGGAATACTTGTTGGAGCACAAATTAGAAAAATACTAAGGGATGAAAAGTGTGATCAAAAATTAGTGATGTTGAATTTGCTGCGTGGATGTCTTTTAAAAGAATTGTTTGTTGTTGTTTTCAGGGAACAAAAAGTAGAAAACTACAAAAAACTTGTAGAACTACTTGAAAACTACTGCAAAATGGGCTGTGGCATGTCTCTTAAAATACACTTCTTGCACTCCCATTTAAATTTTTTTCCGAAAATTTGGCTGCGTTTAGTGACGAGCAAGGAGAAAGGTTCCACCAATATGTACTAATAATGGAGCAACGCTACCAAGGCAGATAGGAACCAGCAATGATGAGGCGTTATTGTTGGTTTCTTATGAGAGAAAGCGATCAGGAATATAAACGAAAGTTAGTATTTGGAAAAAAAATTATCTACAAAAGACTTACTATAAATCTATTTCCATGTGTATTTTTGCAAATAAAACTTGTTATTCTTAGAATATTTTGATTTTTTTCTTGGTTTGAGCTTATATATAAAAATTTTGGAATAAAATAAAAATAACTTATGCGTTCTATAACTCAAAATATATACGTGATGGACAATTTTGGTTGTTGAATTCGTAATCAGGATGCTTTAAACTCCCCCATTCAATAACATCAGTCTTATTTTTTTTCGTATTTGTTGAATAGTGCTATTAATATTGAATTAGAATATCTAAAATATTATTATTTTGTAATATTACTTATACTTTATACCTATGGGAAAATAGAAAATATTTAATAAATCTAATAGTGAAGTAAGCAACTATATTGATTCATAACATAACCTTTTAACTTTTGACTTAAAGACTGGAAATTGTATTTTTAATTTATCGTTGAGAACGTAAAATAAATATTAGGAGCACAAAAGGGCAGTTCATATCGTATTATTGTAAAATAAGAAATTTGTTTTCCATGTATATGTTTGTATTGTGTGTGTATCCTCTGAAGTTTGATCAATAAAATAAAGGAATATATTTTGTATTATAGATAGACCTATCTTACGAAGACATTTAAACAATCAAATTTTAATATGCGTGTTCCAAGTACAATAAACAAAAATTGTCTGAAAACCTACGAACCTCACAAAAATTACGCAAAAAGGTGGCGAAATAGAAAAATTCGGAGTTTTAGCATTGGAAATTGGGACGAAAAAATCCCTAAGACGCTACACGAACTTTGTATTGAATGTATTGCCAGCAACTGGACAGGTATGTTTTAATGTCAAATACTTCGCAAATTGTAGCAGGGTTATCGAGCGGTTATTTATTATACGTAATTTCTTTATTTATTTTATTTATTTATTTGATACGTAGCGCGCAACTCTATCACAATACTGAAATTAGCTAAGATATAATAAGTAAAATCAAAGGTATTCTGTAGGCTTCTTCGTGAATTATAATTTACAATGTAACGAATTATAATTGTTAGTACAAATTGAATTAAACATCTTATCTCACCAATTCTACGACCATATAAACTCGTACAACAGAAAACTGCAACAACGATGGTATCTTCTTCTTGAATATATATTTATTTTAACTAGCTTACTAACTAACTAACAGGTGGTTTATTTAAATAAAAGATTTTGTTTTTAAAAATAACTTAAAAATCTATTAACAAAAGTAAAGGAAGTGAAATACTGTACAAAAATAATACTTAAACCTAATAACAAAAAAAGTATTTAAATCTAGAAAATGAGGGAATTATCTAAAAATCCCCAACCTTAGTACAAAAAAAAAAGAAAGCAAAATTCTTTAGATAAAACGTAAATTTAACTCTTGTAAACAAGTTACTCCCCAAATAAATCATAGAAGGAAAATAAAATATCTTTGAAAAATCCCTGAACTTTAATATCCCACTGTATACGTAAAGCCCCATAAACCACCACAAAAGAAGAATTTAAGATCAACTATAAGAAACAAAACTCTGACACAGACTGACTTTTAGTCTTCCCGTAAAATACAAAGTTAGCTCAGCTATCACCAGATCCACCCCTTAGACCAATCCTCTCTGATGATATTAGTCAGGACGAAACGAATAAAGCTGTGAATGATGAAGCCTAAGTCCCTATTCTATACTTTAAGTTCAGAACTTCGTCTTAGAGGTGTCACCCATGATAATAAAAAGTTATTAAATCGATTAAAATAATATTCCCTTCAATTCTTAGTTCAAGATTACGTATATAATTTAATATATATGCCTATACTAACATGTCCACATTATGGGTCCGAAAAGTCATGGCGAAAAAAAGGCACGAAAAACCCTTTCAGTTTATCTTTTCTGCAGAGAAAATTATGCCCCAAAAACATAGCTCTTCGGTAATGTTCCTATTACAAAGTACTCTATTGGATTTTTAACATAGTAAATTGACCATTTACTATCATTGCGACGAACCAAATAAAATGTTTCAATTAATATTTGCGTCAAGTTACATAAAACGGGCCAAAGAAAGATTCCCAGGGACAGGGGGTCATATGGGTCCATAAACTCTCGAAGGGAGGTATAAGGCACTTAAGAAAGTTTATCCATAAATCTATCTATACAGTCTAAAATATAGCGTTTGGGATATATGATATTTATTACTTTGTTTAGGTTTTAAAATTCTCGAAACTAATATTAGACAAATCCTCTTATAATTCCTTTGAAATAATCAAGCCTGTTTAAGCGTTAACGTTAGAACCAACAGCTTCAGTAAAATATTGTTTGAATTATATTTAGAATATATAAACATATATACTCTATACCGTTGTTATAGTCTATACTGTTACAAAATGTACTCAGAAATTGGCGCTTTCAAAAAACATCTTGTCCTTATAGACTTTTTGATTATTATTATCAGTTTATGAAAGTATTTGTACAATTACTATGTGTCTATAAAAACTTAAGGTAAATGATATAATTTCTTATGCTTGCTTAAATAATATTGTTTATATTATGTATCGAAACATTCCGTAGACAGACTAGTCTACATGTTCAGGTATGTAATTATATTAAATATTTGCTTCAATTAATTTAAAGTTAAATATTTTTATTCAGTTGCGAAAAAACCAAAACAGATTTTTGTTTATCAATCTAAACGCAACAAATAATCTGAACACATTTAAAAGTTTTCATTTAGTCGCAAATGCTAAATATCGGAAAGGATCTCCAGAATCTTCTCCAGGGAGGAGACACTTAAGAGTCATAGCAAATATAGATTAGTATTGTGAGCAAAAATGCAATAAAATTGACAAACTTAACACATTTCTATTTTTCAATAACTTCTGATCAATCCATCTAAATAATATCTCTGAATTAGATAAAGAGAATCAAATGCAGTTTTTTGCTTATAATAAGCTATTGAAGTAGTTAAGCCTGAATCTAAATAAATATGTATTTATTATAGTGGAAAACCTGCTGATAAAGTTACTTTTTCCCCATATAATTCCATATAAATATTCGTTAATTATGTAACTCCAGCTTTAACAAAAAGTAAACAGGCTGGAAATTAAAGTTAATGTATTAAAATGTCTAACATGAGTTCCAATTTTTTTGTTGTACATATGTTGTATAGTGACCAAAAAGACGATATTTGTAAACGAATTATATTTTACTAGAAATACTACCCATGGGATTCTACATTCTACATATCAG
The DNA here is from genome assembly GCA_030620095.1 of Kuschelorhynchus macadamiae. Classification (NCBI taxonomy): domain Eukaryota; kingdom Metazoa; phylum Arthropoda; class Insecta; order Coleoptera; family Curculionidae; genus Kuschelorhynchus; species Kuschelorhynchus macadamiae. Next base: position 386,242 of record JAUTXW010002780.1, read on the forward strand.
CGGATGTTCATTATTTTAAGATTATAGTTCTACCGATGGAAATTAGTATTATGTACTACTTTATAGCTAATATATGATTCTGGCTGGAATCTAAGTCACTTAACGCACGTAATATCCAAACAAAAAATGTTTAATTCCATTTTTTATCAATTCTGTAAAGTCACAATTTTTTGAATTATTTTTTATTCTTAAATTGCAAGGAAACATAGAAAATATTTTTTTAAATCACTGATTATTGTATTTTGAGATCAGAATCTCATGTATTTTAGTTCACGTTGACTTAAAATCACTTTGTTTCTCAGTACATCCTGTATAAATATTTTAACAAGTTTGGATTTTTTTATAGTTTTTTGGCATAAAGTTTTTAAAATAACTTTTTTACACCTTTTGTCAATTTTATGTACCTGTTTACTCTTTGCACCAAGAAAGGATATAAGATGGTACGTGTGCTTATTTAGATCGTGTTTTTTGTTGTAGAACATAACATGTATGCAATTAAAACTACATGCGTTATATGGGTAACAATAAGACACCCGTCAATGGGTAATAATGAGACATGTCTCATTATTCCCCAATAAATATTCTTTAAAATAATAGAAACTAGATTCATAAAAAAATAAAAATAACTACAAAATATATTAAGAAAATCTTGTTAATATAAAGTTTTAATAAAGGTTTGAATTAAAAAAATATACTTATACAAAAAAAAATTAACTTAAAAAAATAGGTTTGGCGAGAGCAAAGTGCAGAGCCGTCACGTGGCGTATGTGTTTATGGGGGAGGAAACTTGGTTTTTCCCAACTGACAACATATTTTTTCAAACTGGTTTGAAATGTATTAGAACAAATCGAACTAAACACCGTTAAAATAATATTCACCGTTTATTATAAAAATTTAAATATGAGAATATTCATATAAAATACTGCTTTAATACTAACCTTCATTTTTTGAGCTGAATCCATTACTTTATTAAATCTTTTAAAGATATTTCGGTAGTTTTGTAACCAAATTTCCCAACTCGGTAAAATCATTGAAATATTGAGGGGGGAAGCTCCTCCCTCTACCTCTCCATCGCGACGGCTCTGGGAAAGTGTCAAACTATATTTTTATTTCAGGTTTCAATACCTAGGTTTCCCAAAACAAAAACCAATAAGGGATCATTTCTTGAACAAACAGTGAAAAAAGCTGTGACTCTGGTGATATATGGAAGGTAGGTTCGTTCGGTGGCGACAGAAAAAAATCTATAACATGCTACTTTGGCGAGATATATAAAAAAAACAGAAGGACAATTTAGGACAAGCGATTAGAATGACTCCAAACTACAGAGTCAATAAAATTTTTACCACAGACCAAGAAGATAGTTTGGTACAATATATTCGTTGATGTCATGAAACATTTTATTCATCACACTAGTAGCTCTCCAGATAATCCTTCTTTGTTAATATTCGACAATTATGAGAGTCATCTGTCCCTGGAAGTAATCAAGCAAGCTAAGAATGCTGCTGTTGAATTGTTAACTTTACCGCCCCACTCAAGCAATAAATTACAGCTACTTGATGTGGGAGCGTTTGGCCCCTTTCAAAGTTATTATCGTGCTGCCCATGATTCTTGGATGACCAGGAACCTAATGAAAACATTCTATAAACACATAAGTATAATGTGGCAGAATGCGTGGGAATCGCGCACGGAAAAGCGATGACGCCAGAAAACATTCAGGCAGTATTCAAAAAAACAGGAATGACATTGCATACAATGTATTAAAGCCGTTTTTTATGTCGGTCAAATTCTTACCGAACAGAATGACGATAATGAAGTAGAAATATTTTTTTACGAGAGCAAAAAATCAAGCGGGTTTATCACACCCCAGGAAAATGACATCTGCATGGTTAACATCGATCAATCGTAACGGTATTATCAAAACCCATGCCAGTTGGTGTATCCAAACGACAAAAATCAAAAATCTGCAGGTTGTTTTGAAATTCATTGAATGAAATAATTTTTATTTAAACTATATAACTTTTTAATCGTTAATCACAATATATTATTTTCAGTAGTTTAGTGGATTTTTGTTCCATTTCATTTAATACAGGTAAAAAATATATGTCCGTCTCATTGTTCCACATGGAATGAGAAAAAAAGTTTTCGATTTATTATACCAGAATTAAATAAATGGGGGTTTTTCGTTAAATTAATTTTTAAGAAAAGTGTCTCATTGTTACCCGGTCTCCCCTAGACAATTAACTGTTCCTGCTTCAAAATGTATATAGGTGAAACTGGGCGAACCAAAATCAACTCGCTCTTGCTGAACACTAGCAGTCCACAAGACACAAGATTAATGTAAATCATTTATTTTTTATTTTACTGAAACTTTGTGCATTCTCTCCCCTTTTTATATTTCAGAACACCCGGTCCTCGATGAAATAGTCCTTTTAGAAGACAAATTTTTGCTCTTAGATATTCTTCCAGAAACACTTCCTTTAGAATTGTCTGTGCCAAAAATTAACGAAGAAATTTATTGGAGGAAATGTTATATGAAGCGATGGCCTAATAAATTGCCTAAAATCGGGAAAGACATTCACATCAATCATATTGTCAGAAACGGAATAAATGAAACCAATGAAGTTTACTTAAATGACGCATTAGGTATTATTGTTTTAAATTGCTAATTATATTATTAAAAAAAAATAAAATGGTAGAGATACAATCTCAAAAAGTTGATTCTTTTATCTAAGAAAACTGATAATAGGACATCGAGATGGAACGCCACAGGACACCGGACATTCAACTAGAGAGAATAGTCGGCGGTGCTCTAGAAAATTTAGCTTGAAGACTTTTATCGATCAAGAACAAGAGGGAAGAACTTGGAAAAAACATTATTGCGAAATGCATGTTAAATGTTATTTAGAAAATTTAAAACCTGAGAATTATAACCCAGAAAAGGTATACTATTGATTAAATTCGTACATAAGTAAAGTGATGAAAGATGTAGTAGATTATCTGAATAATTTTCAAATTTAAATTGTAGTTGAGATAGTTCTAGTATTCTAGTAGATTTTAGATTATGCCGAAATTCTAAAAAAAAAAACGTTTCTTTTTTTCAATATATTTTTACTACCATCATTTTATTACCAGGCATGTAGAAGGCATTATAAATATGAACAAAAAGATAAAGAAAATATTATATTTAAAGTAAAATTATTTAGAGGAAACAAAAATTATAAGTAATGCTGTATATTAAAATGTTTTCGTTATAATTGCAGGCATGTTTAATTACTGGCTTCAACCGTAATCACAAAATTTCTGGAACTGTTTATCTTCTGTTTTATCTATAGTTGATATGAGGGAACAGAGGAACTTTTAACATAAGAATTCACAATCTTGTGGTAATTTTTACAGTGAATCGATTAAATACACAACTAAAATATCGAAATACCACATATTTTCCAATTTATAACATTATTTTCCTCATAAATCACTTGGATAAAATCGTATCTGTCAATTGCTAAATCGCCATTTTTAATAGCGAATTTTTCTTGTTTTTGGGTTTGATGTTGGTAACAATAATTGTAACTTAAAAAAAAAGGCGGTAATTATTTAATCTTAAATTTGAGGAATTTTATAAAAGTATCAGTTTTTAATACAGTTTATTAGGGATATTTTGATACATAGGGATATCATAACCAGGTTAGCTTCCAGTTGTGGGGCCTGAGCACGGATGCAATTTGTGAACCGATACCGGGTTAACACCAGGTTAGTTTAGGTTAGGTTAGGTGATGATGACGCAGGAATTTTAGTGTTATAGCTTTAGCCCATTAACCCATTTATAATCATTTTATTACCAGGCATGTAGAAGGCATTATAAATATGAACAAAAAGATAAAGAAAATATTATATTTAAAGTAAAATTATTTAGAGGAAACAAAAATTATAAGTAATGCTGTATATTAAAATGTTTTCGTTATAATTGCAGGCATGTTTAATTACTGGCTTCAACCGTAATCACAAAATTTCTGGAACTGTTTATCTTCTGTTTTATCTATAGTTGATATGAGGGAACAGAGGAACTTTTAACATAAGAATTCACAATCTTGTGGTAATTTTTACAGTGAATCGATTAAATACACAACTAAAATATCGAAATACCACATATTTTCCAATTTATAACATTATTTTCCTCATAAATCACTTGGATAAAATCGTATCTGTCAATTGCTAAATCGCCATTTTTAATAGCGAATTTTTCTTGTTTTTGTGTTTGATGTTGGTAACAATAATTGTAACTTAAAAAAAAAAGGCGGTAATTATTTAATTTTAAATTTGAGGAATTTTATAAAAGTATCAGTTTTTAATACAGTTTATTAGGGATATTTTGATACATAGGGATATCATAACCAGGTTAGCTTCCAGTTGTGGGGCCTGAGCACGGATGCAATTTGTGAACCGATACCGGGTTAACACCAGGTTAGTTTAGGTTAGGTTAGGTGATGATGACGCAGGAATTTTAGTGTTATAGCTTTAGCCCATTAACCCATTTATAATCATTTTATTACCAGGCATATAGAAGGCATTATGAATATGAACAAAAAGATAAAGAAAATATTATATTTAAAGTAAAATTATTTAGAGGAAACAAAAATTATAAGTAATGCTGTATATTAAAATGTTTTCGTTATAATTGCAGGCATGTTTAATTACTGGCTTCAACCGTAATCACAAAATTTCTGGAACTGTTTATCTTCTGTTTTATCTATAGTTGATATGAGGGAACAGAGGAACTTTTAACATAAGAATTCACAATCTTGTGGTAATTTTTACAGTGAATCGATTAAATACACAACTAAAATATCGAAATACCACATATTTTCCAATTTATAACATTATTTTCCTCATAAATCACTTGGATAAAATCGTATCTGTCAATTGCTAAATCGCCATTTTTAATAGCGAATTTTTCTTGTTTTTGGGTTTGATGTTGGTAACAATAATTGTAACTTAAAAAAAAAAAGGCGGTAATTATTTAATTTTAAATTTGAGGAATTTTATAAAAGTATCAGTTTTTAATACAGTTTATTAGGGATATTTTGATACATAGGGATATCATAACCAGGTTAGCTTCCAGTTGTGGGGCCTGAGCACGGATGCAATTTGTGAACCGATACCGGGTTAACACCAGGTTAGTTTAGGTTAGGTTAGGTGATGATGACGCAGGAATTTTAGTGTTATAGCTTTAGCCCATTAACCCATTTATAATCATTTTATTACCAGGCATGTAGAAGGCATTATAAATATGAACAAAAAGATAAAGAAAATATTATATTTAAAGTAAAATTATTTAGAGGAAACAAAAATTATAAGTAATGCTGTATATTAAAATGTTTTCGTTATAATTGCAGGCATGTTTAATTACTGGCTTCAACCGTAATCACAAAATTTCTGGAACTGTTTATCTTCTGTTTTATCTATAGTTGATATGAGGGAACAGAGGAACTTTTAACATAAGAATTCACAATCTTGTGGTAATTTTTACAGTGAATCGATTAAATACACAACTAAAATATCGAAATACCACATATTTTCCAATTTATAACATTATTTTCCTCATAAATCACTTGGATAAAATCGTATCTGTCAATTGCTAAATCGCCATTTTTAATAGCGAATTTTTCTTGTTTTTGTGTTTGATGTTGGTAACAATAATTGTAACTTAAAAAAAAAAGGCGGTAATTATTTAATTTTAAATTTGAGGAATTTTATAAAAGTATCAGTTTTTAATACAGTTTATTAGGGATATTTTGATACATAGGGATATCATAACCAGGTTAGCTTCCAGTTGTGGGGCCTGAGCACGGATGCAATTTGGGAACCGATACCGGGTTAACACCAGGTTAGTTTAGGTTAGGTTAGGTGATGATGACGCAGGAATTTTAGTGTTATAGCTTTAGCAGTGATGCCTTCGCGCTCTGCGCCTAACCCAGTACTAACGCGATACTGATTCATCCAGCGGTCGTAATTTTGGTGCTAACTACCATATTTTACCTGTGCGACTAAGAAGTGTATTTTCGGCGCTAAACCATTCCAAAGTATCCTAATAAAAATCACCCCTTTTTATAATCGGTATTGCTAGTTTCTAGAATAATAATAGTTATAACATATCCGTCCTGAGTTAGCGCAGGTTCGCCAATATAGCCATCGTAAAAGCCATATGAGGGTTTCACCGTAGTACTACTTTATGGTTGCCACTTAAGTCTACAATCGGTACCGTTATAGGTGGATTCGCACAGCGTCATTACCAAGTTTGTCAATAAAACCATCGTTAAAGCCATAAATGATGATTGTTTAATAAAGAAACGCATAATGTTTGTTATATCTATTATTATTCTGGAAACTGCAATTTTAGTGGGGTCAGTATTAGTGCCGAAAGTACGCATAGCATTAGAATGACTTTTCGGCCTTGGCGCTGAATTTACTTGTCATAAAAAGTTTATAATTCTTTAGCGCCAAGAAAACCCGATCCACCTATGCAACAAGATATCTATATTAAACTGTACTAATTACTGAAATTTGAATTTTGAGTTTTGTCTGCCTTTGTTTTGGATTACCAACACCAAATACAAAAAACCGATAAATGCGCCTTTACCCACAACTTCCCTCGTACAGAATGCTACTACTTACTTTATACAAATTCTATAAACTGTAATTTATTTCAATTTTTAATTTATCCACTATTATTAATATTATTATTATTATTATCGAAATTGATAATCAATTTCTCAACAAATGTTGGGTTCCAAGCCCATCCCGGATGCATACATCAAAAGGAGTGGGCTGGTTTCTATTAGTTCTATGTGTTGTCCTGTAAGAATTTTCTTACTATGTGGCAAGTACTGAGCAGGACTGCCTTCTGGATGTCGATGAAGGTGTTAGTATGCAGTCCTATGATGTTCAGGTTCTGTTCTAGTGTTTTTGGAACTAGTCCTGTTGATGATACGATGATCGGTATCACGTGAACCTTATTCAGTCGCCACATCTACTGTATCTCGATGGGCAGCTCCGCATATTTGGCCTTTTTCTCTTGATATTTATCCAACACGTTGTTATTGTTGGGAACAACGACATCTACCAAATAAGCTGTCTATGTTTCCTTATTTAACAGTACCACATCAGGCCGATTATTCGTCACCCGTCCCCCGGTGATAATTGCCCGGCCGTAGTACCGTTTGAAAGCATTATTTTCAAGCACTGCATTTGACTGGTATTTATAATATGGCACAAAGGTGTTTAGGAGCCCGTATTTATTGGCAAGCTTCTGGTGTATGATGTTACACACTTGGTTATGTCGCTAAAGATAGTCCGTGTTTGCTAGGTAAGTGCACCCAGATGTTATATACTGTATAGTCTTTAATCTCTCGCTACATTTTCGACACTTATCGGATTCAACGGACCGGTCTTAGATGATGAATTTTGTGTAATTTCGTGTGTTTATAACTTGATCCTATATTGCCATCACCAATCCTTCTGTCTCTGGGAATAGTGGTCCATTGTTCAGCCACCTGTTGGATGCTTCCTTATCTATGTGTGGCTGATTCAAGTCATTCAGATGTCGGCCGTGCATTGCCATTTGAGCCCACTATTCTTGTTTGTCGGGATCTGAAAGTGCCTTTAGGATGATGTTGTTACTTGCGAGATTGAGTGGAGACTACGAATTGTCACTTAAGGTCACTGATTGATTCACGAGAAATCTCTGAATTTTTGCAGCTGTCGGGAGTGCGAATTGGTCAAGTCAACAAGGGATCTTCCACCTTCTTTTCGTGGCAAGGTCACTCGAAGAGTTGATGACCTTGGGTAGTGTGACTTGTACTTAGTCATCATTAGGCGAGTAGTTCATTGTAATCCTCTAGCTCCGTGTTAGTCCATTTCAAGATTCCGAAACTGTAGGTCAACACGGGCACAGCATAGGTGTTAATTGCTGTGATGAGGTTTCCAGCTTTCAGTTCTGTCTTCAGAAGAGTTCGCACTCTTTGGACGTACTGATCTTTCATCTTGGTCTTTCCTTGCTTATCATCGAGCAGTCTAACTTGTTAGAATCCTAGATATTTGTAGGTCTCTCCTTGCTTCATCGGTTGAACTATTTCTCCATTGGGTAGGGCTACATCACCATTCATGACTTTGCCTTTTTCGATGTTTAAGGCTTTAGATTTTTCCATTCCAAATTCCGTATGGATGTCTTTCGAGAAAGTGTATGTCATGCCAATGAGTTTATGAGTTGGTTATGGTTTCCACCATAGAGCTTAATATCATCCATATACAGAAGTTGGGATATGGTTCAGGAATCGTCTCTATTGGCTTTGATGTTGAAACCATGTCCTGTATTGTTGAGCAGCGTTTAGAAGAGGTTCATCGCTAAGCAGAACCACATTGGACTTAACAAGTCTCATTGGTAAATTCCCCTATTGATGTGTATCTCATCGGTGGTAAAAAATTAATCGTTATTATAGATCCTGAGGTTCGTTCTCTACTGGTGCTCGTGCTTGATAGTTTCCAGGAAATTGATGACCATAAGGTGAATTTTGTATATTCCTAGTACGTCTATGAGCCAGGAATGTGTCTAAGTACCACAGAGTCGATGATAAGTTGTTCTTGGCATTCTTAATGGTTTCGAATGCGACCCTTCTGTTCTGTATTATTATTATTATTATTATTATTTTTTACGAATATTTCGGTTGGGTAGTGTCGGATCGTCAAGCGATCAAGACTTTATTCTAGGACTTTTCGGACAATTCTGACTCTATCTAGTACAACTGCCTTCACACACTCTTTAACGGTGTTCTCTTCAATTTTTGAGTAATTAAGTTACTCTTAAAGTCATTTGAGCAAATAACCAGTGGTACTATTTTTACTTCTGATAAGTTGGTAAAATTGTTTTATGTTGTATGCTAAATCCTGATATTTGTTCTTTTTTCGACCACGGTTTTTTGTATATTAGCATCCAGGGGTACAGCAATATCATTGATATAGGCTACCACCTTTTGTTGTTTATCAAACCAGGTAATATCAGGCTTGCACAATCGACATCTGTCATTAATATCCGGTGACCTGGTGATCTTTAAATAGGCTCTAGTAGGTGCTTCCTGATCTTGGATAGCATAAATAATTCCTTCAGATTCACCGATTAGGCCACTTAGATTAAGGTAAGTAAGGGAGCTCTCTCTGTCTACATTTTCGCTGTAAACATCATTGATGTAACGTCCGTGCAAAGGCTTGGACTTCAAGATTTCTATCCTTTCTTCAGTGCTTACTACTGGGTCAGGATGATTAGGATCAGATAAATTGAGAGACGAATAATTACTGTCTGCAGCAACTATTGCATTATGTAAGTTAGGGTGATTTCTGAGAAAATATTCTTTTAATGATGTTTTTTGTTTCTTGCACTACACTGGATAGACCCCGTCCTCCAGCATTCCTAGGAGATACAATTTACAGGTCGACGATGCCGGATGATGAAGCCGATGTTTGGTAAGTATCTTTCTAGTTTTTCGATCTATGCTTTGGAGTTCAGTTGTTGACCATTTAAGGATTCCGTAGGTATACATTATCACTGGCATTGCCCAAGCATTTATGACAGTTATTTTTTGCTCTACAGGTAAGTAACTTTTAGCTATTGCTATTACTCTGTATGTACAATAATAATAATATTATTATTATTATTATTTATTTTTCATAATATTATTTAAGTAGTCTACAAAAAATAAATTGTGTTTTTATTCTAGGAAATGGTTAACATGGTTAAGTGTAAGAGTAGCCTTAGGCTGAATTTCTCCATTTACAGCTATTTATAATTTTATATTATACCATGTCATTGTAAAAATTATTTAAATAAAAACCGTTACGTAAATAAGTAAGTGAGAAATGGAAGTGTAGCGAATATTTAAACATTTTCCTAAATTAACATCCGCACTAAAAAATTACCAGTCTATCCGTGTTTAACATTTGATTTTTGCCCAAAATTTCAAGTTAATCGATTAAGTAGCTTTTTGATATTAATTTTTTTACATTTCATTAGAGCACCATTTTGTTCCACAATAATGGATTCAGTTCAAAGTTTTACCAGTTTATTCCTATATTACATTTTATGTAATATAGGAAATATGCGTAAGTTAAGTAGTTTCTTAATAATTTTTTTTTACATTTTGTAAGGCAGCCGCCACCATCAGTTTTTGAGCTATACCGCGTTCAGACAGAATGACAGAAACCGAAAGACTGACGAAAATAGGAAAACATGTTTTTCGAGGTCTAGGGACTCAAAAACGCAAAGATATGCAAAAATCTCGGAGTGTGATGTTTTCACAGTTACAATAATACTTTCCTCTTACGAGGGAAGTAATATAAGAAAAATGAAATGAAACTGAAAATAACAATTTACAAATATGGTTTTACTTAAGCCATTTTTGATTGAAATAATATAAATTGAAAAATATGTGTTTTTGTGGTATTTCCGTATTATTAAAATTACTGGATAAAGTTCAAAAGAACGTGAAAAACTGTGAATAAAAGATACAAACGGATATTGTTACTAATATTTTCATATATTATCCAAATATCTAAACTAGATTAATTATATTTTTAAAAAATGGAAACCTAAAATTGGCACTACACTACAGGCATGTTCTGGGTATGATGCAGAAAATTTATTTATTACAATATATAGGGTTAAATGAAATCACAAATTTAAACATGTTTGCAAAATCTTATCCACACTAGTGCACTTGATTGCACAAAGTATCTATTTTACGCAGGCTCGAAGAAAAAAAAATTGCCTAATTTTTTTTAGCTTTGAAAAAATCTTATTTTGACAAAGGGTGCTAAATTAGCATATAATTTATAATTGCAAGGTTTAACAGAGTAGATAAAAATTTATTCCAACTTATACAAAATGTTGCCGTTGCCGACTGGCCTAAATCGCTAAGCTTTTGTTGAACTGTAACTGTACTAACACTTAAATAGAAGTGATTTTAATTAAGTTAAGAACATGTTTACATATATGCATTTGAAATGTATTCAGTTGTTTCTTTTTTTAAATAGAAACGTCTTTTAGAAGTAACATTTTGAATTTGAATGATGAGGTTTGATCTTTGAATACAATGCAGTGTCGGTGACCATTAATTATCGGGTAGATATATGGTATAAATTATGTAGAAAATTTAATTATAGAAATATTTCAGATTAAAGAATTATGTGACCTTTGTGGTTTATATACAGAAATTCTCAAAATCGATGAAATGAAATCTTCTGAGAACTCTCCAAACAAAATACCACTGAATGCCATCATAACAGGATTGCCAAATTTATGCGAATTATCATTGCGGTTTAAGCAGGTAAGCATAGACATGTTTAACGGATAAAAATATTAGATAAATACACTGGTTTTCATGAGTAAGTCTAAAATTACAAATTAATGTCAATATGTAAAATTTTAAGTTGCAAAAGTAATCAAAAAGGCAAACTTCACAACATACACTTCTGGCCACCCACAGCTACTGATGATAATTTTAAATTCATTTAATAGCTCTTTTTGATATTTGTTAACTGCTAACTGTCAAAACAAGATCTATTTTACATTTTACAGAAAAAAATATTCAACTTTTAATGTTTTTTGAATTCAAACTCACTTGCTCTATTTTGTCGATGAGTGCATTAGCAATATGTACGGTGGTCTTCCCTAAACTTACTAATTTATTTAAAACTTTTATATTTTTTACATATCGACCAACTAGAGGAAACATCTTTATGTTACCATCGCTAAAGAAAATGGACGATTTCCAGGATGATCATTAATAATTAATTTTTGGGCTTCGATTGTCAGAACATTAGTTAATATTTTCTATATTTTAGTATTACCGCAAAAAAGGTGATTGTACAATTTTAGAGATTGCAGAATAAAATGAGTTACTACAATCGCCAGTGGCAACTATGGGCGTGTTGTACTATGGTTTGGTAAACAAAAGAACACTCTTGTTGCTGTCTTCTGACTAAAACCTGTTAATGTACCAGATGTAGAAGGCCTTTTGAGAAATGAGGAAATAGTTGTTGTATTGGTGTTGGCTAAAATTTCCAGTTGCTTCTCGTGCTTAGCAGTTGTCATGACTTTTTTATATCAAGAATAGCTCCATTTGATATAGAAAAGTTTGCCTTACATATAAAACATTTGTCAAATCCCTCTTCTTTAGCCTTTAAAAAATAGTTGCCAGTTTTTGCAAATCGTCGTTAAAACCGTTTTAGCTCTTTTTATTTACTTTTTGTTGCTGCAGAATAAAATGAGTTAGTACAGTTGGCAGATGTATAACTTATGGGCGTTTTGTAATACGGTTTGGTAAAAACACTCTGTTGCTGCAGTCTTCTGACTAAGGCCTATTAATGTACCAGACGTAGAAGGCCTTTTGAAAAAGAAGAAATAGTTGTTGTATTGGTGTTAGCTAAAATTTCGAGTTGATTCTCGTGCTTAGCAGTTCTCCTGACTTTTTATATCAATTGGATATAGAAAAGTTTGCGTTACATATAAAACATTTGGCAAATCCCTGTTCTTTAGCCTTTAAAAGACAGTTGCATGTTTTGAGCCAATCATCGTTAAAACAGATTTGCTTGTTTTTATTTCTTTTTGTTGCTTCAGAACAAAACGAATTTCGACAGTTGGCAGATGTATAGCTATGAGCGCGATGTTTTTTTTTAAACGTCGAAATCAAAATAGTACAGATTTATTTAATTTATATACGTATTAAAATAAGTATCTGTCTGTTTTTTAAAAATTACTTTGTTCCTTCTTCAATTATTTGAGATAATAGTTAGAAAACACATAAAGCAAAAAGAAGATATGAAAATTATGTAGCATTTTTCTTCAGATACACAGTGTTAGTATTGGCTCTTAGATGGATACCATCATTACCCATTAACACCACCTTTACTTGCATTTGTTCCAGAAACAATTGTATGTCACGCGTAAGAGATTTTTGTGACACTTTGAAATGACAAGTGAAGGGTTTCATGATTTAGCAAGGGTAGATATTACTGAAGCATGCATAGACAAATTGAAATGTTTTAAAAAAATTCTTCATTTACGCTCGATCTTCGTTGAGTATGAGATTTAAACAGTGCGAAAAAGTCGCATTTAATTTATTTTCAAGGTAGATGGTAATGGTGCTTAATAACATTTTTTTCCATATTACTCTACAAAAAATTGCGGTGCGATCTAAAATGGGGTATTTTTGATACCCCTTTGAAACTAATTGAATTTAAAAAGGGATGTTGTACCCCAAAAAAGGTACTTCGGGCAAGCCTAGCGCCAACGCAGATATAACGGTTAAATATATTCATAACTGTGTGCGGTAATAAAACATACCCCATATCGCTATGAGCAATTTCGAGCCCATGCATTATTTATTTAAGTTGACGGAATCTAAGTGGTAATTGTGCTTTCGTGAATTTCCGCTCGTGTAATTTTGTATGTAATGGTGTTTTATAATTATCAGACATTATTTTTGGTTAGCCCAGATTAAGCTTTTTTTGAGTTGTCCTAAAACAAATTGTATCACATATTTTTTGTCTTCATTGAAAGCGGAAGTGAAAAAGTCAAGAATTTCTGCCCAATTTCGTATTGCCCAGCTTCTCGATTCTGCTGCTGCACGTAAATCACATGGTATCCACAATGTAGTAGGTCAATGTGAATTACCGGCAGAAACCTCATAGTCTAACGAACCTGCTGGATATTCAGATAGTTACAAAATATGTTGGTTGACCTTAAAAACGAGTCGTTGTCTAGAAAAATAACGTTGTGTTTTTTGAAAAAAAGTGAAAATAAAATTTATCCAAATTTTATAACATATCATAAATAAACTTAACGAAAAAACAGCATATTTTTTCTTGGAACATTTTTTTCTTTATAGATTAATAAGACGTTGAAAAATTGAGGGTTACTCCAATATAACCTAACAACCATTAATGCCTTACTATTTTTAACCTAAATAATTTTAACAAAAAACTGGCAAAAAATTTCAACTATTATGTATTCGTTTCATTGTTGAGCCATCGGTATCTTAAAAACTAAGTAGTTTAGAATATATATTTTCAGGAACTTATTGTATCTTTATGGGCTAAGGCGCCAAGTACTCACATCCAGTGGCGTATTTAAGGTTTCGTTCCGGGAAGGGCTCGAAGATCATGGAGGAGGCAAGATTTTTAATGATGCAGACCCCCCAAACCTCTCCCCTCCTCCTTAATATATTATATAATATAATATCACATCTAAAAAGTTTTAAATTAATTTTGGGGACAAATAAAAATCAGTTGCGCCCATGTGTTTTGAAAAAAAAATATCTGACTGTATTGTTGCAATTTGATTACTTTTTGCAAAAGAAATGTATAATTTACTTATAATAGGAAAAATCTATATATCAAATAAATATTGTTTTTCTTGTTTCTAATATAATGATCAAAACATGATTTTTCATAACTATATATGAATCGCAAAAATCGAACAATGTAAACAACAATATTTTTTAGGCTTATGCTAAGGAAGATTTTTCCTGGCATATTGTAAATACATCATATCAAGATATATGGCTACTTGCCAAAGGCTTGGAAAAAGTAAGACTGCAGATGCTAAGGTAAATTATTTTAGTTTTTCCGCAATGATTATTTTAGTCAAACAAAACAAAAGTATACTATACTGAGTAACCTATCAATGTACCTGCAGACACTTGCATTGCTATTTTTATCCTCCGATATTTCTCCGAAAAAGGTACTCCTGTCCATGTTTTAAAGAGTTGGTAAGTCGTGATAGAATGTTCCCATTAATTTATATTACAGGAAATGATCGACACTTGTTTCAAACCACAGCTCATGCTAAATTATTCCATATGAAAATAAAAGAAATAATTATTCGTTAAATGGTACAACTAAATATATACTTATAACTGGAGAGTTTTGATTTTTACCAGTACGAGAACTGGTTTTGACATCTAAAAAAAACAAATAATATAATAGAGGAAATGTCAACTAAGATATACAATTGCAGATGAGGAAAATATAAAACTTGCAGGCAAGGAGATAAATCATAACCGTGGCTATGGACATATGGCATTCTCTTTGCGGTTGCCCCGGCCTCCCTACTGATCCACACTGAGGGCTCGGCTGTCTCTGGTGTTATCCTTACTGCACCGTCTATTCCCAGTTTTAGTAGACTAGCTAATTTCTGGGCGTTAGTAGCTTTTCCACTGCGGTCCACTACACCACAGATCTATAAGTGCCCTTGGTCGTATCACCACCGTGTACAGCCAGTAAAGTACATGGGGCTGTAAACTCCACTTTTCCAAGAACTTAATCCCATATTTCAGTTACAGTGACTTTTGGTACAATGTAGGTGATCTGAAGTCTAATATATTCCTTCTTTTCAAGAAAAGTATAAGCACTGTTTTGTCTGGATTTACCGAGAGCCCTTTTTTAATGCACCATCTTTCTATATTCCTACAACAACCTGCATGCGATCACACACCACTCCGACGAATTTACCCATCACTAGGACCAGTTCATGATCAGCGTATGCTTGCACGTATAACCCCTCTGCCTCCAGCCTCTCCAGAAGGCCCTCCATAAATAAACAGTCGGAAGTCTCCGAAAAGGCAAAGAAAAAACGGCTTTGCAGATTACCTACGGGAATGGCGTTCCTCTGAGAGAGCAGTTTCAAATTTTACCTTTGTTAAATGATCGATGGAATTTTGGAATCTAATGGAAAATTGTGATTGAACGCCAAAATATTCCTCATCCATATTAAAGTATAATCAACCATTCACTTACTGTTTTTTTAGGTATAGATTTAAACTTAGTAAATGTTTTTTAACTAACTTATATTGTTCGGCGCCGGTAGAAAATTTAACTAAAAAAAGCATAACAAAAACGTCCTAAGTAGAATCAATTTCTTAAGAAAATTGCTTAGATATGGTCAATTTTCTGCATAAACAGAACATGTATCTGCTTTTTGTTCTTGGTTATCATATCATCTAACAATAAAACATTTTTTTTCTGTGCGCTGTAGATGGCAAATCTTGCTTCGAAGAAATAAAATTATATTGATAATCCTTATAAAAACTTCCCTTTTGAAACGAATATCGTTAACGAGGTGATTATTATAATACAGGCCCAACAACATATTTAAACAATGACGCATGTCGATATTAACCACTAGGTAATTTGTGGTTTCGTTTGGTGGATTTCTATACTTTTATGCATAACTTTACGTTATAAGTTTTTCTACTAATCGACTTTGTATCGCGGTTTGCAACAAAAAACTATACATATAGCGTAATACGTATAACTTGTAGATTAATCAACTTATTTTACATTGGACACTATTACATAAAAAACATGGATATTTAATAACTGAAAGGGCCTTTAATACTAGACAGAATTTGAATCTCTCACTACCTATCCCCAAAACAACCTTAGTAAAAGATTCAATTTTATATGAAAGTAAAAAGATGTGCAACTACCACCCACAAATATTTAGAAATATAGAATTTTTAAGAAAACAGTAAAATGTAAGTTGGGGGCAAAAACATATTATAACTTACAACAATTTTACGATGAAAGTTTGTGAGCATATTTTTTTTATTACTCATGTATTTTAGGTCCTGTAGCTAAAATCTGTACTTAAAAGCTTTATGCCTCTTTTATTATATTATATATTTAAGGGTGGGTTTTATTATAGTAATATTTGTGGCTTTTTGTATAATATGTAGTGACTTAGATTTTAGTGTATTTTTTTTTTAATTTTTTCAATGATTATACCCCAATATTTTTATTTTTATACAGCTTACTTTGTTGACAAGGACTATATGTTCTTTTAACCTTAAAGTATATTTGAGTTTGAGTTTTGAGATAGTAAACTGTTTCTGTATAAAAAGAGAGTTTAGTCCCGAGGTGAAATTTACAGGGTGGTGGTAATAAGATCCTCAGAGTTACTGGCTTTTTTATTTTGCTTGGCTTTCCCATTTTGCTGTGCTGTAATTTGTTACTAGACATTACTTAAAGAGATTCACAAAAGAACGAGGGCCCAGTCGCCATATGCCTGCCCGCCGACTTAGCTAGGCCGGCACTGTTAGAAGCATATGCTTCAAAAGTGCAAAATCCATTTGGATCTGCTACATCAAGGAAATTATTACATTTTTTTGTCAATAACATGTCAGTTGATTGTTTTAACTGACGCCCCTAAAGGTTTTTTTGACGTGATGTTAAATGTCAAAATTAATATAATTTTCTAGTTTTATCGATGTTCAGTCAGTGTATTACATTATAGGTATACATATGTAACATATAACAATGGACATAAGGTTTTTAAAAAAATAGGGCAAACGTAGGTATTGCATATACTTATGGTTTTAGATAACTGTTAGAAAATCGATCCAAGGTAATGACTTTTTAATAAAGAGGATCAATACGCTGATTCTAATGTGAAATAAAAGTGTCAAAAACATGTAAAGATATAGACTGGAGTAAACAAATCTTTAAACATTTATCTAATTTTACGGGAGCCACACAACGAAATGAATTTTATAAAACTGGCTGAAGTCTTTATATAACTTCCAATAATAACCGGAGTGCTCGAAACAAAAAACTGCAAGAGTTTTGTAATGACTCAAATTTATATATGATGTAGTATTAAGGTTGTAAGTAATTCAGGACCCACTCGCAGTCAGGTAATGAGACGTAGATCGCTTAATATCCGCTCTTCGAGCGACTGCTTACTTCGTCTGTTCCACTAAACTGAGGTCAGGTTGTTTTTTTTTCCATTTAATTATATATAATAATTAAGTAAACATTTTATTTTCAGCCGTTACAAATCTCTGACCCGCCTCGTTTCACAATTATACAGTCTGACCACTTTCTCATGTTTTTTTTTGTTTTCCAATTTTCAACTATCACGAAACACTTGTAGTGGTGCATGTAATAATTTAACATACTTGACCTTGTGAGAGGGTGCTAACTCATGTATATCCTTTATACTACATCATATTGAAGTATAGGCCATTAAAAAACTCAGTTTTCTTGTCACGAGCTCTGGGCTAAACCTAAAAGGATTATTTTTATTTTACAATAATTACAACGGGTACCATGAGGTGAAAGCTTAAAATATTTCAAAAATTCAGAAAATGACAAATATTCAAATATTGGCAAAAATTAAAGCTTCTACCTAATTGTTTGTGCACTGGTTTTACAGTGAACCACAAAACATCTCAAAACAGCAACATTTCAGCGGACAACATTCCCCCCTTCCAGAGCTAGTTTAATTTTAAAATAAATAAAATAAAGTAGTGACTTTTTTTTTGTTTGTCTTATTATTTACGTTCAATTCCACTTAACAGGTATTGAATACCTTTTTTTGGTTTTTTGGTTGTTGTTATAACCAGTATTTTTAATACTAATAAATAACAATTGTAGTTAATAGACGAGAATACACAAATTATATCGAATCAATTATCTCAGTGTTTTGTGGACAAACATTTTGAGTACGTTTAATTATTTCGTTCACTTTTCATTTTCTTACCATATTGGTTACATTTCTTTTAACTAAAAGGGGTACATTTAATTAAAAAGATCACAAAAAAGTCTATGTACTCTCTAAAGAGTACGGTTAGTAATCCTATCTATACCCCAAACAATAATTTCTATTTTTTAATATGTCGCCCAGTCGAATAAGATCTTTGATTTTTAACTATTTTGCCACTTTTTTGCATTTTTGCAATCTTGTTGTTTTGTTTAGAAAGTATACAAAATGTTAGAATCGGTTTGAGATATTAAAAATAATGACTTTAATTAATTCTGGGGAGTAAATGTCAAGTTATTTCTTCGTTTAGAAAAACGGCTCTAGTGCTCTTAGTTCTTAAAATTTGACAAAATGTGTGCAAAATTATCCAAAAGTTGGTGATTTCTGCAGTCGAAATGGATTTTTTTTTAATTTGCAGCATGTGCGTTTCTTATATTAATTTTCGCATGGGAAGGGAAATTCTCATTGCATGAAGAACAGCAGTTCTGATTTTAAGTTTGTGACAATATTACTAGAATTACTTATTTTAGAATCACGAATTCAGATATCGACTGCGATAAATTAATCATAATTTTGAAGGCACTATTGAAGCACGACTTACAAATTTTGGACTTTTCCCACTGCAAAATTGGAAATAGAGGAATGATAGCTATATCAAAATTTATTTTAGAAAGTCCTGTGAAGGAAATTTACCTTGCAAATAACAGAATAGGTAAGTAAATAGAGATTTAACTGGTTTTTATCGTAGGCAGATTAAAATATTTTTCAATTAATATATATCCAAATATTTTTATGTTGTGAAATTTTTTTTTTATTTTTTAAAGGTAAGGCAAAGTGGGGTAAATGAACACCAGTTTTACAACTTTTTAGGTTTAGTGTTAAATATAAAATAAGATTTTGGGAATTTAAGTGTTAAATATGAACTAACGTAATCCTTATTTTGTTGGCAACGTTCTGTCAAAACATTGTCATATTTTTTTGTTTAATTTGTATGAAACAATTTTTGTTAAATTGTGTACGAGGACCTAGTTATTCCAAATTTCAAAGGCAACTAGGACCACAATGTTACTTTAGCTAAGCTTTATCTGTAAATTAATGCGGGGTTACTGGGACCCTTATTACAGTATGGATTAGTTACTCTATATAGAAAAAATTCCTTTCCGTCCTTAAACGTTTATGAGATACGTAGTTGGTAAAATAAAATAAAATGGCATCAACACATTACAATAATAAAAAAGGCTAAAACATAAAAACTTTAAACTAAATAAGAACACAGTAAACTTAAATTGTATCGAGTACTTTTAATGAAGAAATGTATCCATTTCAGGTACGCTGTATATACATCTTTTTATTTTTTTCTTCAAAGCGAGCAATTATTTTTAAAATATCGGCGGTCTCATAGTCAGCAAAATAATCTTTGTAAAGAAATTTGTTCGAAATATTACCTTTGTAGGTTAGTTTCTTGGTCTGGCGGTTTTTTATCCATAGTAATCTCATGGTGGTCTGAGCTTGTAGGTTCATATTCGGTAACTCGACGATCCACAATATCATTTTACACAATTTTTGGGTGTCCTGAATTTTCACTTTCAAGTGAACTTTCCCCTGTAATTTTGTATTGCACAGTGTCGTCTTCAACTAGACATTTTCAATGATGGGTAGACCTGGTCGATTATGTAAACTAATTGCGATTGGAGCTTCTTTAGTTGATGATGCATAAGGTTGTTCGAATTCATACTCAGCAGTAACTTGTTTTGAAATTATTGCTTCTGGATTAGTTGATAAAATTTTGTCGTTTTTTTATTTTCTTGGATCGATTCCATTTAAAATCGTTTGCTTAATAGCTTCTGGATTTACTTGGTGTAACATCATATATACCACTAGTTTTAAATCGCCTTTTATTGTCGATTAAAATAAACTTTGTTTAACAGCTCAACATATTCTCCTTTAGTGATCCTCTTTCTGAGGTTGTCATTGAACCAGCTTTTTATCCCAGTCGGATTTGAAGGAACCAAATATCGCAGCGTCTAGTAGTTCTAATATGTGTGTCGTATGTGGCGGTAACTTGTTTAACTTCATTTTCCAATGCAACTTTGCATAGTTCTGGGCTAACATGGGTGCTGTGTCAGTCGTATATTAACCAAAATGGGTCTTTGTTGAGGAAGACTGGCAAGAAAACCAGTTTACAAAGATATCGCTCTCCATCAATCCATCCTTCGATGCTGCGTAAGCTATCTCTTTCCTCACATTTTGACTAACCCATGACTCAACTATGGTCTTCTCTTTAAATATAACTAACGATGATAACTTCTGTCCAGCAGCAGAAGTGCGAATTAACACGGACGTATTTTCTTTTCCAGCGGGGCTTATCATACGGGTACTGCGAATTCCCACAGCGCCAATTACTTCAGTTTTCTCGGAATCGTGACAAAAAGCCGTCTGGTCCAAGTTAAAGATCTTCTTTGGGTTTTGTTTTAGCAACAGTTTTGGTAAGCAGATCTAAAAAGCCATAGATCATAAAAGGATTGGCTTGAGACATGCACAGGTATTCAAGACCTTGCGGTTTCTTGATTGAAAGCTTAGGCCCAAGATAAGCACCAATCTTTACCATGCCGTTCATTTTTAACTCTTGTCTTGTTGCTTTGGGTGTTTATTAAACACCCGTTGCCCAGATAGTCCAAATCCCCTTCTATCTATTGTTTTAATACACTCCACGAACTGATTCTCATGTTTGACGGGCAAAGTAAATTTTCCACCACCCTCTTTTCCAGGAGATTACGAAATGATACCTTTTCCTTGTGTGCCTTAGGTAACGTTTTAGCCTAGTCCTCGAAATATTATTAGATTTTGCAGCTGCCCATGTTTTTCCTACCATCTGTTAGGTCCTGAACACCACTCTGTATCTCAGCTCTGCTGTACCGGCCACCATCTGCCCCTCTGGTGGTCTTTCTTTTATAAACTCGTACCATCCTATAACGAGAATCTGATAAGTAAAGTTGTTGGTCCCCCAGGGCCAGTTACCTTTATTGGTAGGACCCAGTTGCCCCAAAATCAAGATTTCTTCGGGAAACTGGATTGCACTTAATATAACCAAAAAATAAAACCTTCAGTGAAAAACAATGATAATACATATAAATTTAACTATAGTAACATCTGGCCATGTGGCCATTTAAAATTTGAAAACATGGCGTGTGACACTTAAATAGAACCACATGCCCTAATATTATTTACCTGAATTTTAGCGATGGACGGTTACCTCAGTGGTCCAGATACAAGACCTTGCCTCTTAACGCTATAAATAAAGATAATTTAACATCAAGTATTCTTGCAATATAGTCTTAGTAAAAAAAGTATATATTTTATGTATATTAGTCAAGACTCAAGGAAACCTTCCTTCCTATATTAATTAGTACGAGCATGTTAAACATCCATTCGAAGTTTAGCAATTTTTTAGTTTAGCAAAAAAATATTAGATAAAAACTAAAAAGTAAAACGATTTACTTAATTTATCTCAGATGTCGTAGAAAAATCATGTGTGACATCGGAATGAAATGGTAGAATTCTGATGCGAATCCAAGATGGTAAAACAAAATGGCGATCTTAAAAATGTTTAAGAAATCAGTCCGAGCCACTATATATTCTTTTGATTTCAAATTTTGCGCAATACACAAAAAGTATGATATAGAGATGAAATGTTAAAATTTCAATATGAATTCGAGGCGGCCAATAAAATTCTGAAAAAGTTAATGTAAAAAACTACTTATTATATTGATTTTAAATGTTACCTAAAAATCAAATGTAACAAGTAGAAACTAGAAAAACATCTTTACGAATCCAATATGGCGGAACAACTTGGCAGCCTATTAAAATGTTACAAAACGATATAAAAAAAAGATAAACTTCTTCGCCCGGAACATACCTGTTATTAGCCCTTTCTTTTATTAAAAATAGTAAAATTTATTCGAATTACATATTGTTATTTAGTAATTACACATATAAATTGCGTTATCCTTATAACTTTTCTAGAAAAAAAGGAGATATTCGCTATGAAGGAAGGGGAACTGGGTAAAAGTATTTTTTATTACAGTCACAGGGATTCCATTAACAGAGATCATTTTTATCTTATACAGAGAAAACAAAAGATTTATTGCAGTCGGATAATTCGCCTAAGTTAGAGCCTACTTTGAGTTGAACTCTTCTCACTATGCGGAGATTTGCAAGACTGAGAGTCTGAAGCTATATTTCTAATAAATAAAATATGCATTGAATTATGGAATATGATTTTTTAATTTCCCCAACGTCACAAAATATCTCTAAATTACTAATTTTTTTAGGAACGAAGGGAATTAAGAGTCTGGCTTACGCAGTGGCACAAGAAACTTGCAACTTAAAAATATTAGACTTACGTCTTAATCAGTTTTTGAATGAAGCCGGTAACATCCTTATTAAATCCATTGTTAAACACAACACCTTAAAATCTTTATGTATATCGGGTTGTGGTTTAACAGGTAATTTTGAAATAGCCAGTGCCCTTAGAAAAAAGAATTATCTGGAGGACCTTGATCTGTCGAATAATGCTTTGGGAGAGGTAAGTAAAGAAATTCCTGATACTGAAAAATTCACATATTTGTACGAAAATTATAAAATATTAACAGAAGGCTATGGTCAATTAAGAAATCAGGGTTCTTGAGTTTAGACCATACCTAAATGGAATCACTTTTCGCCTTCGATTGCACGAGGCATCTTCAGGGATATTTACTTCGGAAGCGCGAAACACTGAAATCCACCCTGTGTAAGGATCGGTTTCCACTTTGACTGAAGCCTGTGTTACTGCTAGGAGCGGGTCTGGGATGAGGACAATGAAATGAAACGACAAACGACGAGTCTAGTTGGCAACTGCTTTATTATAAAAGATGGGGTCTATTTATATGCGATCCTGTACACATTACAATGTTGCAAGATTTACATTTAATATTTCCTGACATCTCCCTTCTTTAAATAAAATAGCTATAAACTAAAAATTATCAGTCTTAGTTTAATTTTTTATCACAGATAATTAATTACAACTAGTTGCATTTATTTTATAATTACATTAAATTTATTTAATCTCACAGAACAGTAGCCGTTACGGTATATACAATATATAATGAATTTTATGTAAAATTCACAACATAATTAAATCACAATATTGTTCAAAATGTACCAAACTTCTAGAGGTGTTTTTCATAAAATATTTTAATAATCACTCAAAATTTTTTATTTTGTAATAAGAATAGTTATAACCATAATGTACAACCATTCTAACCTAAAATTGCAAACACATCTCTAATTCAATATCAATTATATAATGTTATATAATAAATAAAAATGTTATGCCACAATATAAGACATTCTCAATGATAAACTACTTGTGAACCAGTGAAGACTCTATCTTAACAATGTATTAGTCGAATTCAAGTTTATAATCTCGAAGCCTTGTAGGCAGCTTTATGTTTCTACCCGTTCTACTTAGTCGAGTAGCATTAAACAGATTTTCATCCTCGCTAGAGGAATGAGGTGATTCAGAAGTTTCATAACTAGAAATACATGTTTTATGTGATTCGTCAGAATTACTATCTAAGGAATTATTAAGTGTATCCTCACTGTTCTCACAGTCGTCTACTGTACTATTACTAACATTACTATCACTAAGACAAACACTATTTGGACAAAGATTAAAGTTATTTGGACTAACACGTACATTACTTTGATTAGCACAAACATTACTAGACCCGTCTGTCTGTAAATTATCTAGGTTGCCATTACTAGATAGTCTGTCCAAAGGTGTTTGTTTCCCACCCTCTCCAGTATCTGAAGACTTATTGTCAAATAAAGGAAAATAATTATAATTTAAAAAATTACTAGAAGATGCAAAATTAGTTAGGTTACCATTCTCCATACTAGAGAGTTCGGTTTTCTCCCTTGGCTGGTGTTTTAGTTCTTTTATAAATTTTATATTTCTTCTATATTTCTTGCCTTTTTCAGTCTCTACTAAATATGATCTAATGCCAACTTTTTTAACAATTTTTGCTAAAACCCAGGGGGTTTGTGGTTTTATTTGAATTAAAACTGAAGAGTTATTAGGGAGATGTTTTAAATTTTTTGATGCTTTTTTATCATAGTATTTTTTCTGCGATTTTTGACTATTTTTTAAAAATGTGTTATATTTATTTTTATCAAAAGTTTTACGCTCGAAATGAGAATTAGACTGTGGCAAAATTGTTCTTAAATTTCTATTAAACAAAACATTAGCCGGAGAGTTATATTTATCCATAGGTGTATTTCTATATTCGAGAAGCGCTAAATAAGGATCTTTCCTGTCTAAAATACATTTTTTTAACAGTTTTTTGATAGTTTCAATTGATCTTTCAACCTGACCGTTTGATTGAGAATATAAAGGTGAAGAAGTTTTATGTTGAAAGTCATATGCTTTTGAAAACCTTTTAACTCTTTGTGGCTCAGCGGTACACGCAATGAACCACCTACTATGTTGCGATATTGCCATAGGGGTACTCCACATGTACCACTTTTAAATATATCTCTCAGATATGGTACTGTGGTATTTTGAATGAACCACATTACAGAGCACCTGTATTGAGTTGTCCTTAAACAATAACAGATGGCGTTGGGGGTCAGTTATTCAAATAAATCTAAAACGTCAATCATTTGGGCTTCAAAGCTGATGTAAACAGTGTGTGTTGATTTGTCTATGTTTTGTGTGAAAGAAAATTAGTTAAACATTGTTTAAAAGGCGCTATTGGATTGATTTGCAACAAAATAGAGGTAGGTACTTAGTTTTTCGATTTTGTAGTATTCAGATTTGATTTCAGCACCGTGGAAATGGAGAAAATTTGAGTGTCCTCTATGTGTACCACTGTGACACTAGGCCATTTTAACAAAAAATTATTATTTTTGTTTTTTACAGATATTATGGATCGAAGACCTGATGATTTACCTTTTAATATTGTTGGCATGACAAGGGCTGAGTTTGATGAGGAAGTAGAAAATTGTTATATTGAAAACTGTGCTGAAATCCCATCTGACAGCGAGTCAGTTGACAACAATGACCTTAGTTGTTCTGATGATGAAAACACATTGCAGGAAGGTGTACGACATATTGTTGCAGAAGATGAGTTATCAGATAGTGACCTATCAGAGAGTGACCTTCCCCTTTCCGAGTTAGCTGCTAGAATTAGGCGCGATTTGGCCCAAGTTAATGATATTAATGCTAACAGCTTTTATGCTCCTCCCAGTTGGAACAACACTAATGTAATTGAGGAACCCCGACAATTCTTACAATCCTCTGATGGATTAGCTCAGTTTATTAAGGATATGGATGAAAAAGAACCTGCTGATATTTTTAGACTGTTTCTGACGGATCATTTGTTAGAACAAATAGCGTATCAGACCAACCTATATGCTCAGCAGGAGAATTTAAAATCAGGAAAACTATTTGTTCCAACTTCAAAAGAGGAAATAGAGGCATTCATTGGAATTAATATTCTTATGGGTATAAAACGACTTCCTAGCTACAAAGACTACTGGAGTTCAGCTCCAGATTTACATGATAGTTATATAAGTAGTAAAATGCCTCTGAATAGATTCAGTTGGCTATTAGGAAACATTCACTTGAATGACAACTCTAACATGCCTCCAAGAACTCATGCTGATTATGATAAGCTTTATAAATTAAGGCCTTTTCTTGACACAATGCTTGAAAATTTTCAAAGAAACTTTGATCTTACGGAGTGTATTGCTATAGATGAATCAATGGTTAAATTTAAAGGAAGGAGTAGTTTAAAATATGGATATTAGCTGATCAGTCAGGATATGCTTGGAATTTTGAAACCTATACAGGGAAAGTAAAAAATTCTGTTGAAAAATCTCTCGGTTCGCGAGTTGTAAAGCACCTTTGTAAGGATTTGCACAACAAATGTCATCGTCTATATATTGACAACATTTTTTCAAGCGTGCCTCTTTTCGAGGATCTCCTGGTAAACGAAATATATTGCTGTGGAACAGTCAATGTAAGTCGTAAATTTCTTCCAACATTTTTGAGTGATCGACGTATGAATAGGGGGGATTATGATGTCCATGTAAGCGATTCCAATTTAGTTGCAGTTAAATGGAAGGATAATAGAAGTGTGCACTTGTTGTCAAATTTTCACCAACCTGATGACATTATACAAATTAAATGCAAAGAGAGAAATGGTGATGTCATAGAAGTCACATGTCCCCGTATGATTGCAGATTATAATGCACATATGAATGGGGTGGATCTGTTTGATCAGAAAAAAACAGTCTACGAAATAGACCGAAAAAGTAAAAAGTGGTGGCATCGTCTCTTTTGGTTTTTCATTGATGCTTCTGTGGTCAACGCATATATAGTATACTCAAAATTAGATCAGCCAAAATTGACGATGAAAGATTTTAGGCGAGAAGTTTGCAGCGATCTACTTTCTAAAGCGCCAAGAAGACAAAGAAGTATACCTATTGTACGTATAAAAAAGCATAAACCTTTTGTTCCTACCAATATTAGACTAAATTCTGCAGAACATAAGCCTATCCGGGGTACAAGAAGACGTTGTGGGGTATGCAGTACGACAGCGCATCAAGTTCGAAGTCCATGGCAGTGTCAAACCTGTAAAGTCTCACTGTGTTTAAACAGAATTAAAAACTGCTTTTTAGTGTTTCATTCCTAAGATTATCAGATTTATTTAGTTATTATTTTTTCTGTTGTGTCACAGTGGTACCACAGGAATACCACCATAATAAATATCAAAATGTGTATTTTTAATGATATTTTATAAAAAAATATAGTTTCTTATAACCTAATGCATCTTTATTATCAATCTTTAACCCAAAATAACTCTAAATTATTTTTTGTGTCACTAGGGAAAAATATTGTTTTCCTTTGTTGTGCCACAAAGAGTTAAAAAGCAAACTGGACCATTCAGGACCATTATCTGAAATCAGGATATTTGGAATACCAAAGCGAGCAAATACACCCTTAAGTTTATGTATAATATTATCACTAGACAAGTCCTTATCTAAATTTATAACCTCGACATACTTAGAATAATAATCTACAATCAGAAGATATGATACATTAAAAAGATGGTAAATATCTACACCAAGCTTGGACCAAGGACGCAAAGGAATATCATGAGATATCATGGGCTCAGACTGTTGAGACTTCCGGAAAGTTTGACATACATGACATGATAGTATGAAGTCTTCAATCTGTTTTGTCATGCCTGGCCAATAAAATGAAAGTTTAGCTATATCAATGCATTTTTTTGCAGAAAGATGACTATAAGGTAAAACCCCCACTGGTTGACAGTCACCCAATAGTTGACACTTTCAAACAAAATCACTATTCATAAGATTTTTCAAACAGCCCGCCAAATGTTGAGCAGGTAAACTTACAGGTGGTGACCTCTAGTGTTTATCTTTAACACCAAATGTTGAGAGGATTAGTTTGCATGGAAATTAAACACATGTTTGTTATGGTCCATTTATGAAAACCGTTTTTCTAGTAATTCCTAAGCCAAAGTGTTAAGAAAGTGTGTTGTTCATTTCTTCCATAGTTAGTGTACTTTTTGTCCTAGACAAATCATAGTTGAACTCAACAGTTTGGAAATATATTTAGCAGGTACTGAACATTATATATTACAAACACATTGCATTTTGAGTGTTTTTTTTTTGTGTGTCAACTTTTGGTCCAAAATAATTATGTAGGTCTAATAGTTGACACCAGGTGTCAAGCATTGGTGTCTCTGTCGTTTAAATGTTTTTGGCATTTTGTTAAACATGTGTAATTCCTAGTCAACGAGATTTAATTGAATATGAATTTCATGTTGATATAACGTTCAGAACCAATGGATGACATACTGTCAACTATTGGGTTAAAAGGGTGTCAACTATTAGGTATCAAATATTTTCTTTCAGATTTAGAATCAGCATGCCTCTTGAAAAACGCCAAATTTTGAAATATTCTGAGGATGATATGGAATCAGCGATCCAAGAAGTAGAAAAAGGAATGCCTTGCGCTACAGCAGCAAAAAAATATCGTGTTCCAAGGATAACACTTATGTATAAGGTCAAGAAAAAAACACCTCGACATCGACAAATGGGTCGCGACTCATATCTCACTTCAGAGGAGGAGAAAGTTCTTGTTTCTATGGATTAGCAACATGGCAAAGGCTGGGTTTCCTATAGGAAAAAATCAGCTTCTTGATAGCGTGAAGCATTTAATGGTCGAGTTAAAAAGACCTAATCCATTTACCGACAATAGACCTGGAAAAAGTTGGTATAATAGTTTTTTAAGAAGAAATCCCGAAATAAGTGCCTGAACACCGCAGAATTTAACATTAACTAGGGCTAATGTAACGACAGCTAAAATACAACAGTGGGCTTCAGAAGTACATGGCTATTTGAAGGATCATCAGCTTGAATATATTTTAAACCATCCTGACAGAGTATTTAATGCAGACGAAGCCACATTTTTTTTAAGCCCAAAGGGGGAAAAAGTTTTGTCTAAGAAAGGTGAGAAAAACGTGTATAAGGTAATCAACAGCGACGAAAAGGAGTGCATAACAGTTCTAGTAACTGGTAATGCGGCTGGACAACTTGCTCCGGTGATGGTAGTTTTTCGTTACGAGAGAATCCCTCGAGAAATTGCACTAAGTGTTCCTAATGACTGGGGCATTGGAAAATCCGAGTCGGGGTGGATGACAGGGAAGACTTTCTATGAATACGTAACAAACGTTTTTTTCCCCTATTTAGAAGCAAGTAATATACCACTACCCATCATTTTATTCATCGACGGTCATGTATCCCACTTAACCCTGCATACTAGCAAATTTTGCGAAGAAAAAGGCATTATACTTATCGCTTTATATCCTAATGCTACACATTTAATACAACCGATGGATGTAGCAGTATTCAAAACTTTGAAAGCTGGATGGAAACAAAATATCTATCAATGGCGGTTAGAGCATTCTGGAAATCCGATTGTCAAAAAAACAGATTTTTGTCCCCTGCTTAAAAAAGCTATTGACGATAGAATTGTCCCTTCGGTCCTGCAAAATGGTTTTCGAAAGTGTGGCTTGGTACCGTGGGATCCCAATGCTGTCCAATGTCCCATAATTGAAACCATATCTGTAGACTCCCAAGACATAGATGTAAAATGTTTAAAGGAGTTGGAAAGTGGTCAAAAGTTTCTAGAGAGATACATGGATCAAGAGAAGTTAGCTCAGTTCAAAAGAAGTGAGCGTTGGGAAGGTGACTCGTCTGACAAATCATTTTTTGAATTCTACAAAAGTATTGACAGAAAATATTCAAAATTGAAAGAGAAGTTGGGAAAACAAAATACATTACCAATAATAGAAAAAAGTACTGAGGAAGAAGGTGAAAATAATCCTCCAAGTAAGATAATCAATGGTAATGTTGATATTATAACCAATGAAAATAATACAGGTTTAATTGAGTACGAGAGAAGTACCTATTCGCCGATAGGAGAAGAGACGCCAGATACTACTACTTCGAAATATGCTGAAATTCAAAATAAACCTTCTTCGAAAACAGAGAACTTTGTGCTACAAATATGTCAAAATGATCAGTTAGTACCGACTCCCTTTAAACGTGCCTTATTTTGGCCCCAACCGAAGCAGAATTTAAACAAACGAAAAAGGAAAGAAATAATACCTTCTGTCGTAACCTCTAAAAAATGGCAGCAGTATTATGAGAGAAAAGATCGTTTGAAAAAAGAATCAGAGGAAAATAAGCAAAAAAGGTTGGAAGAACGGAATAAGAAAAAAGAAATACAAGAAAAAAATCAAGCTGAAAAGAAGAAAAATCGAAGAAAATTAACAAAAAAAAAAAGAAAGAAGAATCATCAGATTCAGAAGCGTCATGGGTGGAATCTGGCGATAGCTTGGACGACGTAAGTTTTAACTTTCCTAAGCCTGCCAATGAAGATTATGAAAGCCAGTCTAGTGAAGAAGATGTTCCGTTATCCGTAATTCAACAAAAACAAAAACGAACTTAGTTTGCAAAGAAGGCGATTATGTGGTTGTTTTATTTCCTGGTAATAAAAAACAACACAAATATGTTTGCATCATACAAGAAATGCTGCCCAATGACGAAGCTGAGGTGGTTAGCATGAAGAGTCCTCGGTTTAACCAAGAATACATTCATACTTAATGAGAATGACATATCAATCATCAAATTAACACAAGTTATTGAAATTCTCGAGTTTCCCAACATGCAAGTAGCTGGAGATAGACTAAAATACCAATTTAAGAAAGCGACTGATACCGATGGTTAAAATAATTTATTTTTTGCAATGTACTTTTAGTTTTTGATGTAAAACCTCACATCTTTTGAAAATAAACCGTTTTCTTTTACTAAAACCTTAACTTTTAACTTTTATAGCAAGTCCTATTGTGTCAACCATTAGAAATAGTCATGTCAACTATTAGTTCTAAAACGGTGTGTACCGAAATAAAAAATATTTTCCACACACATTACCCAAATTTATTTTTTATATAGTCTTTAGGTCCATAAATACTTGAGAATAAAAAAAATACTTTTATAACACCATAAAATATCAGGAAAGCAGAATAATGTACAAAATGTCAAGCATTGGGTAAACTAAATGTCATCTATTGGGTAGATTAGAATTTTTGCCTGTCAACTATTGGCTCTTTTTAATACAAATTTTAAAAAAATCGCTAATAAAAAAACATTCTGTAAACTGCTAATTCTGACCAGTCCTACTTATTCCCTAAACCTTAACATATACCTCATCACATGGGTGAATTGAAAAATCTGAAGTTAAGTCATGTAGGAGGCAAAAATATGCGGATTTCGTCGTTAATGTGTCAACCATTGGGGGTTTTACCTTAATGCAATTCATTTAAAATTTCTTTTCTAAGTGCTGAAGGCACAATTAAATTTTGGCCTTTAAACAAAAGATCATCTATTTCAGAAATTTCTCCTTTAAATTTAAAATAAAATTTGATATTTTCAGGGCAGTCTGCTAATCTACTCGGCCAACCGTTCCTGACAAACTGTTTTAGGGAAATTAACTCTGGGTCCTCATTGGTTAGTTTTATTATTTCTCGCTTTTTATCTTCAGAAACATTAATATTCATTAATACCAAGCAAATGTGTGATTCCAGCTCTAAATCTACATTTTCCTCAAAGAAATTATTTTTACGAAAAGCCCTACTTAAGGTGTCAGCTAAAATAAGTTTTTTGCCTGGCCTATACACTAATTCAAAATTATATTTCCTTAACTGCATAATCATTCTTTGTAATCTAGGTGGACATAAATGTAAAGGCTTTTTAATTATACTAACTAGAGGCAAATGATCAGTTTCTACAATTAGATTTTTAATTCCATATACATACTGCAAAAAACGAGAAATTCCGAACCACACACTTAGCAGTTCTTTTTCAA
The DNA here is from genome assembly GCA_030620095.1 of Kuschelorhynchus macadamiae. Taxonomy (NCBI): domain Eukaryota; kingdom Metazoa; phylum Arthropoda; class Insecta; order Coleoptera; family Curculionidae; genus Kuschelorhynchus; species Kuschelorhynchus macadamiae. The sequence goes on from JAUTXW010002780.1 coordinate 418,335, forward strand.
TTTGAGAATATTTACACTGAGTTTCTGTCAAGGCCCTGGATGCATGAGCACAAGACCTTCCATCCTGAAGTAATACGGCAGCCATCCCAAACTGAGATGAATCCACAGATATTGTTGCCGACTGTTTAGACACATCATAAAAATGTAAACAAGGAGCTTTAGACAAAACATTTTTTAAGTTGTTAAAAGTAGCTTCGTGTATGTCATCCCACTGGAAAAGATTATCTTTCCTCAGGAGAGCACGAAGAGGTGCAGTTTTTTCTGAAAGTCCCTCAATAAACCTACTCATATATGTTATCATACCAAGAAATCTTTGAACGTCTTTTTTATCTATTGGTGAAGGCATATCTTTTATAGCTTGTACTTTATCTTCATTAGGTTTTATACCTGTTCTACTTATAGTATGACCCATATACCAAACCTCAGATTGAAAAAATTTACATTTATTAATTAATTAATTCTTTATTAAATTTTAAGCCATTTTTTAGGGCAAATTCTAAAACTTTTATTAACCTGGCATTATGCTCTTCTATAGTATTTCCATATATTAAAATATCATCAACATAGAAACTACAGCCCTCAATACCACCAAAAATTTCAAACATTCGTTCCTGAAAAACCTCCGGGGCACTGCACAACCCATAAGGTAACCTTAAAAATCGATATCTCCCAAATGGAGTAGCAAAAGTACAAAGTTTTGAACTATTTTTATCTAATTTAATCTGCAGGAAACCTTGTGTTGCATCCAAGACACTAAAATATTTTGAACCTGTCAAATCAGCAGTCAATTCTTCCAGAGTGGGAATTTGAAAATAATGTCTTTTAATATTTGAATTTAAATCTTTGGGATCTATAGCTATTCTAAGCTGACCATTTGATTTTCTAAGTATTACCATATTATGACACCAATCAGTACAATCATTAGATTTTTCTATAAGTCCCTGCTTTTCTAACTGATTTAGAGTAAGTTTGAGTTTATCTCTAAGAGCAAATGGAACTTTTCTAGGATAATTTACTACTGGAGTTGCGCCTTCTCTCAACTCAATATGATATTCTTTTTTTAAACAACCTATACCGTTAAATACGGAATTATATTTTTTTAAAATGCTTTTTAATTCAAAATTTTTATTTAGAAAATTATTTTCTACTGAATCTATTCTTTTAATAAGTTCTAGTTCTACACAACCATTAAGACCCAAAATAGGACTGTTCTCTGAGTAGACCACATAAAATAACAGACTCTCCTGTTTATTTTTAGACTTACAATTAGAATACAATGACCAATAATAGGAATAGTATGCCCAGTATAAGAAGTGAGCTTGGTTTTAACTTTATTTATTTTTGAAAGATCAAAATTGATTTTTTGTAGAAAACTTACAGGTATTATATTGGCCATGGCTCCTGTATCTAGTTTAAAGTCCAAAGTCTGTCCTTCAATCTCCAAAGTCGTAACCCACAAACTCTCAGACATCCCAGTGGTGGCTCTTGAACCCCTTGACGAGACTGTGTGAATATCAATAGAACCTATGAAAAGAAAATTATCTGTATCATCCAAATCACTACAACTCGAGTCATTATCCTTTATACAGTTAATAGATTTTTTATGTTTAAAATATTTAGATTTATTGTTAAAGTTAGAACGGTGGTTATTAGATACTTTGTTTTTAAAACAACAAGAAGAAAAATGATTACTGATACCACAATTTAAACATTTCTTGCCAAATGCAGGGCATTTCCCATATTCATGACGTTTGGCACACTTGGGACAGGTGGATTTGCCTTGATTGTGCCCTGTAGATGAACCTAACGAACCTGGATGGTCAGTTCTTAGTTGCTGTGATCGGGAGCCCTGATTCTTACGAGACCTGGTACCAATAGCGTCCACTTCCACTTGTTTTTCTTGTTTAATACCATTGGTGATATATCTGTTCTGCTGCCTTGTGCTTTCTATGTTAACACAAATTTGGACGGTCCTTTGCAGCGTAGTAGCATCTTCTTGAAGTCGCTTTTCTCTCAGTGTGGTAGACCTTAATCCACAAACTAGCATGTCTTTAATAAGTGACTCTCTTAAATCGCCAAATTCGCAAGAAAGTGACAGATTCTTTAGTTCAGTAATGAATTGATGCTGAATTGTGAAAAATTTATGCCGTTCATAGGTAAAGTTCTTTTTCGGGTTAAAATGAGCATCGAACTTAATCTGCAGACTTTCCAAAGTTTCCGTTTCATCCTGCCCCCAAGTAAATGCATTATATATTCTAATACCTTCGTCTCCAATCAACGTGAGGAGCTGAGCACATTTTGTACCTTCGTCCTTTTTTGATATTTCTGTTGCTTTTAAATACGTATTGAACCTTTGCTTCCAAAATTTCCAATTTTCTGAAAGGTTTCCCGACATTATCATGGGTGGAATCCCTCTAAAGTCTATTCTTCTAGCTTCAATCTTCAGTTTTTCTAGGTAAAGTTCTTTTTCGGGTTAAAATGAGCATCGAACTTAATCTGCAGACTTTCCAAAGTTTCCGATTCATCCCCCAATTAAATGCATTATATATTCTAATACCTTCGTCTCCAATCAACGTGAGGAGCTGAGCACATTTTGTACCTTCGTCCTTTTTTGATATTTCTGTTGCTTTTAAATACGTATTGAACCTTTGCTTCCAAAATTTCCAATTTTCTGAAAGGTTTCCCGACATTATCATGGGTGGAATCCCTCTAAAGTCTATTCTTCTAGCTTCAATCTTCAGTTTTTCTCTTTTTTTTTTTTCAGCTTACAAAATGGACGACCTTACTGCGCCATGTGTTACTGCTAGGAGCGGGTCTGGGATGAGGACAATGAAATGAAACGACAAACGACGAGTCTAGTTGGCAACTGCTTTATTATAAAAGATGGCGTCTATTTATATGCAAGCCTGTACACCTTACAATGTTGCACGATTTACATTTAATATTTCCTGACAAAGCCCATATCTCTAATAAAATTGTTAGGATGCTTATAATTATTGCAATAGATTCTCTAATTTTCCGTTTCTAGAATCCAAAGACCGATACATGAACTTTGGTTTCAATTCAAATTTCAAATTCAAATTCAAATCGTACTTTATTGTCGAAAGAAATTATCTTATTGACAAAGCTGAAAATTAAATCTTAATAAGCCTAAAATGAATGCTTACAATACAATTTACAATAAATACGTAAATCTTAAATTAAAAGTTCATGTTAATGTCAAAAATTATAAAACAATATATACAAAAATAAATTAGATAAACACACATGGATTCAAACAAATACGAGGCAATTTACTATCGTCAATAGGATGAAAGTATTTGTACAACTGCTATGTGTTTATAAAAACTTAAGGTAAATGATGTAACTTCTTATGCTTGCTTAAATAATATTATTTATATTATGTATCGAAACATTCCGTAGACAGACTAGTCTACATGTTGAGGTATGTAATTGGTAGTGCGTATTTTCCCCTAAACTACATCGGCCCAAACAGTTAGTGGACCGAAACTTTACTGGCCCTAACAGTCGAAATCCCGACAGATTGGAATGTGTGGAATGCGGCGCTAGCCCGACACTTTAAATAGCGAATTGGCGAGCTACGCTACTGGCTAAAAATTCTTTAAATGGGCCTACTGTGTTGTCAAGTTTTATTGATAAAAATAAATATATTGTTTATTTGTTTATTCATTTTTAATCAAAACTACACCATGAAAAAATGATGTTAGCGTATTTCCCTGTATTCTAACTTTGAGGTGAAAATATTTTTATTGTTTTTTTTTGTTTATTATAAAGCATTTGTTTTGTTTATCACAAGATAATTTCTATTTAATGGAATAATGAAGATTGAATAGTGAAAAAAAAAATGTTGGAAAGCCCAGGAAGAGGTTATTGCTTGTTTGCATCCAGATGATTTTAAACCTTCTACTTTTAAACTGGGTATGTTTATTTTAGAATAGTGTGAATATGGTATAAAGTTGCAACCATTTCAGTTTTTACACTCAGATAGTCTTATTTGTTGATGTTGTTCCCTACCTAAAGATAAAACAAAAGACCATATAAAAATCCACAAAAGCCTTTAAGCTTGAATATATATCTTTCAACTAATTTGTTTTGTGAGCTTTTTGAGACACATAATTTCTACTTTTTTTTAAGTTTTTTTGGTGTTTCATTTTTTATCCTGATCCTAAGCAAATACCTATCTAAAAATCAGTTTTTATCAGTCACATATTGATTAGGGTTTTATAAGATTGTTAATGATTTTCCCTAAGCTTGTTATTCATGCAGGTACTTTATTAATTATAATTTGTTTTAGGACCAATGCAAGTCTTGATGTTTGATATAGGTATCGTAGACAAGGCTTAGGAAGTTAGTTCTGCTCATATGTATGTGCATTGCAGATATTAGTGACGTGTATATTATAGTCATACTTGAGTACTCTTTGTTGCCCTGTTTGCATAGGAAGAAAGAAAAGACTTTAGTTACGGGTATTGATCTGAGTGTCATATAGCCCCAGTTATAGCCCATTCCATCAATGTAATAATTGGGCCTCTTTGTTATATGGAAGCTTCAAATTCTGCACCTTTAAATTTACTAAATATGCTTGTCACATAAAGTGGATAAATTTACTAAATATGCTTGTCACATAAAGTTGTTCATTTATAATTACTGTTGCTGAGAAAGTGTGTAGTTTGAGAAATAAAAAAAATGCACTATATGATAAATGTAGTGTCAACTTTATTTTTAATTCCATGTTGAATAAATTTTTTAAAGTGTATCACATATTTTGTATATTAATTAAAGATATATAGCTAAAGTGGATTAGAAATTTAAATAATTTTTCCCCATATTTTAAAAATATTAACTGTGACCTATTTATATATTTTCTCTAGTTGGTATACACAATTCAGTAATAAGTTAATTTAGTAAGTGTGCCAGATATCGCACATCACATCTTCAATTTTTTTTTAAATCTATGTATGGTTTAGGAAAAAGTTAGGTGCATGATATAATTATAAATGACAAAAGTCTTTCGAAGATACCCTCAATTAATTTCATGCTTTCAGATTCTTAAGTTTATTAACTGGTATAAAGTAGTTTAGATATTGTAAATTATTTTATCAATTAACTTTTAAAATATAAACTTTTATAGCCTAATCTTATAGAATTTCCAAAAAATATTACATCTTATTGTTGACTTTACCATATGTTGGAAACTGGCCGCCAAACTTATAAGAATGCGTATTGTTAAAAAAAATTGTGGTATATCTTTTAGAATCTTTATTCAAGTAAATATTAAGTTTTCTAAATAAATAGTTCCAAACCTTAAGGTTGAGACAGTGTTTCAAGAGGGATAGACATTGACTAAAAGCATTATCCCTTATAATACCTGTAGTGCTTTGTTTAATGTTGGACTAAGTAAAATAATTTTTAATTGAGAAAAATCTAGTTTAAACAATATCTTATTTAACTGACTTTGACGTAATGTCATTATTTGTTAAAATAAATTCATAGTAAATGGTGCCAAGGATATATAATCAAATCCCATTGGAATTTAAGAACAAATCATATTATATAATTACGCAAAAATCTTGAATACTTCAAAAGGAAGTAAGCGTTTTATGATTGCATACGAATTTTGATTGATCGTAAATTAAACCTTCATTTAACTTTTTTGTTGAAAGGGGTAGAAAAAAAATGGTAAATGCAGAAGTTGTAGATTTTTAATCTATTATTTTCTATGTATACTGGGTGTTTTTTGGAAAAGCATGACAATTTTTTTTTTGTTTTGATGGTACACCCTGTATATGTTCATCAAATGGGTCTTTTCTTGCTAATTATAATTATATTAGGTTTGACACATTGAACACAGGAAATTGACAATATATCTATTATCAGAGATGTTAGAGAAAACGTAACACAGATATGAATAACTTGCCTCTTATGTCATGGTTTTTCTCAATTGCCTTTAAAGGTAAAGATATCAAACCTAATATATTTATGATTAGCAAAAAGATGCCTATTTAATGGACATAATATAACATGGGTGTCCCACAAAAAAATGAGGGTTCAATTTATAATCAATATTCCTGTACATCATTAGATGATAATTGATCATTTTAGATGATAAAAATATTATTTGTTTGCCTGTCATTGTTATTATATTTTGTTGTTGGTAAAAGTATTTCTGATACAACCTATCTTCAATTTTAATTGTCACGGTTTTAATATGAGTATATTATATTATTATCCTTTATTTAGCCTTTTGCTAGTTTACAAATTCACAATGTTTGTATTTATTTAATATATTGTTATATAAAAAGAAAACTTAATTTTACAAAAGAAATAATAAAGTACAAAACATAGAAAAATAGTTAAGTAATGAAACCTAAAATATTTAATACAGTCAGGTAATAAAACTCAGATACTGAAACTAGAAGTAAAATATAAGTTTAACTCCAAAAGAAAAAATTAAGTGCTAAAATAAATATAATATATAATAACTAGGAATAAGTTTTGTAATTTTTTAATTAAAACACATAAATTTACTGATTTATTTGTTTGTGCCCGAATGCATAAAAATCATACAATTACCACAGCTAATATATGTTATATTAGCTGTGCAATTACATTAACTATTACAAATTTAAGTACAGTAAAAAGCTTTCAATAAATAACATCAGAGTCAACAACAGAAGATTTTTTAGTTTGAAAGTTCATTTAGAGAAATTATTTATATAATTTCCCATAAGAAAATATAATGAGAAAGAACTTGGTAAATTTCAATAAAAACTTTAAAGTAACAAATGTCCACTTAGACTCGGTGACATCAAGAGAACACATTTTTCATTTTTCACTCCAATGTTATACTTCCTTCCTCAGCAAAGCTTAACTCTCAAACGTTAGCTAAACATTTTGATGGTAAGGTCTGTTTGAGATGGAAAACTGTTACTTCAATCACAATATCCAAAGTTTTGATCTTGATCCTAAAAAACAATTGTTTTGCTTTTTCAATTTCTCCAAATGCAACAGACCATAATTATTAATTATACAAAAACAGATGTTTTAGTGATCCATATTTCTTTAATTTTTTTTGCATTGCGTAATGAAGCTACATATAATTTAGTGAGTTTTTTACCCTTACAATAAAAAAATACTGATATTTAATCTCCAATGATCATTTTTGAAGGTTAGATTGCATTGGTTTTGATTAAAGTGCTACAAATCACATCACTTTTTTACAATATGAATAATTTAAGTCTTACTACAAATTTCATAAGAAATGAATTACTGCTACCCCTCTTTTTGACTAAATATGGTGGTGGTTTTTGAAGCTAGATTTAAGGTGTGAACGAACTATTTTTAATGAATTGAAGAAGTAATCAAAATAACTGGCTTCTTAAAGCTAAAGAAGCAAGCTTTCAAATTCTGAAAAGATTAACAAGATACATTGTCTTGTTTTTAAAATACAGATAACTGTATTTTTCCTATGATAACTTTAAGTTTATGTAGAGACTGTATGATTTTTTTCTGAGTCCAGTCTGGAGTAAGCCTAACCCTGGATGTAATAATAATAGCTATATTTTAAAAAATGATATATTTTAAATCATTTTGTGCATTTAGTCACAAATATTTGTAAAAGTTATACATCTGTGTAAGTTTCTAATTTTTGTGAAGCATTTGACACAATCCCTTAGGCTATGCTACTGGACATTGTGCATAGCTATATGATGTGGAGGATCCGTGTTAAATGTTTTTAAAATGAATCTGATTATGTTAAAGTAGGAGGAGCTTTAAGCCAGCCTATGCTGATGACTCTATTTTGATTTTCCCCAGTAATACACAGGAAGAAGTGTAGGATTTATTAATTAAGGACATGAATAAGGTTAAATGGTTTTTGGATCATTTTAAACTGACTCTTAATGTAAAGAAAACTAATTTATTCAATTACATCAATTAATCATCCAAATTTTAATTAAATTAGCATAGATTAAGTGTACTATTACAGCTAGGAAATAAAGCAATAAAAAGTTTTAAGAAGTAAAAGTCTATTCATAAATAAGTCAAGACACGTTGTAATGACATAAATAAAAACCTACTTCACAAAATGGTGAATAAGTCCTTATATAGCTTGTTTTCAGAATAAATCTAAACCTAAGATTATATTAAACATAAATTTTATTTAAAACACATTACAGTAAATGTTATCTTCTTATGATGTAATCGGTTTTCTCAACTCACAAAGGGGTTGTTTTCACATGCCTCGCCCCTGGCAATAACTGAATCGGTATAGTTGGTAAGAAGGCCAGATTTTAACCAATGACACAGTCCAAGATATCATTTTCTTACTTTCTAGAGCTTCCATCTTGTTGGTGATCTTATTACATAATGGTCATCCTTGGGCATACTAAAAATAAAGAAAATCTCTAATTACTTTCAAAAACATTAACACACTTATTAAAAAAAAAAGAAATGAATGAAATAGATATGGCACTACTTAGAAAAATAATCAGGTACTGGTGAACTTATGCTATTTGAATTTTAAAAAGAAAATGAAAAAAAAAAACTACATATATTTGAATAATGATCCCATATAATTTCAAAAAAATGATCAAACTAAATGCTTATTTGTGGAAGTATGTTATAAATATATCAGAAGTTGTGCCATCTATGCATTTTTATATTCCGATAAAACTTTAAATTCTATGAATGTCAGTTTTTAAATATTTACAATTGGACAAAAAATGGTGGATCTACAAGCATTTCCTTTATTTTGTTTAGCTGGCCGTGTCACAAATATTAATGCAATTTTTAACAGACTTCAAAAAAGGAGGTTATTAATTTCACCCTATGCATTTTTTTATGTATGTACAACGATTACTCTGCGATGGTTTCAACAATTTGGATGAACTTTTCAGAGAATATTCCGGATATTGCCGAGTGGTCCCACAGCTAGCATATTGTAAAAAAGTATGACGTTCACCATTTTATCAGGAATTTACATAGATATTCTATGGTTATTTATTAAATATGACTTAAAATAAAACTCATATAAATAGAACTAAAAAGGATGAAATAAAAGATGTATAAAAATTAAACTGACTTCAAAAAATGCACCTAAAATTGGAAAATAATATTATATTCCATCTGGAAAATTTTAGTCACCAAGCGAATAGAGATAGTAAAACAAAACACTCGTTACATAAATATATTTTGGTAATTAAGAATAAGTTTGGCTGTGACTTCACAGACACAGAGTATGGGATTCGCTTCTGGCGAGTTACTTCACAATATCTACTTCAAAAAAAACACTAAAAAGTAAAAAATATTTTATTCCACATTGAAAATTTGACTTTATGAAGTCATCTTCAAACTAATTCTTAATAACTTAATCATAAACAGACATTTATATAATGAGTACCTACATATATGGGAATAAAATATTACTGTTTACTTTTTGTTGTTTATTATATTGATTTAATAATTTTTATTTCATCCTTGTTAGTTTTCTTTATAAAAAGTTTCAAGTTATAAAGCCTAAACTTAGGTTAAAATTTTAGATGCCTTGAGTCCATTGCATATGAAATTTTACCAGAATCACCATATTAGCATCAATATTTTTTCCTGGCAATATAGTGAACGTGGTATAGATTGTCTTTCGCCCTCGTGTATACATGTAGAACATGTTAAATATGGCATCATTCCGCTATATTTAATATGTTTGCTATGGGACCACTCCAGTAACATCCTGAATATTCCCTATTTGATCCAAACTGGTCATACAAGACAATCACATACCATTGCTCTTTCCATTCATTTAACATCTTAATTCAGCTCAATATTTTTAATTATATAAGCAAATTTAATTCAATATCTAAATCAGATTTGTCAATAAGACAGAATTCTTAGACAATAATAGCATTTAAGTTACATTAAAATTTCAATTATATTTGTGCCATAAATAAATTCTTATTCATCTCTCATAGAAAACCTTGTAGAGTGTAGAGGAAAATTTAAATGATTTTAGTTATCATAACACTTCCTTTTTGTTTGTGTATTTTTGTCTGTTTTTATAAAAAACAATGTTTGTTTTTTTTTTCAAATAAATAAATATATATGAACAGAAAATAGTCATTAACATTTTTAGACTTAACAAATTACAAAATCAAAGTGCAACCTATCAAAATATAAAACAAGTAAATATATATATATATATATATATATATATATATATATATATATATATATATATATATATATATATTTATAATATATATTTACTTGTTTTATATTTTGATAGGTTGCACTTTGATTTTGTAATTTGTTAAGTCTAAAAATGTTAATGACTATTTTCTGTTCATATATATTTATTTATTTGAAAAAAAAAACAAACATTGTTTTTTATAAAAACAGACAAAAATACACAAACAAAAAGGAAGTGTTATGATAACTAAAATCATTTAAATTTTCCTCTACAAGGTTTTCTATGAGAGATGAATAAGAATTTATTTATGGCACAAATATAATTGAAATTTTAATGTAACTTAAATGCTTTTATTGTCTAAGAATTCTGTCTTATTGACAAATCTGATTTAGATATTGAATTAAATTAAATATATTAAATATATATATATATATATATATATATATATATATATATATATATATATATATATATATATATATATATATATATATATATATATATATATATATATATATATATATATATATATATATATATATATATATATATATATATATATATATATATATATATATATATATATATATATATATATATATATATATATAAGGTCAAAGACATCTTAAAATAAAGCCTAATAGTTTTATTGTCCTATTCGTGATATTATCTATGTATTTGGCAAAAGTAAATTTGGAATTCAATAGCATTCCCAAGTCTTCAAAAGTATCAACTCTTTTCAAGATTCTTTCGTTTAGTGTATAAATAATGTATTTTTTAAACAATGGAAACTTAATTTCTAGAAATAGAGATATCTCCAATAATATCAACACAGGGGTAGGAACGATTTGGTTATGACACTTCACCAAATTTCTTTATTTAATAAGGGTTCTCTAGTCGGATGTATAAAATTATATATATTACCATTAAAAATAAAATGTATTCAAAAGATAAAAGTAAACCAAAAAATTCTTATTGAAAGAGAATTCTGTTCCCCAGATGATTATTTTAACTTTTATATACAGATTACGTCCTGCTTATATGTAGAGCCTAGTATGAATGAACTGTTCATTTAAATCATTGAAGAAATAGAGAACATCAAAATACCTTAGGGGTTGCGAGGGGTTTTCCAACATTGAAGACACAAGTGTTACATTTTGTAAACATTAACAAAATAGGTTGCCTTTTTTTGAAAATACAGACCCCAAATAAATTTTGTCCCAGGCCAAAACTAGGGTAAGCACGGCTCTGTATGAGAGTAATAGTTATCTTTTTAAAAATGATAAGTATATGGATCTCTTCATGTGAAATAAATCTTCAAAGCACTTTATTTTGCTACTTATTTAACAAATTTTTCTAAAAGTTATCTTTAAATAGAAAATATTTTGAAAAGAAAAAATGCCTCATTATTATTAAAATACATAATTATTTTGACATATGAATTACCTCAGCAGTTCTATATTTATTCTCAGATGGACTATGGAAGCATTCCTCACTGCTTTGTCTGTCTACTATAATTTTATATGCAAAGCTGATTTTCATTTTTTATTGTTGCCTGAGATACATACCCCGATTTGCCAAGATGGAGCCCACTGTGGTTGATACATCCATGAATTTACTTGGTTTTCCTAAAAATGCAAACACAACTATATATCATAATCATGTTATCAACCAAATACAAATGTTTTTGTCGAGGCTTTTCTTTTAACTAACATTTAGTGTGCACTATACATTAAAAAACCGATATATTGAAGAAAATCCGAAGAGGAACATTAAAGAAAATAGATATATACACAAAAAAGAATCTAGATGGCTTACCATTATGAAATTTGTATGTTACAATATACTTTCTGATGTCCTAATTTGATAGTCCATTTAAATTGCTGAATCTAACTTTCTAGTAATCTCGTTCTTGAAATTGCATTTAAATGGGCGAAAAACTGAGAATTCAGGACTTATCGGGAACACAGTAAAAGCTTGCATGTTATTTCTGCCCGTTTCACAACCAACTAACAATTTATAGGCATTTTTCACCATGTTAGTAAAACTTATTTTATTGTATCTTAACACTGATACGGTAACAGTAGAATTAATACGTAGCTATTTGCTATTTTTATAAACTAGGTAATTCTTTGAGAACGATTTAAAACTTATTATTCAGGAATATTAATAACATGTTATCAAACATAAATAAAAAAACACAATTGACAATATTACTAATATTGTCGGAAATATGTACTTCTTTAGAACAATAATGCACTTTGGCAACAGTGACAGAAGTTTCTTACATCATTGGCGTGCATGTTTATGTATTTCGACGTTTAAGGCCAACGACGAATTCCATGCATTCCAATGTGTCGGGATTTCGACTGTTATCGCCAGTGACGGTTATGTGTAATGTAGGTTCGGGCAAGTGAAGTTTAGGGCCAAATACATCGAACCATGTAATTATATTAAATATCTGCTTCAATTAATTTAAAGTTAAATATTTTTATTCAGTTGCGAAAAAGCCAAAAAAGATTTTTGTTTGTCAATCTAAACGCAACAAATAATCTGAACACATTTAAAAACAAAATGTCTAATAAAAAGTTTAAATATTCCACCACATATTATAGAAAAAGAAAACTCCGACTTGTGGTAATCGTCGTTTAATTTTGACGCTGGCTCCTGGGTCTTAAATTAGCCATTTATGAATTCTAATGGAAACTAAAAAAAATATTTGTGGAAAACAAAATGTTTAGTTTCAAGGAGGGGCGCGTGTTTTACATGACTATCTTAGATTATTTTAACAGTAAAAGTTCCTGCGCAAGTGTTTTTATCCCTTACCAGCCGTCAAACTTCTTAAAATACTTTACACAATAAGTCATAGTGTATTTCTACGAAACCATGTTTTTTATCTTTGCATTTCGTCTTGGCTCATAAATTCTTACATTGATTGGCTCTGTTAATATGATTTCTACATAATTTGAAACATATAAATCAAGAAAAGGCAAAAAAATGAGAAATTATTTAGCTAAATTTCGTAAAAAATGTTACTCTAATTTCGGCTAAAAAACAAGTCAAAAATCAGCTAAAAAAGCTCAATTTGAGAGTCAAAAAGTAGCCAATAAATTTAACAATAAAATCAATAGAGAGGGTCGTATAACTGCCGAATGTCCATTTTTACTTCATTATGGCCAAATTATTATTCCCCACTTTAGCCATGATTCCGTATTTTTGAAAATATAGAAGTGGGTGTTCAATAAAAAATAATAAACAGGTCTGACTGGCCAAAAACAGAAGTTTCTAAATAAGGACATGGGCCTCACCAGGAGGGGGTTCAGCTGCTGTACCAAGAATGTCACTGCAACCCCCCCCCTCCACCTCAAGACCACCTGGTTTATTTATTCTTTGCAAAAGGGACACGGGCAAATTAAAGAAAACAGTAGTTTTCGTCTGTTTATCAAACGTATTATCCCAAGTAGCAAATATAATCATATATGGGCTAAAATGCTGTGATATTGGCTAATATCCCTGGCTAATATATAGCTAAAATTGCTATCCAACAGAACAGTTCTATTACAGTGTAAAGACGAAAATATGGCTAAAGTGGAGAATAATAATTTGGCTATAATGGGGTAAAAATCGCCAATTGGCAATTATACGACCCTCTCTTTTGATTTTATGGTTGGGTTTATTAGCTACTTTTGGACTTTAAAATCGAGCTTTTTTAGCTGAATTCTGACTTGTTTTTTAGCCAAAATTTGAGTAACATTTTTTCCGAAATGTACCTAAATAATTTCTCATTTTTTGCCTTTTCTTCATTTATTTGATAAATCATCAATTGTTTCAAATTATGTAGAAATAGTATTAGCAGAGCCAATCAGTATAAGAACTTATGAGCCAAGAGCAAATACAAAGACGGTTGGTAGGGACAAAAACACTTGAGCAGGAACTTTTACTGTTAAAAGAATCTAACATAGGCTTGTAAAACACGCGCCCCTTTTTGAAACTAAACATTTCGATTTCTACAATTTTTTTTTAGTTTGGAAATGTATTTTACTAAGAAAATTGATTAGAGTTCATAACGTAAAAAAAAACATGCATGAAAATACGTAATTATAGGTAGAAAGAATATGTTTGTTTAAAGTGGTCAAGCAATGGCTGCTAGGAAATTAGTTTAATTTAATTTCAATCATGGCGAAACATAAAAAGCTTTGGGCTATTTTTTTAGCAAATATTCCTTGAAATCGGCCACTTTGTTAGCAAATATTTATCAAATGACAATTTTCAAATGTACCCAAATGTAGGAACTTTTACTAAAATTTTGCCAATAAAGATGCCTACTTGGTTTGCCTTTAGTACTCGCTAAAAAATGGCTAATTTAAGACCCAGGAGCCAGCTGCAGCGTAACAAAATTAAACGATGTGGTGGAATATTTAATATTTTTATTAGACATTTTGTATGGTAAATAATTTATATTTCGTTTTTCTAAATATATCTTCAGTTTGGTTAAGTATAGTGTTATAGGTTATAAACGTAAACTTGAAAATGTGGCATATTTTGGCATTATAGCAAAAATAAGCGAAATAAAACTACCCAATTTTAGTTTAATTTTGAAACAAAAATATGATAATAAAATCCTAATTTTTTCCTCACAATTTTTGTTGTCTTGAATTTCTTACATAGCTATTACTACTGTAATTAAACTTAAATAGTTGCTAAAATATGTTTGGTTGGAATTTGGGAAAAATGCCTATTTATTGATTATATTCTGACCTCGATTTCTATTGATTTAAAATGCCATATTTTGGCATTTTAAACAGCTATGCTTACTATAATTTAACTTCAGTCTTCTTCTTTCTCTTCAGTTTACCGGCCTTGCTATATTTTCAATTTTGTTTGTTTTCTTTGGTACTATCTTTCAATGTCTTTTTAATGCTTTTTGGCTTCCACTAGATCCCCTTGAGAGTACTACTGGTCTCACGAGATGACCTTTTCTTTCAAGCTCTCCGCTTACCCCTCCCACTCCATAGAGGTTATTACGCTAATATTCTACGTAGAACTGCGGCAGACGAACGGGATAGAATGCAGGAACAACTAGGCCTCACAGCATCTGCTCCTTTTCTAGCGGGGTCACTAGTTTCCGCTCTGAGCGGTCGAGTCTCCCGCTTCACCCAGAAATAAAGCAGCAGAACCGAATACGTGGAACCACTTATGTTAATAACACAGAGGCCTGCCTTCGACGAGACGAACCGGAAGACTCATAATTTAACTTTAATACTTACTAGAATATATCCGGTTTTGTTGTGGCAATAAAATTGACAGATATTTTTTGGCCAAGTAATTATGCCATAGCCTACATTAAAAACTACTACTTTTGGAGCCAAAAAATCTAATTTGAAACGAACTTTCACGGCTAGAAAACAAACCAAGAATCATTTACCAAAATTTGACAAATCTCTGGTTTTTATGTACTTTTATGGCTAATTGTTAGACAAAAAAGCTCATCAGCTAATTTGTGCTACTCAGACTGTAAAGTATTATGTATTGGTATTTATCCTAGAATTCACTAAAGAGGTTCAATAATTAAACCAAGTCTAGTTGCCATATAATCATTAACTTTTAGTACACTGTCAAGTTTGACCTAATCTAAATGCATACCCCTTTAGTAAATACAGGTAATAGGGCAGCACAAGATTAAGATTATTATTATACATACCTCCAACTAGCTCAAAGCTTTTGCTAATTTATTTTGTTAAATGAATATGGCAATATAAATTTACCAAAATACACTTTCCGTTTGAGTAATTATTTCCCAATGCGTGATATCGCACACTTATTAAAACAAAATAGTTTTTGTTTTAGGAGATAGGAGCTCAAATTATAGAAGCACTAAGATTTAATGGACAACTTAAAAAATTAGACATTCGAATGTGTAAAATACCTTCCCAGATTGAAGCCGACATTCAGTGTGAGATATATAAAAATAAAAAGGGAGGTAAAAAATCAGATTTTGATTTGGAGGAAGACATTGAGATTTTATGGAATGAAGAGTTGATTGCAGAGATGGAAGAAATTTTATCTGTAGAGCGACCAATAGCGAATAGTTCTCTAGAAGACATGTAACTGAAACTGATTTCATAAAAGGAACATTTTATACAATGACTAAAGCATATATTAAAAAGTATACAATAATATATTGCATAAAAATACATATGAAACTACTTAGACTTCAAAATTTGTACAAAAATACAATGCAATAATTGGTAAACTAGTAAAATATTTGTTAACCCAATATGGCAGAACAAAATGGCGACCAAATGATATTTTTAAAAATTCAGTATCAAAAAACTACTTATCATTATCAGAAAATACCGTTACCGAAGTTGTAAATTGTAAACCGTAGAGGACTTTTTCTAGTAACTTAGAATTTTGTTTTTTCACCAGGAATGTAAACCATACAAGTGTAAACGTATTCGGTTTTGCGTTATGTTCCTCGCTTTTGAAGTTTTTTGTAAGCAAATTAACAATATTTCCACAAGCATAAAGACATTAAGATTTATGATCCTGATTTTTTACTCTTTTGTTACTCTTATAGTTTGTTTATTGTTGTAAACAATATTGTGTTAAGTACTATGTTTATGTTGCACCTACATCAATATAATTTATTTTATTTTAGAAAAAAGTTCAAACTAAACATAACAAACATTCTTTGGAGGGTCTTAAAAAGCCGATATTTTTTAAAATATCCTTGCATATTTTTTAAAAATGTATTTTTCTTTTCTTAGATGTGATAGATAAAGATTTTAAAACTTATTAGTTTTAATTTTTAGTTGTAATAATATATCTTTTGTTCCTGTGATGCAATTTGCCATATCGTAGCTAGTAAATTTATAATTTGTCAAACAATGTATGTGATGATACTTGAATAAATATAATAAGTACAAAACAGTGTATTTGTTTGTCTATAACATTCTTAAAACAAACAAGGGTGTATCATAACTATGATTGAATCATTTCAGAATTTATTTTTGAGAGGTTTAAAACATACATACAAAAACGTACTTTTTTATACAAAAAGTAAGTTTTTGTCTAACAAACTAATTTAACATTCCTATTTTCCATTGTCTAAAACCCAACCCAATTGGAAAGTTTTTAAAAAGAAAACATACTACACTATAGTGTTTGACATGTTACTATCGTAATAGCTTTAAAATCATGTGAAATCAACAAGCCGAACCAGAAAATGTATATTAATTTACCATGTGAGGTCCTCTCACAAAAACTGCTTGAGGATGTTTTTTGCAAAAATATCACATTTCACAAAAATTTAAAATTGTGTCACTCCAATATTCAATAAACGTATTTTTTTATTATCAAGTCCATTTTCATCCACTAGTCTGTTTCTGCAGGTAATTCTTCTTCAGACTTCACATTTAACAAGGTCTTTATATGAAATTTGACTACCTCTCTCCACTGAATATCCTATTTATTATGTTTGGAATATGTTACTTCATATACACAAAAGGCTTAGACAGACGAATATTAGTCCCTGGGCCTATAACCTGAAGGTTTTTTTTTTAATAAAACCTGATACCATCAACAAACTGATTTATTGTGCTCACAGAGCAACAATTTGAAGTGGACTAAATTATAAGCAAAACAGTTTATGTAAGCACGACATGAATGAATCTTAACAAAAACATATCTGCTTGCCTAAGTCACAGATCTTCTTTGTCAAATCAAGCAAATAATATTAATTTCATTTGAAAGGAGTTTTTGTGTATATTCCTAGTTTTTAATTTATATCCTCGAACATTTTCAAAATAATCATTTATATCAATGTGTAAAAATCTTTTTGGACACCTCAACTAGGTGTTTTCTTAAACTTATTAATACTAACTGTACTTACTACTGGAATAAACCGAGAAATCAGTTTACATTTTATTTTTATTTTTTATTTTATTTAAGTTTATTAGTCTGAAGAAAAAATACATTTTCATAGATAGGTCAAAAAGGAATTCAATAAAATAAAATACGTTACATAGAAGAAATACTTAACATAATAATACATATTAGACTTAAAACATACAAGTATCAACTACAAAACATTGAATTAAAATACCATTAAATCTACACTAATAGTAAGTTGATCTCCTTATTCTCTCTTATGGCACTTTGAAAATCAGTCACTGAATAAGGAGCAATGGCTGTTAAATATTTTTTTAATTGAGTTCTGAACCGTAATGAATTCAGTTGCCTGAGAGCAAGAGGCAATAGATTGTATAGATCTATGCCAACAGTGTTATTCCTATGAAGCCTGTTCTGTGGTTTTAAAATATTTCCCTTGTGTCGGGTATCATGGTCATGAATGTCTGAATGAGTGGTGTGTTGATGAATGTACTTTTTTAGGTAACATATATTCTAAAGAACTATCTGACCAAAGAGAGTCAGTATAGAGTGTCGAAGAAAAAGAGGTTTACAACTCTCTGTGGATTTCATGTTAAAAATTATTCTGATGGCTTTTTTTTGCTTCATAAATACTCTCAGCAGGTTAGTGAGCGCTGCATCACCCCAAGCCAGTATTCCATAGCTCATTCTTGCGTGGAATAAGCCATGGTAAGCTATCAAAGCAGCATGTTGACCAGCTGTAAAACGTACCCTACGCAGTGCATATAGGCAAGAAGAGAGTCTATTACAGAGAGTATTAATATGTTCATTCCAAGATAAAGCAGGATCCAGCTGCAAACCCAAAAACTTCAGAGACACATCAGCTCTACCTCCGGTTAATCTGAACTTCATGTCTAATGTTTTAGACTCATTTAATAGGAGCTTATTTGTAGCAAACCACAATCTAGCCTCATCAAACATCCTCCGAGATACATCAGACAGAATATGATCTCTATTACATCTTATAATAAAACTGGCATCATCTGCGTAGAGCAAGGTCAAACACTGACTGTATGTTATTGAACCTGGGAGGTCATTAATGAAGATAAGAAAAAGTAGGGGTCCTAGTATAGACCCCTGAGGTACACCTCTCTTTATTTGTAAGGATGAGCTCAGCTTACCGTTGATGAAAACTTGCTGGTGTCGATTACTAAGGTAAGACTTAAATAGGTCCAGAGTTATCCCTCTAACACCATAGTGCTCCATTTTACTGAGCAGAATGCTGTGGTCGACACAGTCGAAGGCAGAGGTGAGGTCTGTCAACAAGGATTCACTATCAAGACCTGCTTCAAAAGATTCCCACACATACTCTGACAGCCTACACATTGCATCAGATGTAGACAGGCCCCCACGGAAACCATATTGACCATCTGAAAAAATGCTATGTTGATCAAAGAAAGAAAATACACTCTCACACATAATGACTTCGAAAATTTTAGAGAAAATGGGTAGAATTGATATTTGCCTATAGTTACTCATATCATTGTAATCCCCTTTTTTGAATATAGGAACGACCCTAGCCACCTTCAATGCATCTGGGAAACGCCCTTCAAGCAAGCAGGCATTTATTGTGTCAGCAAGGGGTTCAGTGATATACCGACTGCATGCCCTAACAACAAGGGAGTTAACTGAATAGATATCCTCGGTTTTTTTGTTCTTTAATTTTTATATTATGATCTTAATATCATCTGGGGTTACTGGCCTTATAAAAACAGAGTGTTGTTGCTTATGATTTTTACTGTTCAATACCACAATGGGATCAGCAGGAGTCACTGTTAAGGATTGTAGAATGTTTTCAGCATTGTTAACAAAAAAAGAGTTAAACTGATCAGGGCTTACATTGTCAGGTAATATTTTTGATTTTGTATGACCAGTTTCATAGTTAATTATACCCCATATGCACTTACTTTTATTTTCAGATTGATGTATTTTACTACTGTAAAATGTTTCTTTAGCTTTCAGAAGTTGCTTACGATATATTTTACTATATTCTGTATATACATTTTTATTAATTTCGGTAGGATATTGTTTATAATATTCATAGAAAAATAACTTTAAGTCTTTGGATCTTTTAATTTCCGGAGTGACCCAGGCAGACGCATCAGGGTTTTGATTTTTAACCTGCTTGGGGAAGAAGTGTAAATTATAATAATAGGTGAAGGTAGTCAAGAAACAATCTAGTTTTTTTACAGCAGAGTCAGCAGTATAAACATCCCTCCACTGTTCACTACTAAGTGAAGCATTGAAGGCAACTACACTGCTTGCACTGTAAACCCTTCTATAAACAATATCACTGCATGCAGAGTCATCCGGATGATCAAAGTTAAGCTGCACAAGTTGAGCCAGATGGTCTGACATACTTAAGTCCAGGGTGAGTCCTGGACCTGAAATGACAAAGCTAACAAATATATTATCCAAACCACTGAACCGTTCACCCTGATGCCTAGTGTGGGAATATATGGTTTGGGTAAGACCAAAGGAGTTAAAAAGTTCAAGAAGCATATTCTTTTCCCTATCACCAAGAAGGTCCACATTAAAGTCACCCCCCACCAATATGTTATGTCTGTGCTTCAATCTACTGCCATGTTCGAGCACTGTTTGCAGAGTGGAGGAAAATATATCTAAATTTGAGTTTGGCGGTTTGTAAATTGCCAGACAGAAGATTGATACTTTTTGAATAACAAGCAGCCACCTCACAAGTTCTTTCTACAGAGAAAGCTACCAGTTCACTCACCTCGACATTATTTAGCATCCCTCTAGCATAGATGCAAGCACCACCATTTTTGGCATTCTCACGGCAAAAGCAGCTGACAAGTTCAAACCCCAGAATAGGGAAGCATGATTTTTCTCGAGTGTTAAGCCAGTGTTCAGTGATAAGTATTATGTTAATGTGTGGATTATCAATAAGAAATATTTCAAGTTCATGTATTTTGTTACGAATACATTGGATATTAATGTGTAAAACTGATTTCAATATAATGTCTATTTCTGGAAGAACGAAAAAAATTGAAAGCTCTGATTACTATATCTTTTGGCCATGTATCTGAGTTGAAAAGTTCATTTTTTAGTTCAAAATTGGCTGTTACTTTAAAAGACTTATAGGTTTTGTTTGAATTACCTTTGTTTATTTCCTCACATTTTATGTTCTCACTGTTAAGTTTGGTAATAAGATAATTTTCTAATTTATTTTCGGTAGTATTGAGAGAGAATAAGGATGCGAATACAGTACATTGTTTGGTTTTCACAACAGCCCTTATATCATCATCACCTAGGACTTTGGATGTCCCATGTTCAGTCCTTGGACCACCAGAGTATTCTTGAGGGTCCTTATTTCCATTTTTTTGTTGTTTACAGTTGGAATTTAAACTGTTAATGTGATGAACCTCGTTATTTACAGTAGAGGGTTTGATCAGGGAGTCAGCAGGAAGGGGTTTGCTATAAACTTGCTTCAATTTTTTTGTTGTTGTAGCTGATTTAGGGTGCTGCAAGTCTTGATGGCCAGAGGACTCAGTATCCTTTTCTTGAATTTTAGCTTTAAGAAGGCTAATATCACTTTTTATAGATGCAAATTCATGACTAAATTGATTTGATATTTTATGCAGGATGCTATTAAAAAGACCACTAGAGCTCTCATCCTCATCAGACCTAACAATAGTCTTATTACTCGAGGTTCCATTATTAGTAAAGTTAATGTCCTTTGTGAGGAAGGAAACCAGTTCAGTATTAGCTGATTTAATGCTGGCCAAATTGCTGTCCAGTTTAACGGCAATTTGTTCTTGCAATTCTCTCAGAAGTTCCTCCTTGATGTTGGAAACGATGTCTGATGAGTTCCTAATGTTTGAAACTGCTAAATTAATCTTCTCACATACCAGAGCAGAGTCTTGATTGAGTATGTTTCTAATATCGAGTGGTTTGATATTGCTGTTAATAGATTTGATTTCCTCAACACCCTTCAGTAGCAACGCCACCGCCTCGCCTAGATTCGAAGCCGAAACGTGGTCACCAGTACACTGTCTGCAGCAATCAACACATGTACTTAATGCAGAGTGATCTCTTTTTTAGGGCTACTGCCTTATGTTCAGAACCAGTCAGTGACGAACATTTATAGCACAAAACATAGCTACATTTATCACATTTAGCATGACCATAGCTCTCTGTTTCCCCTGCAGAGCATTTATTGCAAATAGCTGCCATTGTCCCGATATATATTCACTAACTAAACTTATATTAAAACCAGTACAAGAGCACCGAAATTACCAATGTTTTTTTTTTCTTTTTTAGGTATGTGTATTCCTGTAGAGAAGCTTGCTTCTTAATCTTTCTTTAATATCCAAAAACTATATATTTTTTTTAAATAAAATATAATATTTACCTTATTAAAAAAACCTATACAACTATTTTTATAATTTATTTTTTAAACTTAGGTTACAATTTAAATTATTGCAATCCTGTTGTTTACTTCTTAGCTGGAGCTTTCTTTGCAGCTGGTTTTTTTACCTTCTTAGTTTTAAGGATAGCAGCTCTTCTTTGTGCCTGCAATTTTGCAGACCGGACAACAGGGCTGCTTTCTGGCAACGTGATCTGAAACAAAATTTGCATTAGGACACTTCTAGAAAAAAAAAATAGAATGTACCCCTTAAAAGAACTATTAGGAATACAAGGTTTTTCAAAATTAAGAATATTAAAAATAATTATTGATATTATAATTAAACTTTGTTGTTTGCAAAATTGAAGTACGTTCAATGATTTGTAACTTTGTTAGTTAACATTTAATCCTTGTATGATGTTTCAATTTTATTTTAACAAATAAGTATAAGAATTAAGGTTCGCCGATTATATTTTATTTTACAGAGCACAGTATTACAAAATAATTTAAGTACAAATAATGTAAATATGTATATAAATTGCAAAAAAAAACTCGGCATAACTTTTTAAACAGATTTTTAACTACAAGGTGAGGATTATGTTTAAAATGCTTGTTTTAAACTAAATAGTAACCTGAATTAAAATTCTATCGTAAATCGTCAAGTGGTAAAATTGTCCAGCATGCAGATTACGATTGGGAAATCCCAGCTATTTAGCGGTGATTTCCCGACCCCAGCTACGGTTCCCATACGTCCAGGTGTCTTTCAGGAACAAATGAACAATAAAATTAATAGTTAAAATATTTAGTTTAAACCAAAATATTTACAATAGGTTAAAACAATGAATGGTATTTTAAACACGTTTAAAACATTAGTTTTTTTTTTGTTAAAACATAACAACAAATTGACGTTGTAAACTTGTTGGTCGATTTGTCTAATTTTTGAATTATTAGTTCGTGGTGTGGACAGATGAATTTTTTATAGAATTCCTTTTATTGTTTCTTTCAGGTGAACACTAAACCTGATGTATAGAAAAAAATGTGGGGACACTAAATTGTATATACTAATGTTTTTTTTAATATATTATACTTGCAGATTTTACATCAGACTATAAAAATTTGTCTTTTATCAGACATATGTCACATATGAAGTTTTACGTTCTGAATATATGATGGTAAACTGCCAAGTATTTGATACTACATATGGTTAGGTGCTTATAAGTGATCTTATACAAACAAGTTTAAAAATATATGTCTTATTAACATAAGACTCTTAAAACATTAGGTTACAGTAGATATTTCTTCTTACACAATTTGAAAAGTCCTGAATATATCAAATCCTTAAAACACTACATCTTTATTTTCCTGTGTTAAATAAAATGTTCTGTGAAATATATTTCCCTTGGTGACTGATACACTAGAAAAAAAAGTTGACACAGAGTTTATCTTGCACTTGTTTGGATCATCTATACTATTAAAGTAACATAGATGGAACGAAAAGTGCTGAACATCTCCAATAATGGCAGTCAATGAATAGATTTAACTACTTTATTGTGCATTATTTTGAGTGGTTTTAGATTTGAAGTTGTAAATACATAAGCCATTGGGTGAACTATTAAAGTCGATATTCTCAACCATGCATTAGACAATTAAAAACCATAACTGGTGAGGTTATAAAGCCAAAAAAATTTATCATTCATAACAGCAAGGGTGAATCAATTAAATGATTAAATATTTTAAATACAGTGCCTCCATAAGGTTTTTGACAGCAGTACAACATATACAGGGTGATCCGTCTAAATGCCGCATTTTTGTAATTTCTATAACATATTTGAAATCTGCTTGCAATTCTAAACAATATTAATGCATCATATTCTGTACCTAAGTTCAATAATTTTGGAGTTACTGAGTATTGAGAAACTGTAAAATCTAAATGGTTTGATTCTTGGACAAAACGAATTGCACAAATCCTTAGTTTTTTTTGCTCTTTATTGAAGCATCAATGTCTGGTTTAAGTAGAAATTAAAAGTTTTCTTGCTTTTCAAAAAAAAAATGGAAAAAATCTAATTCAATGTTGAATTATTGAAAAGTGACACCATAAGAAATACCATAAAAACTAAGATCATAATGTGAACTAGGTTTTGCCTTTAGACAAACCATTTAGATTATACCAGCTCTTGAAGCCACAAACTCATAACTGTTAAAAATAATTGAACTTAGGTATAGCATATGTTACATGAGAATGTTAAGAAATTTGTGCAGATTCTGATATATAACTAAAAATGGGGCATTCTATACATTTTATTCATTTATGGACACATTGAACAAGTCATAATCAAAATATGTCCTGTTTTCAAATTATTTTTAATAAAGCAACTGTAATATTTCATTATAGGCAATATTTCTGTTGAGGTATTAAATCATGTAAATAAAGTAGCAGCAAACGCATTTGCTTCATGTTTTAGAAAAGATTTATATGCTAAACCAACTTCAGAAAAATGTGCCTTTGGAGTCCACTCAGTTTAATCATCATATATGTTAGAAAGTTTATCCCTAAAATGTAAGTCTTACAGTAACCAAGGTATTTCTACTATATACAGTATCATATTATTTCTACTTAGATACATACCCCACGTTTCTTTGCTAAAAGTTCCTCACGAGCCAAATTTCTTTTCTCTGCAGACAACACTGCTTGACGTTTCAAGACTGCAGCATATGGGTTAAGGCGTACAAGAGCCTTAGTATTGTTGAGAGGGTTAAGACGACGTACACGGCGTACAATCTTCTTCCTGCAGACATAAAAAAGAAACTATGATATAGAAGATATAGAATACATGATAATAACATTAAAGATATTTTAAATGTTCAGAAATGAATGTCAAATAAGGTAATCACTGTTTGTCATAACCCAGTGCTCAAAAAAACTTTCATCAGGATTACATTTCTCGAAACAAACAAACAATATTTGGGCAATTTTATTTTGTCAATTTTCTTTATTTACACCTGACATAGATCTGATCACGTTTATTTAATAATCACATACTCCTCACCCCCCTAATTACCAGGGACAAACAAAAATTTTGTGTACTATAATTTACAGAATACCACAATCCATAACATCTGAGAAATAACAACATACATTTGAAATAATTAATTTTTATACTTCATTTAAATCAAGCTTGAAGCATTAAATTACTAAAAATGTATTACATAATATACATAGATTTAAAAATCATGAAAACTATTTTTTCAAGAAATAAACTTTAGAATATATTTTCTAAAAAATTACATTACATTACACAAAGCGTATAAATCAATTTTTGCATTAGTTTTTAAACCTTGTTAACTTCAAAAAGTAATAGAAATAACAGAAGGATACCTACTTAAATAATGTATAACTGGCTTTACAGTGATTGTCATCATGAGTAAACTTTCTAATTTTAAACTTATTCATGTTCACCAAAAAGCAAATTATACATTCTTCCAAGTTTTTTTTCATGAAATAATGTTCACATAAAACTTATATTATTTTTGTAGCAACGAAAAGAAGAAAAATATTTCTGAAAAATTCACACAAAATTGCAATAAATATTTAAATGTATATACGTATTGATTTACAACACTAGTCATATCTAAATTTAAATAAACTAAACTACAAATAAACAATACATACTGTGGTGGACGCAATACAGCTTTGATTTCATCAGCTTTCAGCAATCTAGATAAATCAGTGTTAGCCATTTTAGTTTGAGGTAAATTATACCCCTTTTTCTCTGATGATGGTGTTTTCCAGCTACCAAACAATTTATCAAGCTTTTGGAATGCAGACTCGGTCCAGATTATAAAACGTCCCACGTGACCACCAGGAGCCAATTTCAAAAGGTTCAATTTTTCAACACTTATTAGGTCAATTCCTGGGATGTTACGGAAAGCTCTGCGCAGACCTAAATAAAAATAGGTAATTGTACATGCACTAAAATTGTGTATCATTTGTGTGAATAAATATGTAGAATCAAAGAAGAAAATTATATTAGTTTTATGACTGCTAGATTTAATTAATTATTTCTAGAACACAGTATAAATGTTTAATGTAAAAGCAGATAAAACTGAAAAGTAAAAAAAGAAGGTACACATTGATTGCGGTACCCAACTGGCTGATGATGTAGGCATTTAACAGACCTATATTTCAAAAAAGTATCCATTTTAAATAAGAATTTAATATTAATGCCCTAATAAAAAACTACAAAATCCATGATTTTTAATTAAACAGAACGTTGAGAACAATAAACACATCTAATCATTTTAAAATCAATGTTCGAAATTTTGTGTGTATATTGATATGTGAAAAATAAGGACTTATAGCTGTATTCACTAAACAGGTGTAAATTTAGACCAGATCTAAGGTGACCATTACAGGTTTAAAATGAAATAAGCAGCATTTACCAAATAATTTTTCATAATGTCACAAAGCATGATATTGACTTAAGCAATATATAACTGGCGAACTAAGAGTTAACTGCCATGAAGTAGACCTGGTCTAACTATTATAGCTTTTTAGTGAATCCAGGGGTAGTGTTTTACAATTTACAGACAAAATGTGCTGCAATACATATTTTCCATGATACACTAGAAAAGAAAGTTAACAAAACATAAATGAAATGAAAAGTGCAAGCTTTTTTTATATTCTGTAAGGTAAAATAAAAAGCTCAACAAACACTTGTTGTGCGGTTAGGTTAGACATTTTATGAAATGATGTCACTAATATATTCAAACTCCCTAAGAGTAAGGGATAAGGAATAATACAGAGTTTTTTATCTGGGTCAAACCTCTTCAAAGATCTACTACATTTTACTTTCATGTAGATTACTTTCAGTTTTATGGGGACGTTAACTGGAATATTTTTAAAGAATTGGTGAGGATTAGTTGCCAAATTAAAATATGTACCTTGATCTTGATGATACACAATCAAAGGCCCTTTACGTTGAATTCTTCTTCTATTCCTCATTTTTCCTTTACCAGCACGGAAACGTTGACTTTTGTAAACCTAGGAAAACGTTGTAGTTAAATTAAATACAAAATTGATTTTCAAAGGAACTTAATTGATCAGCATTATATATCAGAGCTTTTGAGAGAAAAATCACACAGATTCATAAACACGGACCAAAAGCAAATCATCATAAATAAAAAAAAAATCAATACAAAATTTTAGTGTACTTCAAACTCTTATACCCTAATGATAAAAAAGCAATACAACCTAGTTTCCAAAAATATGTAGTTTTAGCTAGAGCACACCTTTTTAATAGACAAATTTATCCTTTAGGCCTGGCACCATATTGAGATTTTATATATAATGAAAGGTGTAAAATTCTAGGTTTTCAGACACTAAAGCCATAAAGACAATCTCTGGAGCTAGTGTGTCTATATAAGCTGGTAAATGGTTTGGTAGATGCACTAAACTTGTTACAACTTCTAAACTTTAATACACTTAGTCATGCACTCCATACAAGTGGCAAATTTCCCAACAGTTCAGGGTAAAAATATTACGGACAAAAAAAGAAACACAATTGCATTAACAAGAAAATTTCTTAGGGTGTATGACAGTGGTAGTTTGCAGCCACATCTCTCTTGCTAAAGAGTTAGTTAAATGCTGGTTTCTCTACATCGCAAGAACTTCCTTAATGTTTTCTTCTTTTTAATTAATTTTAAACTACAGTTTATTATTCCCAGTGTTGAACCTTATAAAACTTTTAAATACCATAAAAATTAAGCATTCAGTACAAAAAAGTTAATGCTTCCTCTTTTTTTTTACTCACTGGGATATTATATTATATTACCATTCAAGTATGAACATCGCACATTTCCATTATTGCCAAGAATTTGACACCTCAACATAACTATTTTTCTACAAATATAAAACTCCAATATTTTGTAGATTGGCTAATTTCATTCACAAACTTGCTTGTGTCTACAAATTTATTCGACAGCGTGACTAAGATTTTCTTATTATACAGTTATTTGCACTAAAAAAAACCTAAAGCACTAATATTCAAAGAGTTATGTATATATATATATATATATATATATATATATATATATATATATATATATATATATATATATATATATATATTGATATTACAGCCACACTGTCACCCTTAGCGGCACCTACACTGCTGTTAAGACATGAAAGTGTGCCAAAATCCATACAGACTAAAAAAGGAAAGGGCTAAACAATGAGGCTTAGCAGTTGGGGGAGATAAAAACCCCTCAGGTAAATGCATTAGAAAAATATTGATTTAAGAGAATAATACAAAAACAGACACATTCCTAATCAGAAAAGATCTTAAAATGCATATCAAAATTTTATTTCTCAAAAAATTTTTTAAAATATGAAATTTAAGGACCTTTTTGTTTTAAGGGACTTTTGGGAGCAAGGGCAAAAAATTTAGACTTTTTAGGAAAAAAAATGGTGACCCTAAGACACCATGACCTTTTTTGGTATCCTCTGCTTTGTACTAGTTTTGAGGTACAACTGTCCCATGTTCTAGAATTCAGAGATATTTTAACGACAATTGTAGTATGTTAAGACTTGTCTCCATTTTGGAAAAATGTACAATAACTTAAAAATAATTTTTATACCTGATTATCTATTATAAGATGTTAAACTCCAATTATTTTATATTTTTAGTGCTATTCTTTGTTACGTATTTTGTATTTTTTTTTCTAATATGGGACCACTTACAATAAATAAACAGAAAGTCTTACAAAACGATGCTTTTTTGAGTTAATCACATTGGCATTTATATACTAAACATTATTTGATAGAACATTTATCATAGAAAGGGTTTAAAATATATAGACTAGTATCAGAATAATAATATTAAGATAAAATCCACTTGATGTTCATAATAGCTTGACTATAACTACTGAATAGGTAAACATAATATTTCAACTACCTTTTGAATATCAGCCCAAGCCTTTATTCTTCTTAAAAATTGAACAGCCTGTTTAGTCTTGTTCAGTTCTTGAATTTTATCAGAAACAACCAAGGGCAGTTCTGGGATCTGATCTACAACGTGACCTTTACTCAAGACTAAAGCTGGCACACCACTTGCAGCAACAGCAGAAGCTAAAGCATAACGACGCTGATTGATGTTGACACGTCTGGTAAACGGAAAAAAAAACGATTATTCAGTTTTGTCTGCTTAAAAATATGGGCGATTGTGTGCTGCCAATGCAACTTGAGCTTAAGAAAGAAGTTACAATTTAAAACATAAAATAAAAAAATATGAGCAAAAATTATAAACTTATACTTATTTATGGTCACATTCGACAATTTTATTGTGACAAAAACAAATCATCATATTTCAACTAGAGATCAACCAATATCAATTTTTTTAACCCCTTCGGTACGGCGCAGGTTTTATTAGTTG
Organism: Kuschelorhynchus macadamiae; assembly: GCA_030620095.1. Classification (NCBI taxonomy): domain Eukaryota; kingdom Metazoa; phylum Arthropoda; class Insecta; order Coleoptera; family Curculionidae; genus Kuschelorhynchus; species Kuschelorhynchus macadamiae. The sequence continues at coordinate 448,267 of JAUTXW010002780.1, forward strand.
CGGTTGGCTAGACGGCGGCGGAAAACACTTTACATATGTACACATGTATTTTTTGCCTTTTTGAAAACATTTCATTAAAAAAATAAAAACTGATGATGGAAGATTCTTGTACATGAACTAAGCCTGGCACGGAAAACCGCATATTCTCCAATAAGAAGCATTAGCAACATTACAATACTATTGGAAGAGTAATATTGGAATAGTTCTCCAAAAGCTCTCTCTACCTTAACATTCAGAAGACAAAGTTTATAAGATTTCATCCATACCAAAACTTGAATGACATGAACCTTAATATTGAGGTATACAGCAAACCCTTGCAGAAGGTAGGTTCTTTAAAGTTTTTGGGGGTCATTCTAAATGAGCATGTAAAAGCATACTGTGCATACTGTCAAAATGTGTTTAATAACACTTGTTTAGGACTTCATTCTTCAGATGGTTATCTACATATTTAAAAATAAAGACACATTTTCAATTAATAGAGATTACCATCCTTTTAATACTAGAAACAAAAATCCACGTTTTCATCCACGGAATAAACTTAGTGTTTGTGAAAATATGCCAAATTCTTTGGGACTCAAGCTGTACAATAAGCTTTCTAGACATTTTAAGACCCCTCAGTCGCTAAAGCAATTCAAAAATAAAATAAAAAATTTTCTTTTAGAAAATCCCCTCTATACACTAGATAAGTTTTATTATTTTTGATTTTGTATGACTTAGGTATTGATTTCTTGTGATATGTTTTCAATGTATCAAGTACAATGTTTTCTATATTAGTTAATTTCAATTATTTCTCTTTTTATGACTATTTTTGTGTCATGTTCCATATTATATTGTCTTTGTGGAAATTAAAGTTTAAATAAATAAATAAATGATAAGTACAGCAGTTTTCCAGTCCAAATTAGTCCTCCATCCTTTTAACTTTTATCACTTCCCGCCCAGCAAGCCCACCAATTATGCCACTTTTGTAGCTTTCTATACTTAAAGGGTTAAATCAAAATATTACTATTTGATCAAATGAAGGTTACAACTGTTAACAGCGGCTACATGGCATCATATTTAATAAATATTGCTACATTCACACGAAAAGAAAGTGCTGAGTTTGCCCAACTGCGAGACTCCAAAAAATATTTATACTATCTAAAACTTAAACTCACTGTAAAACACAATTGGCCTATCTCTAATTTAAATCTAATCTACTGTAAAAATCATTACTAACAACTACTTACCTATGCCAACGACGCCATGGCTTTGTTGGCGCAAACATGCGACCTCCACGGCACATGTTACCAAAGGCACCCTGGCCAGAACGGTGGGTACCACCACCACGTACACGAGGGATACGAGCAACAGCTCGACCAGTTCCCCAGGATTCAGCAGAAGTTTGGTGACCTTAAAAATAAATGTTACTACTTACATCACAAATGTACTTATCGGGCTTGAGAAATATTTTCTTAAGAAATATCAGTGCTTTGGAAAGTAAATCACAATGATTCATAAACACGGACCAAAAGCAGATCATCACTTAACTTCAGTAAACCAACAGAATGATATTACTAAAATTACTGGATTTAACCTAGAAGGTTCACAGACTGACTAGGATTCAAAATAGTAATTCCTTTACTTTCTGTTGTTATCCCTACCAAATGTAACACAAAATGGAAAATTGTGAAGAGCCTTGGAATAGATGAACTCTTTAATTGAACAAATTGGGTTCTTCCAAATAGATAGCTCCCAACCATTTCAACAAGCATCCTACAAAATGAAAAGCATAAAACTTGGCATATAACATTTTTGTATTAACAGTGTCGAATACCTTGGACAAATCAGTGTAGAATACATCCACAAAAACTATGTAAAATTATAGTGGAAGATCTTCCTAAATCAGCATGTCAAATATTTTTAATTCACAAAATAAGATAGGTACAGTGTATCTGTTTATATTTTAGGAGAAAAGAAAATTAAATACAAAAGCTTAAAGATACCTCGGCACATAACTTCCAGTATTTACTAAAAAAATTAAAAATTAGGTACAACTGGACAGTAAAAAAATGAGTATTGAGTTATTTTAAACAGAACACCCCATATAATATTTTTCATTAAATGGGAGTCTGTTTCATTAAATGGGTATCTTTACAAATTATAAATATACAGGGTTTCCATATAGTGTGCTAAAAAAACTAAGTAAAATTATAGTGCAAGATCATCAAATCAACATGTCAAATATTTTTAATCCGCAAAATAGATAGGTACAGGGTTTCTGTTTATATTTTAGGAGAAACAAATTTTAAAAACAAAAGTTTGAAGATACCATGTGCACATAACCTCCAGAATTTGCTAAAAAAAAACATTGACTTTGTTATTTTAAATAGAACACCCCTTATAATATAGTTTCATTAAATAGGTATCTATACAAATTATAAATATATAGGGTGTCCAGTTAGTGTGTAATTTTTTGATAGGTCATAAGCTATTACAATTAGCAAAGAAGTCCTTATACAAAAGTTTCTTAGTTTAAAAAACTGTATATTGTAAAAATATTTTGAAATATACAGGGTGACACAAAAGAGGTACAGTGATTTTTTTTTTAAATCGAAGACCTTTTACAATTGGAAATTTATCATGTCAATGTTTATTCATTCACAAAATATTTTTTAAATTGGTTGTGCTGTTGCCAAGTTGTGGTTTTTCCTTCCTTTTTTTGCTTTTGAAGGGGCTAAATAAAAAATTCATAGTCCAATTATTTACTTAGATTCAAAATTTTATTTTGTAGAGAGTTTGGACAGATACCCTAAAATGTGGTGTATCAAAGGTTCAAGTCCAAACATGAACACCATGTATGTTTTACCCTTAATTGATGCCTCTATTTATTATGTCTACAATCGAAAATACGTTTAAAATTGATTGCGCTTACGATTTATTTTCTTAATTTTCCACCGTACTGATAGAGGGTTTCTTCAAAAGTAACACCCTACACAGCATTTTTAAATAGTTTGGTTTTTGTGTCTAATGAACCCACTTATTTGTAATTTTTTTTATTTTAAATGATAGTCTATGATAGTAGATTAAAAAGTGAAAACATTTTTCATTTTTTTTACCAATAATCACCAAAGTGAATTGTTTTATTCTCCTCTTTCTGATCCTATTTATTTAACTTTTACCATAGTTTGAGGAAATTTTATGCTTGTGCGTCTCTATAAATTACTAAAAAACAGATTTATATTGAAACAAGAATTTTTTTTAACAAACCCTATATTTTTAAATGTGTTTAGATTATTTGTTGCATTTAGGTTGACAAACAAAAATTTTTTTTTTGCTTCAATTAATTTTTTATCTTCAGTTAAATATTTTTATTCAGTTGCAAAAAAGCTGAAAAAGATTTTTGTTTGTAAACCCTATATTGTTAGGTGAACTGGTCCCGTTAGCTTTAGGTTAGCCCAGGTTTGTTAATAAATCATTAAAGGCTGTGGTATATATTTCCAGAAAATCAGGTGAGTTTGGCAACACTGCACATATCTTTGTTTCTTGATTTTGTCCAAATCATCAGAATAGAGAGTTATGTTAATAAAAGTAGTAAAATTTGCGAACTTTTTAAAGATTTAAGGGAGTCGTCTGTTACTTTGTGACAGTACATCAAATAAATGAAAACACAAGTTTTACTTTGTTAACTGTCACTTGTTTTTCTTTTAGAAAAAAATGAGAGAGGTTTTGAGTTTTTACTTTTAATTTAGTCTATACACCACAAGCACACATTTAAAATAAAAAAAAAAACGATATATGCGTAGGTTCGTTATAGACACACGACCCTAAAATATTTAACAAATTAAAATAATGGAAAATGATTATTAGCTACAAAAATAATTTAGTTTTAATTAATTCAAATGAAAATAAATATTTCAACTAAAATTATAGAAGCTGTTCAAAATGCCCTTCATTTAGACCAATGCAAGCTTTGAGTGTGCGATTAAAGCTGCCCCTAGTGTTAGAACAAATAATAGATGTTATAGTTAAAAAGCATCTGTGATTCTTTATATCATCTATAGTGGTCACTTGTGTTCCATAAGTAGTTGATTTTATGCAAAACCATAAAAAAATGGTGCTTGTCAAATCAAGAGATCTAGCAGTCTAATTATTTTGTTCTCCTCTACCTCTCAGGAAAGATTTCTTCTAGATGCTCTATTAAATGGTAAAATTCTGTCAAAACAGCTGTCAAACGAAAATAATATAGTGGAAATTA
>JAUTXW010002780.1:455000-487500 GCA_030620095.1 Kuschelorhynchus macadamiae
AGATATCTATAATTTTACTTAGTTTTTTAGAAGTGTATGTAATCTACACTGATTTCTCAAAGGAATTTGACACTATTAATACAAAAATGTTACACATTTCAGGTTTCTGATTTTTTAAAAATCCTTGTTAAAGTGGTTGGAGAGCTACCTTCTTAATAGCTGCCTGAGAGAACCCAAATATGCTCAATTGAACAGTGATGTCTCTGATGAATTTATAGTGCCCTCTGGGGTGCCTCAGGGGAGTCATTTATGACCACTCTGTATAATATTTGTATTAAACATCTTGCACTGCATTTGAAGTGTTCTTTTTTTATTGTTTGCCTACAACTGTAAAATTTTTAGAATCATTAACGGTTTCCGATCATTGTCTACTGAAAACTGATCTTGTTAATTTTTTCCAAGTAGGATAAAAAAACACCTAAATTCAAATATTGACAAGTCGAATTATGTCTTGTGTGGATTATCTATATTTTTCAAAAGATCTTAGTAGGGTGAACTGGGTTAAGGATCTGGGATTGATTTTGGACCCTAAATTGGACTTGTTTTCATTTTGATGACAATGTTATTAAATCAATTACAGACCTATCTATACTCTCTCAGTTCGAAGGAATTTGATTTATTTATTATATTATTATATTATGTTTCATATACTTAAGTTAAAGACATCTTTTATTGATTAGAAATTAAACTGCATTTCTCATTTCTTAATTTTATTTTTTTAATTTGTAGTATACTTTATTGTAAAATGGGGTACTCATTGATAAATGAATAAATAGAAAATAATATGGAATACTGATAGGAACACAGTCACATCAAAAATTACTTTAAGTAAATTTATACAGAAAAATAAAATATAATAAAAAAAACATAAGATTTAAATTAAGTGAATACCATTAGACCATTTATACAAGCAAATAAGTTAACATAACAGATACCTACCCTTGAAGACGGTCAAATTCCATCTTTTATTTTATCTGAAAATCAAAGTGCTCAAGTCGTTATATTTCCATACTCAGCCTGTTTTATTGGCAAAACTACCAGCAAGCATGCATATAAAAGGATATCTTATTGGCCAGTTAGTTTTGTTGTATTTACCATACAAAAGGCAAAATCACAACTCTTATTTAATTTTTATTTTATGTTACTTGCCTGCATAAACCCAGCATTACCTGCTTTGTCGCTTACACTATAAGGCTGACGATGATTCATAGAAACTTGTTGATGGACAAAATTAACAACATCAGGTCTAATGGGCGCCTTGAAGACAGCTGGGAGAGCAACGCTCGATCCCTTAACTTCCTCAGACTTTTCATTATAAACACCTACGAGCGGACGGGCCGTTGACAAGGCCTAAAATAAACAAAACCTGAATTCATGGTATTTAACATGTTAAAATAACAAATTATTTACGTTAAACGCTTCAGTGCTTTTGTAAATAGTAATCACCAAATTCAGCAACACGGACCAAAAGACATATTCATCACAAAGAGGAAATAAGCATTGAGGTTAAGTTTACTTACTCGAAAAAAAAAATGAAAAGTAAAGGTATCAAAACTTTATTTAGTTACCGGATACTAAGAATAATTTCGTAGAGAAATAATTGATTTTCTGTAAAACTTAAAAATAATGGAAAATATGAGTGACAATAACACACGTGGTATGTACAATATTTAATATTTGTTTCAAGACTGAAATAACTTAGATAATATAAAGCCTTTCGATATTATATTAATTTGTTTGAAAATAGGGTTTATACGGTTTTTATAGATATGTGCTTACCATGTTTTCGGGAAAAACTTAAACACTACGATAACACATTTAGCAGACACGACGTCCACCATAAAAAGGAAATTGAGTATTATTTGTTCCAATGACAGTTAAAAGAGGCGCTCATGTTTTCCGGTACCCAAACAGCGGTAAATTTAAAATTCAGGTGTTTTCAGAAACTATCGATTATTGTCGAGTACTCACTGTGCCTTACTTTTCGACTATTTTAATTTGGCATTTAATACAGCGAGTTAAACACAAGTGTAATAAGCAAGTAAGCTATATAGACTAGGGGTCTATGCAATACTATTTTTATACAGGAATAGCAAGTTTTTATAAAAAAAGGTTATTTCATTTTGTAATCTTGAAGGTGTACCGGTACTACAGTACAGTTATTAATATGAGTGCCGGTTAGTTCTAAAAACATGAAGCATTAATTTCTATAATGGAATAGATGTACAATGATTATATTATGAACAAAAATTAAGGCCAAATAGGCTTTATATAAATAAAGCAAGGTATATTTGAGCGTCCTACATATGGTGTATTTATGACATTTTTTATGCAGAAGTTGTAAGTGTAAAATAAGGAAAGTATAGATATATTTAGGAACGGGTTTATTAATGCTTTGGAAGTCGATAACATTAGAAAGACTTTATGGCTTATTTAAAAAAAAAAACCTTAAAGATCTCTTAAGATAAGGCTTTTAGCTTATTAGCACCCCTGAAGAAGTTTTAACCTAAAAAAGTATTTATCAGGTTCTGAAGACTTTCATATAGATTAAAATTATTTTTAGATAAAAATGTCAAAAATTATTTATACCGAAGAAAAGGAAAAAGTAAAAAAAATGCTACCGGCATTTGCAAATATCCGGACCAATGACGTATAAAATTATATGCCGTTAGTCCGGACCCAGACCTTCTCTAAGGGATAACTGTAAGTATCTGAATTATCAGATAAATTTAAGATAAGTGTAGTTAATTTTTTTTTGCTACAACCAATATTTTAGAGCGTATCATACACTACTCTTAGAAAGTGAGGTACTGAAGATTAATAATATTCTGTTTCAATAAAAACATATTACTTTAAGACCTAACTAATCTACTATCATTGTAAAATATGTTCTTTATTTAGATAGCCTACAATTTTTTGCGACAAGTTCAATTTCTTTTGGGTCCACATGTTCTAACAAGTTTTGTGTTTACTGTAAAAGTCGCATTTTTATGCTAATTACTACAAATATTTTCATTATAAAATGACCGCCGTTTTTTCGTGAATTTCTCTCGGGGTATAGGTATAGGTATTGTTTAAAACAGGTTAATGCCTTAAAACGGTACCTTCAGCTGCACCTCTTTGATGTATGATGGCAGGCACGTAGCTAGAAAAGTCCTGGGGGGTCTAGACCCCCACAAAAATTTCAAAATATTTAGATATAGGCACGCTTCTTACTATTTTTTTTAGGTTTCACCTTTTAGACTCCGGGCCTCCGAAATAAATTTCAGATTTTGACCTTCCCCGAACTAAAATTTTACCTAAGTGCCTGTATGATAGTAAGTCTTTCGTTGGAAAAGTTGAAGAAAGCCGAGGAAACGTTCTGAGCGGCTCTTTGCAAAAATATCTGCGCGTATTGTCAATGGAACTAAACAATATTAATTTTTTCCGAAACTACGGTAAATACGCAGTTAGCCGCTCCATCACCGATCTTCACGCTTTTTGATACTCTAAAATATTTTAGGGCGCTGTGATCACGGATCCAAATTCACATTTTTTTCGGCGCGTTTTGTTTCCGAGATATACGCCTTCAAAATCTATCATTTTGTAATAAAGTTTTTGACCTTTTTCTTTCTCTTCTGCTAGCAATTGCTACAGAATACACCTAAAAACGGGAGCAGGGTCTTGAAAATATTGCGAGACGGGTCACGGATCTTTGAAATAAAGACAAAGCAAAATGAAGCGTCCAGGTGCCTTTGTCTATGGTTCAGTCAGTTCTTCGGTTCGTTCAAGGCATCATCAATCATCATTGTCTGTAGGTCTCGAGTCGGGAGCTGAACCGCGGAGCTGACGACCGATATAACACGATTTTCGAACCGATCTGATTGATAAGAAGAGCAGGATGATGGGGTGGATGGGTTGGTCGGTCATTAGTTTGTTGAATGCTGATTGCCATGAAATATGAATTTCTTTATAGCCAAAATCTCGTGTAAAAATTTAATTTGGGGTTGATTAGCTTGTTGACACCAGTCTTTTAAAACTTAGATTTATGTTGTGTAGATTAGATAATAGATTTAAATCTCTACTTTTTATGTGCGATGTGAATATTGAAGTTCAGATGGCCTTATAATTAGTGATGATAATAGGATGATAGTTAACAAAAAGAAATATAGAAATCTATATTTCATAATAAAAAAAACAAGTCAAACATAGTTCATGTATGTAAAATTGATTTTTCTGAGAAATAAATTAATAAATTAGTAGATAAATATATAATACATAAAAATCTTCAACTTCAAAACCACTATAGCAAGACTCTTAAGCCTCAAAGTTTTCAGATGGATGAAGTTACAATACATACCTACCCAATGCCTAATATGACGAATATGGCCCTCGTATTTTAACGAATTTAAAGAGATCCGGATCGCTGATCCGGGTCTTTAAACTGACCCAGATCCGTTGACCTGGATCTTTAAAAAGATCCAGATTTCCCATCACTAAAGGCGATTTATGGATGATTTGCGTCTGTGTTTAAGTAGTAAGAAAAACCCAACTAAGAACTTAAAAAAAGTCCGCAGTTTTGTGTACCTACCTAGTATCATTCAATCATATATAGGTCTGGACCTTCGGCTTTGAACAAAATTAATTTGATTTAATTTTCTTAACGATTTATTGAAAATTAAAATAATTCCAAGATAAAATAGGATTTTGCCAACAAAATAAAATATTGGAGGGAGGCTGCTCCCCCCTCCCACTGTATCTGCCCTTAAGTGTATCAAATATAAATAAAATGTACAAGCGCAAGTGTAATTATAGATTATAGTAATACAAAGTGGTTCTTTGCTTGCGTATTTTTAATGCGGAACACACCATTCAACATGGCACGTGCCGCCATTGCTAGCCCCACAGATTGAAGCACTTCTCTCTTGCAAGTTGTCATAAAAAATGATTGACCGGGGGTCTAAGGTTATCGTAGCGCTACCAAAATCGGCAAATTTCATAATCTAGTCATTAAACGTTTCTAAATTATTTAGGAAAAACCATCTTCACAGGGGAGTCATTTTCGGGGCTGTTGTTGATACTGGTCCATTTTATGCTGTTTGCTTTCTGTAGTTTTAGGATAACTTAAACCCCCGGTCAGTCACTTTTTATGAAAAATTGCAAGAGCACAGTGCTTCAATCTGAGGGGCTAGAGAGTTGTCACTGGTCCATTTTATGCTCCTTGGTTTAGTGAAGATTTCAGTTAATTTTGGTAGGTTTAAGCTGACTTTAAACACCTCGCACAAGCTCACTTTTTATAAAAAATTGCATGAGGGAAGTGCCTCAATCTGAAAGATTAGAAAGTTGATATTGGTCAATTTTACGTTGTCTGCTTAAGTGAAGTTTTGAATCAATTTTCAAAAATCAAAATATAAATATTCATTTTTGTTTTGAAAGAAAGATAGTTTTGACATTTGTAGATTATAAGAATCATTAGAATAACCTTATCCTTAATTTTGTCTAACTGGTTTTGCCAATTCAGTGATTCGTCGATAATTAAAACTCATATTATTAATTTCGATATTGGGAACATTAATTATCTTATTTTTTTGTTTAAAGAGTACATATTTAGTTTTATCTATATTTATTTTAAGTTTGTTGTAAAAAAGCCAATTAAGATAGAAGTCAAGATCAAAAGATCTACATTAACTTTCTGTATAAGCTCGATATCGTTTTCTCCTGTATATCTTTGAACCATCACAGAAAATCCGGCTAAACAGCACACGAGACCGTTCTGCCGAGGTCTGTATCCGACAAGAAAACAACGGACTCACTTTTTTCTGTGAAAAATCAGGCTATTAACTCCACATTGCGGGCTAGACTAAGCAAATGACTGCTCACTGTGTATGGTCCACTCACCGAAATAAAGAAGAAGTCCTTCTTTTAAATCTATGATGTTAGATGTGGTCGTGGTCAGGTCATGACAGTGACATTGTCATCTACAACGAACGAATGATTATTAGAAATGACACGTTGATTAAATAGCCGCCCGAATTATATGTTTTGAAAAATGGGCCAAAAGTTTCAATATGATGAAAGCGGTGGAACGTTTTTCTATTTCCTGTTATCATTTCTGGCATTAGTGCTTATTCCAGTAACTATTTTCTATTGGCCAAGGAAGAAGAAACGCGGTATGTAAACACATTACGATTTCCAGTTTTTAAATTGCTTAACCTAAATTATACAAATATTTTAGAAATTATTTGATTATCCTTATTATTTAAGATCAGTTGTTGTTTGACTGTATTAGTTATTTGGTCTTGTAGATCCCGAAGAACAGAAAAAATTATGTTACTGTCCTCCATGTCTTATAAAAAGAGAACACTTAAAAAAAGCAGAGCCCTGGCGGGGTACCAAAAACTTTTTAACAAAGCTTGCGATAGTAGGGGGTTGGTTAATATTAATATTTCTTGCATACAAAGTGTCACAGTTTGATTATGAAATGGCCAATTTCGATCCATATGAAATACTGGGAGTATCTACTGGTGCTAGTCAAGCGGATATTAGAAAGGCCTACAGAAAATTATCATTAATTCTTCATCCAGATAAAGATACAGGAAATGAAAAGGAATTTATGAAGTTATCTAAAGCATATCAGGTAACTATGAACTTTACAACTCTAGTCTGTACAAGATTCCTGAAGGGTCACATAAGCGTCATTAAAAATCTGCATTTTAAACAAATGGAAAAATGAGTTTGCCACTTAACGAAAATAGTGTGCAGAATTGTGAATTCCTGGCAAATTTGGTGATAACTCACACTTAATTACCCTAATTTTGTTTTATAAAATTATAGAATTTGAACCGAAATATTTTTGATGTCTTAAATTGTTTAGGTTTGCCGAGGGTTTGCTGATTTTTCCATTTTTTTTTCTTTTTAAAGTTTTTATTTGATGAAATAAACATTTTATTTTTTGTTTAATTTGAAATATATTTTTATACAATTGATTAATATTAAGTTGTGTTGAACTCTGCAACAACTGTGGGAAATTAATTATTTTTGAAATTATTTGTGCATCAAGTTTTAGTAATACTTTTTGTACTTATAGCAGATTTATGTAAGTACTTGATTTGTCATACTTTCTGTTAAAAACGCAAAATACTTTGTAGGCTTTAACTGATGAAGAATCCAGAAGAAATTGGGAAAAATATGGAAATCCAGATGGTCCTGGAGCAATGAGTTTTGGGATTGCTCTTCCTTCATGGATTGTTGAAAAAGAAAACAGTGTTTGGGTTCTTGGGCTCTATGCATTAGTATTTATGGTTGCCTTGCCAATTGCAGTAAGTAGCCTTACTTTTTCAGTCCTAACTATACATATAGCAACCATTTAAAGTAATTTTGTTTTTGAATTTATTTACTCATTTAGCCAGTGTGGTTTGATATTATTATCCCAATATTATTGATCTTTATTCTTCTGTAAAAACACTGGAATATCTATATTAAATATAGCAAATTCCAAGTTGGGGCTAATAACCAGTCAGATTGATGATTAAACTGGGACACAGATAGGACTGTAATCCACCATTCGTTAAAAATAAATAATTTATTGTATCTCCAATACTTAATTTAAAAATTCTACTGTGCCATTATTCTACACACAACTCTTAAGATGACTACAACCCCATGCTAATTCAGATCTTGTGCCAAATTCCAGGTGATTTATGAGATGTCAGGATGGGCCAGGGTGGCTTGAAAGTTCTACAATAGATTGCTAAAATTGTTTTGGGTTCATTTTCCTAGTTTTTATATTTCAATAAAGATATCTTAATAAATATAAAATTTTTTAATAAAATAATTGAAAAGTTATTTTTTTTTCTAAAGTAAATTACACTAAACATTTTTAACACCACATATTCGAAGCCAATAAAAAACTGAAAGAATAAAAAAAGAAAACACAAAAGAGTTACTTAGTTATTACATATGCTAGGCAGGTCTTTGTAAAACTTGTAATAAGTTTTACCATAATTCATGTGGAATAAAAGCAGTAAAAAAATGCTGTGAAAATCAGCTCCTGGAAAGTGTGCCAGAAGAAAAACCAAATGGTGATATTCGCGTTTGAGTCATTTCAGGAGATCAAAATAATCTCAATAGAGAAACTGAAATTAATTACATTAAAACCCTGGGTGATGAGCTTAGAAGTAAGAATCAGGTATTACAAGAAAACAACCAGTTATGGAAGGAAAAAGCCTTACATCTAGAAGAAACAACAAAAACAAAACTCAAAGTTAAAGTCAATATGCTTTATTATATAAAGAACTATGTTCTAATTTACAAAGCTGTAAAAAAAAACTAGAGGAGATGTGATGTACAAATTAATAAAATATTAACATATAAAAAACAGAATACATAAATAAATATTAAATTGAAACAAAAAGTACAAGTAATATAAAATAAAAAATAAAATAAAAAGCTATAAAAATATATTATATCCAAATAACAAACAAACCAGAAAGATCAAGGGACAAAGAATAAGTAAATACACAAATTAACATTTTTTACAGTATATATATATAGTTAAAAAAAAATACAATTTATTCAAAGAGGGCAGAGTTTTAAACCGACGTCAAAGTCAAATTCGACTTAAAAACAAAAATTCAAAATCCCAACAATAATAATATTACAGCAGATAAGGTATCAGCAGCTATTTTGAAAACAAAAACTGTCTTAAAATGCAAGGAGATAATAAATCTTGAAGATGACCCAGACGAGGGATTTCAGGTCATCAAGAGAAAATGGAATTAACAGTCTAGCTAGTGATCCTTCAGTGTTCTTAAATAAATTTGAAAGACTACTTTTAAATTTGAACAGTGCCAGTAAGTCTAGGATAATTATTTTAGGAGATTTTATTATAAATTTTAGATCTAGATCAACATTCTCGGATGTTAAATGTTTGATAGATTCTTTTGGTTTACGAATGTGCATATCAGATTTTACTTGTATTATATCTTCATCTACTTATTGTATAAACAACGTCTTTACAAATGTTGAACCTGATAGCTTTATTAAGGATGTTTATGATGCCTGCCTGGCAGATCATTTCGGTCAATATATTTTACTGAAACACAATCGAAATAGTAGGACTGCTATTTTCAGCTGTCCAATTACTTTAGGTTTAAATAAACTAAAAATTATTTTAGGTCATGGGGATTGGAGTATTTTTTATGCACCATATTTTAATGTTGAATACTTAGCTTCATTTCTGGTACAAAAATATAATTCATTAGTCGAGCAATGTTTTCCATTAGTAAAGCATTGGATACAAGACCACCAGTAGCCTGGTTCAATGCCGAGTTACAAAGAAAATGGGATATTTTGACTACAGTCAATGATATTTGTAATTTCAAAGGTGACCCCTTGCTTTGGTCGACTTACAAAACTCTAAAATATGATTACCTTAATTCCATTGAATTGGCTAAATGCAATGCCTATGAAACGTTTTTGTTGAACTACAACAACAGATTGAGAGACTATTGGAAGGTTGTTACTTTTGAGAGAAATAAACATAAATCACCTGTTTTGGGAAGCAGTATTTCCTTGGAAGGTTTTCAGAAGACATCAGACCTCCTGAACAAAATTAATGCACCAACAACTAGTTTTTCTATGTTCTCTCGAATCTTGTCAGCATATCCTTAAAGGAAGCTGAAAAATGGTTTCTTGCTAATAAATTCAAATTTAATCAATTTCAAACAGAAAGCCTTATTGTAAGTAGCAATAATAGGCTTACCTCGGGTAAAACTTGTAAACTACTGGGAATGTACTTAGAATTGTATATTTTGCACTGTTTCATAGTAATATCACATATGGAGTAATTCTATGGGGAAATGCAGTCAACTCAATTAAAATTTTTTGCTTGCGTAAAAAAGTCCTATTATATGATATTGGAAAATGGAAATACACTCTAATTCAAATTTGTTGCTACTACATTCGGAAACCCGTGACCATAACACATGATCGGCATATTTACTTAAACCACTACGGTCTAGATTAACAATGTTTGAATGAAACTCCCTTAGCTTAAATTTTTTTTTAATCATTTGCCTATGACGATAAGATATCTTTCCAACCTTCACTTTAAAACTAAAATAAAAAAATCATTTATTGAAACATTGTTTTTACTCCATTGACGAGTACCTCAGTACTCCTTTTGATTATATTTATTTTTGAAGCATTATGACTTTTTTAGTTTGTTACCTTGTTGTAAGCACTAACCTATTTAAGTCTTATTTTTTTGTATTGACTTGTTTTAATTATTTTTACTGTGTTAAATGCTGTGTTTTTTACATTTTTATATTAGAGATTTGTTTGTACATTTTTTTTTTGACTTGCAAACTGTATGCAACGTGGTGTAATATATATCTATTCTATTCCATTATATTATATTTATATCTTCAAATGAAGTAAATACAATATAATATAATAGTAAAATATTTTAAAAGTGTTTTCAACAAAGCAGGTGACAGGCATCTGCAGTGAGTTGAAAAGCATGTCGTCTCTTCAGTCTGATATATGTTGTGAGTGCAGTTGGATGTTCACTGGAAGTCTTGTGTACATTTCTTAGCAAAATAGTACAAATAATTATTAGTGATAAATCAGAACATTACTAGTGCCCGTAAGAGAAGGAAATAATAGGAATAATCTCATAATATATAGTACTTTTAAAGCAGATTTATGCTGATAATAATTAAATAATTTCAAATAAATTCTAGATAATAAAACTCCTGAAGACAGGGAAAACCATCCCATAACAAATAAAAATCTAGTAATTGTGTGTCTGCAACTGCTGGCATAACTTTGTCAGATGTCTCCATGGCAGTCTCAAATGATCAGATTTTAGCTCAGAATCACTCAACTCAAAAAAATAATCCTCTAGAAATAAGCAAGAAGCCTTCAAGTAAATCCAGCATAATAATTAAGGTTACAAATGAATTTATAGAAGGATTGGTGGCTACAGAAGAGTATAAATGGTACCATGTTGGTCTCCTAAAAAGTGATACAACACTGGAAACTTCGATAGAGCACTCGTCAGGCAGGGGTCTGTCAAAGCCCTCCCTTGTGAAAACCTGCAGGGAAAGAATCAACTTGTATCATCATTCAAGGTCGCTATTAATCCAATAAGATTTGTGATGGCCCCATTTGGCCTATTAATGTCACTGTGGTAATTTTCTGTCTATCTGGTAAGAGGCTGTAGTTCCGCTTCTACCAAAATTTACAAATCTTAAAAATTTTACAAATTAAGATTAATAAGTATATTACCTGTTTTATCAAAGGCCTTAAAAAACAATTTATTGACAAATAATATACTCAAGTATATTATAGTTTTAACCTCAATAATGCTCAGATGGCATTAAATCAAATTAAAATTTATACCTACATTATAAATATTTTTTTGTTTCTTCTGTTGTCTTGTTTTAAAGATGCAAAAATGTTCTGGCCGAAATACATTAGAATAGCTGAAACCAATTACATGGAAAATTTGTTTTGCTTTGCATTCTAAACATTTTTCTGAACATAAAAATCCAAAAATATGTCATTTCCATATTCCGAGGATATTTAATTTCTGTTTTCCAGACTTTAGAATAGCTGAAACCAGTTACATGGAAATTTTGATCTGTTCATATTATAAAATATTTTTTTTAGCATAAAAATGGGAAAATGTTAAAGTGAAAATAATTCATTTTCTTTTTTTGGTGGAAATTTTGCAAATTTTTGAATAGTTGACATGTGATATGTTTATAAAATAGTTGTTTTTGGTCTCTATAAAGTGGAATGTAATTAAATTTCTCTGTCGAAGTTCCCAATTTTTATTTTAGGTATTTATTTATTTTTTAACTATAATTAATAAAAATGTGGACTAGTTTAGGTTAGGTTCGCTTTAAAAAAAGCTCGCGGGAAAGCGTCAACAAAATTCCGAATCTATATTTAAACAAGAATATTTTTTAACAAAACCTATGCTGTTAGATGGATTTATCCCATTAGGGGTTAGGTTAGCCCAGTTTTGATGATAAAACTATCATTGAAATCATATTAATTTTTAATCAGTTATATAATAACAGTAAGTAAGTTCCACATTCAGAAGGCTTTATAGAAATCAAAAAACAAACATAATAATAAATAGATAAAATAAAAACTGGCAGTTTCCACAGAGAAATGTTTTAATTACTGTTTTCAGGAAGCCAAAAAAAAAAAAAAATGTTTTGCGGACATAACATTTCAGCTATTCTAAAGGTTACAATATTTCCTAGGAGAATGAAATGATGTATTTCTGCAGGAACATTTTTGCATTTTTATATTCAGAAAAATGTTTAGACTGGAAAGCAAAACAAAGTTTCCATGTAACTGGTTTCAGCTACTCTATAGTCTGGAAAACGGAAATGACGTATCCACAGGAAAATTTTTATTAGGATAAACGTCCAGAAGGCGAAAAAAAAATTGCTGTTTATATGACTGCTTTCAACTAAATGAAAGTTGATCCAAAAAAAATCTTTCTAGATCATATTGCGTTTTATATGATTCTTCATTTATTGTTTTTTTTTTCCTGTGTTGTGTTTTTAAGTATATATTGACCAGATTGAACTTTTTATTTTCCTTTATAAATTAAGCTAAAGTTATTGCGGAGTTTAAAAAAATTTTTTAGTCAAATATATATTGCACAGAACAGAAAAATGTTAGTTTTTAGTAAAATATATATTGCACTTTTAGAAATTGATGTTGCAGTAATGAAAAAACTTCAAAACAAATGGGCGTGTCGAAAGTGAGGTTAGAAAATCCCTAAATCAAACAGCTGACTTGAGCCTTTCAGTTTCAACGAGCAAAACTTCGAATACAAAACCAACAATCCCCCAATATCTTTGTACTGAGGAAATCATGAAGCAGTTTGAGGAATTGAAGCTCGAAATTCGAGATTTAAAATACGACGTCAAATTCTACTCAGAAAATCATGACGAATAAGTAGCATAAAATTTAACTTTTAAACAGAAATTCAAAGGTTAAAAAGGGAAAATTCTAAAATAAATACCGAACTTCGACGACTGAGTAGTTAGTCTGAAATGACAGACAAAGAAAACAGGAAAAACAGTGTTGTTATTGTTGGAATCAAAAGTACACCAACTGAAAATCAGAATAAACATAAAGAAGTGATTGAAAGAGCACAAAGTGTATTAAGCTATGTAGACCCTAACCTACCCTTAAATAAAGTACTGGTTAGAATAATAAATCCTACAAAAGAAAACCCGCCAATTCTGGTTTCTTTTGAAAATCAAGAACAAAAGCAGACTTTCCTATCTGAAAGAAAAGAAAAAGGAAAGATTTCAAGTGACAAATGTAAACTTTCGGGGTCACAGCCAATCTTTATTTTCATTCGCCAGAAAAATATTTACTGATGAGGCGACATTTACATTACTCAGTTGCTTGAATTTGTTGAAGAATTGCCATTAAATATCAGGAGTTCACTTTGGTACCAAAACGACGGAGCAACAACAGCACCAACATGGGACAGAGTGTACACAGATAGTTTTCAATTTTTTACAAAGGACTTTTTCAAATCGCTGGATAGGAAGGTATCCTGCGGTCAGCCAGGTCTCCTGACCTAACCACGTTGGATTTTTTCCTTTGGGGACTGTTTATTTATTTATTTATTTATTTAATCAATGGGTGTTAACCCAATTTTACATAAAATATATCAAGTTACCTAAGTAAACATTTAACATTTAAAGATAAAAGTACAAATAAGAGAGCCATTAAAAGGTTGTATGTCAGATAGTTAAAATTAGTATAAACACATATGAAACTTACAAATAAGACTAGGTACATCAAAAACATCAACACATTAAAGACAAATATTTCAGGTATGCGCTCTTATTATTATGATTTTTTAACTTGTAGGGAGGAACTAAACACATCCACCCTAAGCATATTCGCATTTATCATCATTCTGTTTATAGTAGAATGTTTTCTGTATAATGTGCGATGATGCTCAGTATGAAATGTGTCAAAGCCTCTTAATAGCCTAGGGGGTACATAAATGTTAATAGATGTTAGCAGATCAATGCTGTCTATTTGGTTGTTAATTTGTTTGTAGATAAAAATCTGAACAAAATTGCACCGTCTTTCATTCAATGTTTTTAGATTAAGTAAATGCATTACATTGTCATAATTAATACTCTCATGACCAGTAATACCCAATTTACCACCAATATAGCTCAAAAATTTATGCTGAACACGTTCTATTTTATTAATATAAAATGAGTAGTATGGTGCCTACACAGGAGTACTACTTTCAAGTATAGATCTAACCAGGGATATGTATAATTGTTTTAACACAAATATGTTTTTAAAATCTTTGGTATGTCTTTTTACAGACCCTAATATTTTTAAAGCTTTATTACAAATATTGTCTATGTGATTTGCAAAAGTCAGTTTACTATTAAATGTTATTCCTAGATCTCTTATAAGATTGACATTCTCTATAGGTTTGCCCTCAATAGTATATACATTTAGATTATCTATAAGCTTTCTATTAAATTGGATATATTTACATTTACTTATATTTAATCCCACCAGATTTAATTTATACCAGTTCTCAAATCGGAAGAGATCTTGCTGTAACAATTGTGTGCCTCTGGAGAGTCAATAACCGTATATATTTTCAAGTCATCGACATATAGTAGATATTCGCTATGTTGGAAACAGTTGACAGCATCATTTATGAAAATGTTAAAGAGTAAAGGTGTTAGATGACCGCCCTGAGGCACCCCAGATGTCACATCATATTCTTCAAAGAGATAAATATCAACTTTTACACTTTGCTTCTGATTAAACAAAAAGACTTTAGCCAATTTATAAGCATGCCACCTATACCATAGTTATTCAGTTTCTGAACTAAAATATGGACGTTAACATTATCAAATGCTTTTTCAAAATCTGAGTATATTGAATCTACAACGAGACCATTTTCAAGGGCTTTAGAAATGGTTTGCTCATATGTTAATAAGTTTGTGCAAATTAACCGTGCTTTAATAAAACCATGTTGTTTAGTTGACAAAAAGGTATTGAAACAAGATGTAAGGTATTTGCTAACAATTGATTCAAAGATCTTAGGAAAAAGTTAAAAGAAAAGGTTTATCTTCACAGGTCATTCCAAAACGTCGTTCACCTGGAAACAGTCATCAGTGTGTACAAGAAATTACGACAGCTATATTAAGAGCTGCAATAGCAGAGTTCAGTAGAAGAACCATAATTTGTATGGAACAGGCTGGCGCTCACGTAGAAGCATAGTTTGTTCATTGGTCATTCTTAGTTGATTTTTTTGTATGATATTGTTAAATAAAACTTTTTATATACCCCGTATATTGCATTCAGATTTGAATTTCTTTATGAAGTTTAGTATTTTGTCACACCTCGGAATACTATACTGATCTCACACAATTTCAATTTTTTTCTGTTTTGTTAATTTAACTACCATGATGAAGATAACAGAAAAATATTCAATGTAATAAAATAACCAAACACTTCAATTATTTACTGTCAGTACAATGCATGATTATGTTTCTGTAACAACAGCATGTTCAATTTTTTTTCAGCCTAACAAGCTTTTTAAGTAATTAGCGTAAGGGCGAAATATTACATTTTCTGCTATTAGAAAAGTACTTCCAAATTTCTTTATGAAATTTAGTATTTTATGACACCTTGGAATACTCAGAATAATTCTATTATGGCATTTTGCTCTAAAACTAAACTTATGCGTAGTTTTCTCTTTAGGCAATTTTAAGTTTTTGGCAACCGTGTACAATACTTTTTAAGCTTTATAATTCCAATAATGTTTTGAGGGAAGCAAAACTTTTTATGAAGAGTTTTTATGAAAAAGTTTTCCATTTGTTAAGAACTTTTCAGGACACTCTGTATAAAGAGTTTTGTGATCTCTCTGCTAGATGTGAAGTATTAAGAGAAGAATGTTACAATAATTATGCAAGTAATGTTCAAGAAAGTATTACATGTAATTCCTAACACTGGAACCTGTTATGGGAGATAGATCAGAATACAAGAGTTCTAACCACACTACACCACAACTTGTTACGTTCTGGACGCACGTTTCCCTAACCGTTAGCATCAACAGCAGATGATGTAAACTAAAGTAACTTATCCTAACCGAGACTATTTATAGGTAAATGTGGTATACCATTGTCAAGTAAACAATAGCGGGAACTATAGGGAATAGCCCCTCTGTCTTTATTTAGTGCTTTTTTACCACATTTAACTGTTTCTATACTCTCAAATGCATCCAATAATCTATTATTAGATACATTTAATTAATAATTTAATTGTTTTTCAAAGCATGTTGGACAACGCTTGACTTTTCTGTTCTTCCGTATCTTAAATGTGTCATGTGGTTATGAGTTTATGTTTTGTTTTCATTTTCGTCGTAAAAATTTTTCGCAAATTATATGTTTCTAAGCTAAAATTGTTGGTGATTTCTGTGAGAATAGTTTTCTAAAGGGCTAAAGTCAGCCGTGGATTGGAGGCAACGATAGAGACTGTGAATTTTTCGGCAAAAATACGTAATGGATTGTTTACTATATTCTATTATATATAGTTGCGAAGTAAAGTTTCCAATCCAGTTTTGATGCAGTGCTTTTGTGATTGCTTCATCTTTGGACCTTATATTGTGTGTTTCGCACAGTGGCTTTAAGAAAATTCTCCAATTCTCGTTTTTAACCTCAAAATGTCTGGCACATGCTTTAAGTGCAAACAATTGTGTATTTTTAGAGAACCAACCAAAAGCTCTAATGACATCTTCGGATTTCCCTGCGACTACTGTAAAATGGTCATGTGCAGAAAATGCTCAGAAGTTAGCTCCACCGAGATTAGAACCTTGACCTTATCCAATCGGATATTACCCTATATATGCAAGGATTGTGTACCGAGGCTTCAGGAGATGTTTGGCCTTGCTACTCGGGTTTCCTCCCTGGAAGCTGAAGTGGCCGAAATTAAATCCAATATCCATCCAATTCTGGAACTCGTTAATGAAGTTAGGGGACTCAAAGAGGACTTAAAGGAGATGAATATCAATTTTGATTCAGCACTCAATCTTATTAAAGCTGAACTATCTTCTATTAAAAACGGCCCAAAATGTGTTGACAACCAAAACATACCAGTCGTAAACCATAACCACATGAGCTCGGAAGATGATGTAATTAATGAAATGTCAGAACGTCAAAAAAGATCATGTAATTTAATGATCTTTAACTTGCCAGAAACGAGCGAACAGGAAGATCAAGATGCAGCTGAGTCACTTATTTCTAATCTAGTAAATCATAACATACAACTAAAAAGCGTTTCTCGTATAGGAAGGGGTAATAAAAATGGCTATCGGTCATTACGAGTTGTATTACATAATGCTGATGATGTTCATAAGGTAATGAAAAATAAAAAGAACCTTGATAGATCAAAAAGGTTTTCCTAGATAATGACCTAACTTCTCAACAACGCCAGCACCTAAACAGTCTTAAAACTGAGGTAAAGACAAGAAAGCAGAATGGGGAAAAAGATCTAATTCTAAAATATTTTAATGGCATACCCAGAATAGTGTCAAAAAACTAGCAAATTCCTTTACCAATATGCTGTTTTATTTTCAAAATGTTAGAGGACTTCGAACCAAATTGGGTTCCTTGCTTATTAATGCTTCCTACTCACAATATAGTGTTATTGTTTTCAATGAGACTTGGTTGACCAGTGACATTTCCAGTGGGGAGTTACATATGTATGACTATAATGTGTATAGAAAAGACAGATCCAGTGAAACTAGTGTGCACTTAAGAGGGGGTGGTGTCCTTATTGCAGTGCATAAGAGCATCAAAAGCTCCCAACTTGTGTCTGACCCCCATATGGAGCATCTCTTTGTCTTGGTTGGCTCGGGTGATCATCAAACTATTGTCGGTACTGGATATTTTCCTCCCAGGGCCGCTATTGAGTGTTATATGGCTTTCAGTGAATCTATAGATAGACTGAGTGATGATCTTCCCAACTGCAAACTATGCATACTTGGTGATTTCAACTTACCCCACGGTTTTTGGTCAAGTGAAGAACTGAGCTCTATTGCTACAGTACAACCTGGCGCATCACCAAACGAGGTTGGAGCCTTGGAGGTTGTGTCGATCATGTGCTCCCATCATAACCTATTCCAGGTAAATACCATTGAGAATGAAACCACTTCTATGTTAGACCTAGTCTTCTCAGAAGATCAAAGCCTGAATATTCATTTGGCTGAGGAAGAAATAATACAACCTGACAGATACCATCCACCCTTATCCTTTATGCTTGAAACATCTATGTGCAGGAGGAAACATGAAATTGTGGGTCAGGGTTTTTATAGAGACTTTCATGCAGTAGATTTTAATGCGGTTTCCTTGTTTCTTTCAAACTTCAACTGGGATGCCTTGTTTCTGAACAGGTCTGTTAATGAAATGGCCAATATTTTTTATGAAATAATATATCTATGTATTGATAGTATTGTACCATTGAAAAAGTATTCTACTAAAAAATTTCCAGTTTGGTTTTCCACTGAGTTGAAGGCCATTATAATTGAGAAAAAAAAATTACATAAGCAGTATGTTAACACAAAATTGTATTCTGATTATGTCAAATTTTGTAATGTTAGGGCTAAGTGTAAAACTTTAAAGAGACAATGTTATAGTGACTATGTGTATATTACAGAATTATCCCTGACGACTAACTTGAAGAACTTTTGGAGGTTTGTGCGCTCCAGAAATTCTAATTTTCAGATTCCTAATGTGTTGTCTTACAGGGATACTGTTGGCTCTTCTGGTGAGGCTATTGTCGATTTGTTTGCCGATTACTTTTCGGAAATGTACAACAGTAAATCATGTGATATTCCTGATGATGTAACTCTTAATAATCTTCATATGTCCCACTTAAAAGTGTCCTTGTCTGATATATATACTGAATTATCCGGGCTGGATGTGAGCAAGGGTCCTGGCCCTGATGGTTTACCACCAATTTTCCTGAGACAGTGCAGTTTTCTGTTGGCTCGACCCCTTTTCATTATATTTAACTTATCCTTGGATACTGGTGTATTTCCCAGTTACTGGAAGACTAGTTTTATAACACCTATTCCTAAGACCGGAGACAATGCACAGATACAAAATTATAGACCCATTAGTATTCTGAGCACGATTCCCAAGATGTTTGAGAGGCTTGTGTGTGAGGTCTTGACATATTTTCTTCGGGGTCAGCTCATTGGCGAACAGTTTGGTTTCAGTGTGGGACAATCAACAGAGTTGAATGTTCTTTCATTCACAGATTTCCTGTCCGAGTCCTTGGAGGAGGGGTATCGGGTGCATGCTTTGTATACCGACTTCTCCAAGGTCTTTGATAGAGTACATCATATGCTCTTAGTGCATAAACTAAAGACGGCTGGAATTACGGGCTCTCTATTGAAGTGGCTCGAATCTTATTTGACCGGTCGTACACAGGTTGTTAGAGTCCTTAGCTTCAAGTCACGTGAGATACCTGTATTGTCTGGTGTTCCACAGGGTTCACATCTGGGGCCCCTGCTGTTTAACCTTTTCATAAATGATATCTCAACCTGTTTCCATCACAGCCATTTTCTACTCTTTGATGATGACTTAAAATTCTTCCTTAGAGTGTCATCAGTGGATGATTGCCATAGGCTTCAGTCAGATTTAAATAGACTGGTCAGTTGGTGTGGTGCAAACGGTATGGACTTGAATGTTGGAAAGTGCTTTTCAATGTGTTTCAGAAGGTGTAGAGAGCCTTTAGACCACACTTACAGCATTGGCAATGTCATGCTGGAGTCTGTCTCCGAGATCAGAGACTTGGGGGTAATGCTTGATAGTGGTCTAAGCTTTGTTCCGCACATTTTAAGTATAGTGCGAAAGTCATTTCAGATGCTTGGATTTGTTAAAAGGTGCTCAAAGGATTTTCAAAATATAGCTTCCATGCAACAGCTATATTGCTCACTTGTGCGTCCTCATCTTGAATACAGCTCTTGTGTCTGGTCCCCTTACTATAACGAACATATTAATAGGATTGAGGGAGTGCAACATAAATTTCTTTGATATGTAGCCTTTAAGCAGACTGGTCTACCAATCAATTACCAGGACAGGATTGACTACCGTCATATGGAGTCAACCTTAAATTTGGACAATCTAGAAACTCGCCGCAAGTTTAGAGATCTTAAAATGTTTCATAGCATTCTACACTCTCAGAGCTCCTGTCTTAGACTTCTTAATAAGATAGGCCTCCACGTCCAACCAAAGACAGGCGGTTTCCTTCCACAATTCAACACATCGCACAAACTATGGCCATAATTCTTTTCTGGCAAGATCTGTTAGATTGGCTAACCAATATTCCCATCTTATTGACTGCTTTGAGGGGCGTGCAAGCTTTGCTAGGAGCGTGAAGTCTTGTGTTGCATAAGGTTGTTCCTTATTAATGTTACCTTTGTTCTGTTAACTATTTTGCAACTTAGCTGTGTTGAGTCTTGGTTAGGGTTGGGTTACTTAATTAGTTATTAGTTATTAGTTTTAATTGTTTTTCTTGTTAATATATTTTGTTCTATTGTAATATTGGGTTATGCCCGTTGATAAATAAATAAATAAATAAATAAATAAATAAATGTGTTCTTTAAAACGAATGTTTATGGAGCGTTTAGTTTGCCCAACATATTTTAGATCGCAGTCATTACAGCTTATTTCATAGATGCCACTCCTCTCCGTCAAGTCGACTTTGTGTTTAGAGTTTGCAAGGAGAGTTTTCAAACTGTTCTCCGTTTTGTAGGCTACTCTAAAACATACGTTTTTAAATACTTTTTCAAGACCTCCCATATATCTGGGATCATATGGGATTACTATGAACTTATAGTGCTTGAAGAGTAGTGGCATCTTTTAACATTTTCTTATGCTTATGTCTATTTACTAATTTATGTACAAAATTATTATATCCATTACTTTTAGCTACATTTTTAATCCGATTTATTTTATTGTTAAAACGTTCTTTACTTAAAACGTTCTTTACTGAAAATTGACTAACCTGTGAGTTAAGAAATTAAATGCTGCCATTTTGTGTTGACGGCAATGAAATGAGTGGGATGTTATATACCTATCAATATTAGTAAATTTTCTATAAATATCAAATTCTAATTTATCATATAACTAACGTGTCGAGAAAAGGTAATTGCCCATTGTCCTCCTTTTCGTACGTAAAATTAATGGAAGGATATTTATTGTTTAATGTTTCTAAGAAAGTGTCCAAATTTTCTGTTCAGAAGAACAGGAAAGTCAAGCGTTGCCCAACATGCTTTATATCTATATAATCTTAAGTTGATTAAAAATGTATCTAATAATAGATTATTGGATGCATTTGAGAGTATAGAAATAGTTAAATGTGGTAAGAAAGCACTAAATAAAGACAGGGCCTATTCCCTATAGTCCCCTCCATTATTTACTTGACAACGGTGCAATCGGGTGCAACCAAGTGTGACCATATTGACCTATAAATAGTCTCAGTTAAGATAAGTTACTTTTGTTTATATCATCTGCTGATGATGCAAATGTATGAGTCTTTAAAACACTATATCATGAGTATGCAACATGGTTTTTATCGTGGTCGTTCAACAACTACCAATCTTGCAATAATTCAAAACTACTTAGTGACATCGGTTGAGGCTGGCAAGCAGATCGATGTTATTTACACTGACATATCTAAGGCTTTTGACAGTGTTTGCCATCAGCTTCTGTTATGGAAATTACAGCAAATTATTTTTTGTGGAAAATATCTATGCGGTTTAGTTTCCAGGGAGATTCTTGTGACATCGGGTGTCCCGCAGGGTTCGCATGTTGGTCCACTTCTCTTTTTGCTCTTTATAAATGATATAATATCTTGTTTCCAATTTTCTGAATGTCTTTTATATGCAGATGACTTAAAATTATTTTCACTGGTCTCCTCAGGCTCCAATCCTCTGCCGTTTGATATGGAAAGGCTCGTCAAATGGTGCAGAACTAATTATCTCTCTCTTAACATCTCGAAATGTAAAGTGCTCCGTTTTCACAAAGGTATTAATCTCATGCCCTCCACCTACTTCATAGATAACATAAACTTTGAAGTTGTTAGTTCTTTCACGGACCTAGGCGTTATTTTTGATGAAAATCAAACTTTTAATCTACATATTGATAACATTTTACTTAAGGGTTTTAGACTGCTGGGTTTTATAAATGGTTGCAAGCCAAGTGTACTAATAAATAAAATTTTACAAATACAGCAAGCACTAAATAATATATAACAGATTATTTAGCCTTAAAATACGCCTTTTCAAACTTAAGAATCGAAAATGTTTTAATCTAATCCAAATAAAATTATTTAATTAACTTTTTTTGGTAAGATATTTCCCAAATATGTTAACATTATTTCAAACATTACCATTAAAATGTATGTTGCCTTTGTCAGGATTTAAACCCAGGACTCTTACTATCTGCTTAATATCTATTTTTGTCTAAACCTGACATTTAAGAGCTTATTTGGTTTAAACGAGGGTTTTGTGCTCATCAAAAAATAAAAATAAATGTGTTTAAGAGACAAATGGAAAATCTGATTCTGTTCAGGTTAATCCGTTAAGATCTAGTTCTAGTGATAACATGGAAAATTTGCCATTAAGAGCCAGGAGTGCAAAATGTAGCAAAAAAATATATGCTGTAAAAATATTCAGTATTTTAATTTTTATAGGTTGGAACTTGGTGGTACCGAAGTATCAGATTTACTGGAGATCAAGTGCTATTAGATACAACTCAGATGTATTATTATTTTTTCCACAAAACACCCCATATGGCATTGAAGAGAGTTATAATGATCTTAGCAGCCAGTTTAGAATTTGACAAAAAGCATAACTCAGAAATTGAAGAGAGACAATCAGACAATGAAGAAGTTCCACATGTAAGTACCTATAAAGACGAATAATTTTAGCAAGTAACTAGATATTATTTTATTATTGCCCACGTTTTGTATGTATATTTGTTTTTTTTAATTTTCTACATTTTTTATATTTTAAATTCATAACTATTTTTTGTAAAATGTTGTACTTAAAAGTCATTATTATTATACCTAGTACTTTAATGATTGCTTAAACATTGTATTTCTAAAAAATAAGAAATTATTTAGCTAGGTTTTAATTTCATATTGATTTATTTTACAGAGATCACACTTATTTTCCTTTTTCTTCTTTTAAATTTGAGTTTCGCCTCTTCTGAATTCAAAACCTTTATTTATTTAAGTCCCTGATAATTCAGCAAAGTGTTATATTTTTACTTTATAATAATGCAAGTCAAGATAATTAAATTTAATAATATATATTAGCGATAAAAACCAATTTAGAAAGAGTCTAATATTTGATTATAATATAAGCAAAATCAAAATAATATTTGTTTATTCCATAAGCAATGTTAAAAGATAAGTGAATTAAGAATGGGAATTTAAATAGAATAACAATAACAAATTCACTCTAATTTTACTATAATGTAAGCAAGAATAGCACAGTATTTAATAAAAACACATAAATGTTTTTTACAAAATAAATTAGCATATGGTTGTAATAAAAACAAAATCAAAGTACTATGTAACAAAACTAAAAAAACCATGCGTTACATGTTTCAGTAACTTATTATCTGGAATTAAATTTCCCATCCATAGACCAACATACACCCAAACCGTAAACTGTTATCTAACACTACAAAAAACGTACTCTCCCGAAGCAGATCTGCCAAGCACACCACTCTTTACACTATATATATATATATATATATATATATATATATATATATATATATATATATATATATATATATATATATATATATATATATATATATATATACATATAAATGCTGACGACTCCCAAATACATATCTCATTTAGCAACGAAATTATTCAAATAGCCAAAGCGATGATTAACTCAGATCTAATAATATAGCTGGTGAAGCTATATCAAATCAATTCACAGAAGAAATAAATGGTAATCAGCTACCTGTGGTACACGAGGCCAAAAATCTGGGAATAATAATTGATTCCAATTTAACATGTCAATTACATGTAAATAATAGACTAAAAATTACATATATGCGACTTAAATCTTTGCATTATTTAAAAAAATATTTTTTTTTCGATAGCCTAATACTTTCACTATTCGACTATGGAGATGTAGTTTATGGGGACTCATTAACACAACATATAGAAATCATATAACGCCTTACTTAAATGACAATCTTTTGTTAAACATAAAAAATCGCAGACTATTTCACATGTACCTGTTTGTGTACAAAATTATTAAAACTGGCAAACCATCATATCTAAGAAACATTCTTACACCTTTCACACACGACCAAACACAAGAAATACACATTGCTATCAAATACCACAACACCGAACAACCAACTTTCAAAAGTCATTGTCCTTTGTAGCTTCCAACATATGAAATGCACTTCCTAACAACGTAAAAAGTCTATCAGCAAATCTTTTCTCAAACCATTTGAAACATTCACTCATGGAGAAACAAATAAACTTATACTAAGTGCAATTTTCTTTAATTTTGAGCACAAAACAATGGTAAATAAATTAGTATATGTGTGTATGTATATATGTATGTATGTATGTATGTGTGTATGTATATTGGATATCTTATTGTTTAGTTAACTCTCTGTGCTCACTCTCGCCACGTAATATGAAATAAAGTTAAGCAAAAATCGTGATAGTGCTCACCAGGAGATTCATAGAGAAAACGATTTTCAATTTCTCAGTTTCTCGCTTTTTTTAATAGGTGAAAATTCTGCCAGTGTAGTATCTTTTTTTTTTATTCTATTATATAATTTCTTTTTACTAAACATATAAACACATTTATAATAGGCCTTTCCTTTTCTGGTTGTAATTTAAGCAACCAGGAACATCGGTTTTAAAATGGCGGCAGGAGCCTTTTTGCTAGTCGATAAGCTTTTGGGTTGAATTCATTATTATAATGTACGTATATGAAATGTATTATCAAAATTTATTAATATCTATAACTGTATATTGTACCATTATTATATTGTACTGTTCAATTGACTGGCAAATAAAACATTTTGAATTTGAATATATATATATATATATATATATATATATATATATATATATATATATATATATATATATATATATATAATTTGGAGCAAAAAGCATACAGTTATTCCTTAGAGGAAGAATAAAAATGGAGTTCATTATTTATATATTTAGCCACTGCCAAGATTCCTCACAGAATAAGCTCGATCGGACGACGATGCCAAGCCTAGCCAGGAACACCAATGTTTATACCAATTTATATTATGTTTAACCATGATGCAATAAAATTTTCATACAAAGAGTAGTAATGTATTTCCAGTATTAGTTTCTAAGCAGTATAAAGAAATTACTTTTATTGCAAAATAGTAAATTACAAACTAAAATACCCAAAGTCTCAGGTCAGATTTCACCAGTAACAAGAGTTTTAGTTAGCTATGGCAAACCCGATCGACAACTCCACGTATTAGACCATCCCACTGTGGTATTAGACCATCCCACTGTGGTATTAGACCATCCCACTTCCATTGACAAGGGATCGTTATAGTAAAAAAGTATAATTGACTGCAGTAAACATTGTTATAGGGTCACGTGACCGGCGTGGCTTAAAAACCAATAGCGGGTCGTGGAACTACAATAAATTTTAACATTAAAGAAATTAATTTGCTAAAAAATATTTTTTTTTGCGTCACTACTGCATGTGTTTTAATGTATTATTGTGTATTTGTTGATATGGCTCAAATCTTCTAATTATATGTTGCCTTACTTCAAGAAGCAGCGATCTAAAGGTGCGGTGACATTAGAAGAACATTAATTTTTTAAATATTTAATAAATAAGTTTTATTTACTTTATCTTGGACATTGCGAAACTAGGAGCTTTAGTTGGCCGTTTAAGTTTGGAATTTTTTTTTAATCACTAAGTAAACAGTAAGATTTCCTTTTCCAGGAGACATGTCTAATGGAATATACCTTATTCACTTATTTTAGGTTACATGACCTATTGACCAATCCGGTTCAGTATAATAGAATGTTTATTTCGTCGGGGGTCATGTGAGAATCTTCAGAAGCAAAATGATACAAAAAAGACTCTGAGGTGACTTTTTTACTGATTACAATAGTTTTTCCTATCAGATTATTAAAATAATTATAGAATATACCTATACTACATTAAAAAAGTCGAAGGGCATCTCACGCTAAAAAAAACGTACTGCGATTTCGAAAATCACTAGATTTTGGATGAAATCTGGGGAAATAATAAAGTTTCGATTGATATCGCGCCTTTTTTAAATTTTCACTTGAGTTGGGCCAATTTTTTATATAAGTATTGTCAGGTAAAGGAATTTAAATGGTAATTTTTTGGGTATTATGAGTAAAATTTGTTCGTAAACATGTTCTAAACTGGTTAGAGTGTAAGATTTAGGATATTGCAAATTAAAAAAAATCTTTTATTTTTTAAATTTTAGCTATTAACATTGACAAACAATATGACAATTGGCTATTCTATTCGTATCTAATAGTGCTCGCTTTTTTTTTATTTTCCTCGCAAGAGCCAAATCTACACAAATGTTAAAATTCCGCCGCCATGTTCACATTACAATCTTGAATTTTTAAAATGTTGACAAAAATTCATGATGTGGAGTCTTAGATACCCAATGCCGAATTTTAATCAAATCTGCAAAAATTTTAAAATTAGTCTGCTATGGTAGTGTCGCCATTTTTAATTCTGATATTGACTAAAATTTCATAACTTTTATTCTTAAATACTTCTAGATACTGATATTTCAGCCGAATCTGTACAAATGACAAAATTCGTTCGCTATATTGGCGCCACGATTTTGATTTTTGTTGTGCATTCTTAAATAATCCCGACAAATGTTAAAATCATCCGTCCGACGTGTTGACATTGTCATTTTGACACCGCCATTTTGAATTTTTAAATCCTGACACTTTTAAATTTTCCTAGGCACTGGTTTTTAGTTTTGGCTACACAAGTAACAAAATTCGTCAGCCGTCTTGGCGCCGCCATTTTGGATTTCTAAACGACTAAAAAAATTCGGATTTTTTATATCCGAAAGTGTATGCATGTCAAATTTGAAAATAATCGGTAATGGAAGTGCTGAAAAATCCATTACAAGATTTGAACCAGACATACAAACATACAATTAGACGAATAGGAAACCAATAAAAGCGCGTTAAAAGCATTGATTTTAGTTTAAAACTCTAACACCCGTATTCACTAAAGAGGTTTAACTTTAGACAAGGTCTAACTTCACAGTTACAGGTTTAAGATGACATTTTCAACAACTGAACAAATAATTTTTCTAAATGTCACAATTACAAAATGATAGTGACATAAGGCAAACATAACTAAAAACTAAAGTTTAATAATATAGAAATAACTAATTTCCTTTTAAACTTACCTAACTTAATGGTTTGATTTTAGATAGTGAAGTAGAGAACGATTATTTCTTTGAAGTTTGTAAAAATACCTATTTGCCTCATTAAGGAATAGGTAAGAATCTTTCTTTTTGTGAACGATAACGTGATTATGAATGAGTTGTGGTCTCTACTTTAATTCTTACTCGTAAGAGTTATTCTATAAACGTCCTTTTCAACGTCCTATTACCATTTGAACCTTCTTATCTGTTTTTTTAAATTATTAAGCTTATTGAAAATTTTGTCGTTCATTGTAAATGTTTCCACTGTGCTACCTTCAAAAGTATATATCAAAAAATAAACTAGAACGATATACACTACAGGTAGAATAAAATATGGTGTATGCTTTTTTAATGAACACATCTGTAGTTAAAGCTTGGGTAAAGTTTCAAAGCCAACTTTTATAGTAGCATAACTGTTTTTTGGTTTTTATGAAGTTTTATACTGTTTTGTTACAGTTAATCAAAAAACTTCCAAATCTTAATGAGAAAAATAAAGAAAGACCACTTTGCTACCTCTATAGTATTAAAGCTCGTGCTATTATACATGCTCATTTAAGCAGAATTCCATTGAATCTAGTCACACTTGAGAAAGACAGAAGATATATTATAGGAAAATGTCCCTATCTTATTCAAGAACAAGTCAATTGTGTAAATCAGCTTATACTGTTGGCTTATGCCAGAAGAAGTAAGTATATCAGTAGTTTTTTCCATAGTCATTTTTTGTGATAAAATGTATACAACATTAATAAATTACAAGCAATTTCTTATTTTCATATTTTTTATTTAAAATTTGCATGTTAATGAAAAATATCGACTGAAAATAGCAACGTCTACTATAACTTTTTACTAGACATTTTAGTTAAAAAGTAATTTTGTTTTTACTTAATTACTTGTTAACAAAGTATCAAATTTAAGATTTGTTCCTTACTAAATTGACAAAGCAGTTTCTGTGCTCTTCTAATAATTTAGTTTCAGTAAAAAGCCTGCCCACTATAGAAACTATTGAAAATTGCATGAAACTATGTCCAATGGTGGTGCAAGGATTGTGGGAATTCAAATCACCTTTATTACAGTTGCCTTATATAAACGACGATAATTTAAAATATTTTATGTCTAAGAAACGTCAAATTAAGACATTACAACAATATGCACAGTTGAAAGGAGAAGACAGACGAGCAATGCTAAGAAGTTTAAGTGATGAGGAGTATGATAATGTAATCAAAGTGCTGGGAAAGATGCCTTATGTTGATTTTCAAATTACAGTAGAAGGTTAGTATTTTGCTTATCCAAAAACTCCTATTAAAAATTTAGAATTGGTAATAGCTATGTTTTCAAGTTTATTGCATTCTTATGAAAGTAGTTCTGTTATGCTTACAGATAAATGAGAAAACTGTCTTCTGAATTTCAGCAATAAGTTGGTAGGAGAATACTTCGTACCTTATGTTATAACTGTTGGAATGAAATTTTACAACATGAAAATGTTGAGTACAAAAGGCGCCAAGTTTTTCTAAATTAGCTTGTTATATAGGTTCGCGTCGTCTTTGTAACGCCAAGGACAGGGTGTCATGTAAATCTTACAACGATGTTGAGAACTGCGTCAATTTTTTTTAAATAAAAGTCCTCATGTATATTATTCCTAGTAGTGTAACTTATTAGGATTGAGTGCAACATAAAATATTACATTGGTTGGTTAACGTTTGATCTGTCTGAAGAGGGAGAGGTAATAAGATATATACCGGGTGTCAACGAATTTATTAGACAGGCGATAACTTTTGACTATTTGATGTATCAAAATGAAATTTGGTATAGGTAAATGGTACATAAAGAGGAAAGTTTTCGCATATTTTTCACTTTCCGGTCACTTCCGGTTTCACCAGAAATGACTCCAGTTTCGATTTTTTAAATGGAACACTGTATATTTTGACATTTTGGGATTCGTGAGACAATTTTGAAACAGAATTGTGATATTTTAAAAACTTTACTTGATTTTTTTATAGCCATTTTTAAAATTGCATCTAGGTGGCTATGACCAGACGCAAATTAATCTAAGGACCTAAAATAATAACAGAATAATACAATTGCTAAGTTTTAATTATTAGTGTGATAGCTAAGAACAAGAGAAGTTGATAAAATCAAATTTTTGTGTCTAACTATTTTTTTTCAAATGGCGAGGCTTTTTAGACAAGCACTTTTTGAAAAGAGGATTTTTTTGCGAATCTAACGCTACTAACTTTTTTGCGATTGGTTTAAAAATAAGCTCAAAAATTAAATGTTACTACAAAAAATATTCGATAATCATTTATTTGCTTCTATCAAGTATGCCATGGATAGCCATGCTGGATATTAGGTAGGATTTTTTGTTTTGACAGTGACCTATTCTTTCTGAGTAGACATAAGATTTCCTTATTTTTCTTGATTTTCAGTATTATTTTTGTTTTCAAAAGTCAAAATAATGTGTACTTAAAGTGAAAAAGTCGATATCTTATTAATATTTGAAGAATGTCAAAAATTCAAGGAATGCTGCTGAGTTATATGCTCAGAGATAATAAATCAGAAATTGAGTTTAAGTCATGAATCAGCTAGAAAAATACTAAGAAAACAGGGGTATCGAACTTCTAAGTTCCAGTTACACCAACATTTGTATCCTGACTATGCCGATAGACGGGTATTGTTTTGTGATTGGTTGCTCCAAAATTGTAGAATTGACCCAAATCTTATCAACTTTATCATATTTTCTGACGAATCCAGATTTACTAATAATGGTATGTTTAACAAGCAAAACACTCGTTACTGGGCTGTACAAAATCAACATAAAATGAGAGGAGGAAATTTTCAAGAAAGGTTCGGCGTCAATGTCTGGGCTGGTGTCGTTGGTAACAGAATAATTGGGCCAATTTTATTTCAGGGCCAATTAACAGGGGTTAGGTACTTAGGCTTTCTCCAAAATGAAATTGACCAACATCTTAATGGTCTAAGTTTTACGCCGAATTTACTTACCAGCAAGATGATGCACAGCCTCACAACACCAGAGATCCACCAAGTTATTGCAACCAATGGCCCAATACGGTGGCCCGCCCGTTCCTGGATCTCGCTGTTCTCGATGTCTTTATTTGGGGGCATGTTAAGGAAAGAGTCTATGTAATAGCCCCGGCCACTGAAATCTTAGAAGAAAGGATTGCACATGTATTTAGAAATATTATCTTTGGCTAACAAATATTGAACTATTTGTTAGCCAAAGATACAGATTTGCACACCTAAATTTGTTGACGATATCTGAAGAGGGGCAGCAGAAAACTGTATAAAAAATGCTGTTTCGAGCGTTAGGCGCATAGGCGTGCATTCTTTTCATCAACAGAGATAGGCTGGGCAGACTTTACGTGACATGAGGCATAGATAGATTCAACGTAAGTAATCTTGATTAACTGTCACAATTAAAAATCCTACTTAATATCCAGCATGGATATCCATGGCACACTTGATAAAAGTAAATAATTGATTACCAAGTGTTTTTCTTAGTAATATTTCATTTTTGAGCTTATTTTTAATTCAATCGCAAAAAAGTTAGTACCATTAGGTTCGCAGAAAAATCCTCTTTTCAAAAAGTGCTTGTATAAAAACAGTCGCTATTTGAAAAAAAAATTTGATTTTATCAACTTCTCTTGTTTCTAGCTAACACACACTCACTAAAATTTAGCTTTATTTATTCTGTCATCATTTCAGGTCCTTAGATTAATTTGCGTCTGGTCATAGTCACCTAGATGCAATTTTAAAAATGGCTATATAAAAAGCAACTAGGCCTAAAAAGTTTTTAAAATGTGCCGCCATAAGAAAAAAAAGTTGATGATGGTATCTCAAAACCGAAACGTCGAAATCAAAATCTAAATGCAGGGATACATTGCATTTAAAAAGTTGCCAAAATAATGTTTTTACAGATTTTGAAAATATTTTGAAATGAAAAAAAAAATACAGCACTTCAAAAATGCAAACTTAATTTTTTTCAAAATATCTCAAAAATGAAAAAAGAGAGAACCGTCATCGAACCAGCATTGAATTTACAATTACAATTGAATGGACTACAACTTTCCCTATTTGACCATCTATCTATCCCTTATAGTTTCCATTGGTAGGAAATCTTAATACATTTTCTACCAATTTCGGACACACTTTATGTACGACTTTTAATAATTTTAAGTTTTACTGATTTGTAAGACATTGTAATTGGTCATTTGAAACTCAAACACATTAAATGTTTGTTTTTTTTTTGAAACTTGATTTTTTTTAATATATTTTGTCCTTACAGTCCTCCCTTTTGCCAAGGGCGGCGTAATCACTAGGGAGGACCCTGTTTTTAAATGCATATTTTTATTTAATTTTTTTTGAGCTATGTTTTGTTTTATAGTTATGGATGATGAAAATCCTACAGAAGTGACTGCTGGTGCTATAGTAACCGTTACTGTGAATCTGGATAGGAAGGATATGTCTACCTTATTTGGTGATGAAACAGTTCAAGAAGTTCAAGATATTGTAGAAAATGGAATTGAAGACAAGGAAACTGGTGGGGATGGTGATAATGAAGTTTCTGCAGCAGTGAAAAGACCAGCTTGGTTAAAACAAAAAAGAGGTAAGTTTGAAAGTTCCAAATGGTTCTAAATATTATCATGAGCATTAGTTTATTTGTTATACAGAATCTGCTGAATATGACGAAAAAAAATTTTTAGGCAAGGATACATAAAAACAAAGCCCTTACAGGCTTAACAGTTGCTTTTCTAAGCTAAACTGAGACCCTATTATATTTAATAAAAGGGCCTGTTCTTATAAATACCTGTAGGTTGATGTTTATAATACGCTTTAAATTTTTTTTTATTATTGCCCCTGTCTATTCTGTGTTATGAATATTGGGTTTAGTTTGACATTTTCCATTGTGCCTCTTCCTC